>CAUJRU010000567.1:0-476850 GCA_963277665.1 Viscum album
CTTCATTTTGGTCGCATATTTTTCAAAACTTTGTTCCAATTATGTTAATATTTAATGAATTTTAATTACATACTTTACATGGTTTTTCTGAAATTTTGTGATAAACTTTCATAATCAATGTACCTACACCCAATGCAATACCAACATGAACGATTTTTTAAATGGTTTTTCGTAACCATTTAGTAAATGTATCGCATATAAAAAACCATTTCAAATTTATAACATCCAAATAAATCTCATAATATTTACTCGAGCACCCAAAAACCCTCTTGGGCCTCTATCCACATCCAAACACATTTCCTGGGTACTCTAACTTTGAGAATTATAATTAAAACCTAGTTGTTTTTAAAAAAACCAACTCAGATTTCATAAACTCAATCTCTATCTAAAAGACACAACCTATAAATATGGGACCCTTGAGAGTAGGTTCATTAAAATATTTCCTCCTATATGTGATATTAATTTATAGTAACAGTCAGTTTCCCTGAACCTATTGAAAGAAAGATTGGGGAGGCACACCTATCCTGATTGTCATCCCTAGAAGGGTTACGATAGGTCAGGTCATGCCACATGCATTATAAATTATAGTAACTTCCCCGAGGGAAAATAATTAAAAAATAGTTTTTAATAATAATTGGTGGGCTGGATATTGTGAGAACTTATGATGTTATGTTATAAGATGATTATTGTCTATTAGGAAGGACATGGTTGTGGGATGGTGTTTTGATATTGGGCACGATATTTTGATTATCTGGTTTTATTTTCTTCATTTATGGGGATATTATAAGGATTCCTTCATATAGACCACGAATATTCTATAAAAGAACCAACTGTATATAATTTTATTCTCAACCTTTCTTTATATATATTATTTTCTATATCCTATAGATATATTTGGTGGTTGTTTCAAGTGACCATATCTTAAGAAATGTGATATTTTATGGTAGAGGAATTTTTCATTATATATTAGTGAATGCATATAAGTGTCTCTTGGTTTTCTCTTTAATATTTGACCTTTTAAAACATGAAATGAATTTTATTTACATTATTCATGTACATATGTTTTGTATTTATAATATATATTATTTATAGTGATATATATATTTCATTCAAAAATGTTAACATAATTTAATATATGTGTGATGATATACCCTTGTTTCTAGTGTATAATTGATGGTCTTTTAAATGTGAACTATGAGGGTAACATTCAATCTCATTGATTAGTTGGGAGCAGTCATGACTTAGTTGATTCTTAAAAAAATATGATTAATGTGAGTGTTTTTGGGATGGATTTTGTTGTGGGTAGATATGAGAATTGTATGGGTTGGTAACATAGTAGTAATAATTTAACGTAGTATGTGATGTAGACCAAAAAACTAGTTAATAAAAAAACCAATGAGGTCTAAGAATGGTCTCACTTAATCAATGGATCAATATTTGAGAAATTTTATGGTGATTTCATTGTATATATTTTGGTGTTGAATAAAGCATCATATAGTTTTTTTATAATGATTATGTGTGACGAGTATGGGGTGATAGTTCTTATGTATGTATTCATAAAAGGGTCTTTATAAAATATAATTAAAGTAAAGTGATATTAAAATATATTGGTTATTTGGTACAAGGTTCATCTATTTTGGAATATTTCATGAATTTTATATTGATTTTTCATTATTATTTTAATTTTATGGTCGACAAGAATCTGAGAAATCATCTTTAAAAAATATTATTATGATTAGATATCAGAAGGTAGTTGGATTTCATTTCTTGATTTTATTTGATGAAGTTACCACATAAGGATGGGAAGAAGGAGAATATTTTGATATATATATGACCACACTTAGGGGTTTATCAATAGAAAAATTCTCAGAGTGTTCACGAAGTTAAAAAGTATTGATATTTTGGTAATTAGTTTTAGTCGAGTCATGGGAATATTAAAATACTATGATCTAATCTCTTAGTTATTGGGCATATATTGGAATTTAATGGGAACAATGGAATTAATTTTTTTTATATAATTTTAGACTGATATTAATCAATATCACCACATATTTTTGGAGTGAAATGGAGGCCTAAGTAGAGTGTGACTCTCTATATACCAACCCTTCAATTTCATCAACCTCCGTTGCAATAATTTGAATAACAACAATAGGATAGATAATCATTGGAACCACCAGAAAATGTTTTTTATAGAATATATCATGGAGGAGTTTAGTAAACTTTTGAATAGAGAACAATATATAATGGTATTATAGGTAAGAAGTTGTTATGATGATGACGTATAGTAAGTAGAAGAGAACTCTAGAATTGGAATTTAAGAGGCGGAGGGACCAAATTTGGTTTGATGTATGATTTGAATTTACTCCACTCATGCTTATATTTTTATTGATATTAATGATTAATATCTATTTGTTACTTATTCCCTAGTTTATGGGTCAGAAAAACAATTATATAGTCATTACAGGCTACAAAAGTTGACTACTCCAATAGGAGGATGGATGAGGTTGTATGAGGTAAGTTATTGAGAGATGGTTGTGGGATAATTTTTATTTTCATGGAAACTAATATCATTATAAATACAACTATATGATGACATACTTAACAAGAATTAATTTTACTCTATTAAATATTGTGCCTATTTATATTTATGTATGGTGATTTTTTTAAAATGGTGGGAGATTATATGGTGGTATTAGGGGGAGTTAATTTCACAAGGTAGATGAAGATTTGGATGCTAAGTATTACATCTTAGTTAGGAAATTTTATATTTTTTATGTAATATGGGGATATATCATCATCGTTGAGTTATAAATAATTATCTCAATGTTTTCGAAATGGTTTTATTAGTTTACTACTGAGGTGAGTGATTGAGTTTGGGATTGATTTATACTTAAATGCCACCATTATTATTACAGCAGCTTATTATTTAGAATATACATAGATTTACCAGTTGGGGATTCAAATTGATGAATTTTTATAGAGAGGATTTATTTATTATAGTGTATCAAGATGAGACACTTTGATATTGACTGAAAAATGCATATAGAAATTTTAGGTTGTGTATGGGTTATCAGTGGATGTAGCAGTTACGGATGGAGAATCACTATCCTATTAAGAGAATAGATTTTTTTTATTTAACTTGTTAAAAGGTTAATGTTAGTTTTCTATGGTTTATTAATTATCTATGAATCACAAAAGGGGGTAAAAATAAGTAATTCACTAAGATATATTTTTGATCTATTTTATACATTTTGAGTTTTACAAAATTAAAAAAATGTAGTGGTTATATTTAAATGGATTATGAATAAGGTGATTTAACCTTATATTAATTATTTTTTTAGTAGTCCCTAATTATATTTTATTTTATTATTTTATGGAATACAACAATGTAAGGAATGTAATCATAGAATTATATATTTTCATGGAACCTAAATCATTAAAAACAAGTGTATGTTTTGATTATGGACACATGAGGCTCATAATCTTGGTTAGGTTATTTATAATTAAAGATTAATAGTAGCGCCAGCTATGATAATGTTAGTTATTTCATGGAAACCAAAAAGAAATATATAAAAAATCAATAACTTCTATATCATGAATAGTTATAATAAATAAATAAATTTCATAATTTTTTGATTGGGGATATATTATTAGATTTGACTAAGAAATGAAAGGATTTATATTAGATAAGGGAATTTCAATCTATTTTTAAATTTTTAAATTATAATCTAATGGGATATATAGTTCTTCAGTTTCTTAAAGAGTGTATACCTTATAAGTTATATTATAATGAATATCATTTGGTGTTGGATATGTTTTTATAAAATGGGGGTAAACCATTGTTTATGGGAATAGATAGTAATTTCCTCATGAATAAAACTATGATACTCTTAACATGGAGCTGTTAATGGTGGTGTTTTTGTTTAATATTTACAAGAATTTTATTTCAATGGGTCATTTATAATCTAACTAGATCATAAGTGTTTATGAAATATATTTTTCTAGTAGAATTTTATTTTTTTGATAGATAATATGGATAAATTTTTCTTATCCAATAATTAGCCAGAATGGCCCGAAGGCCTTCTTTTTTATTTTATTATACATAATCCTCATTTTAAGGGTTGAAGGGGAACTCGTACATGACCCATAGGCCCAAGGACTAAGGCCCGACATGACCCAAAATACATGACCCGAAGGCCCAGAGGCATACCATGCCCATTACATGACCCGTAGGCCCAGCCAACTAGAACTGCCCCTCCCCATCATCATGAATCATTGATCTCTTTAGCTCCCCACCTTGCATTGCTGATCAGCTAGCATTTCCCCGTACAAAGCTACACGGTTCCTGGTCCCGATGGCGGCTTCCATACCCTCTCATTCTTACAATCCGGTTTGCTCTGCATCTGGTGGTTGCTACTCATGTTGCTCTGATCCTCTTCTAGGGCATGTTCTGTATGAACTGTGCTACTCCATGGTCTACATGACCCGAAGGCCCTGTGATATTTTTCATGATTATGACCTAATGTTATCATGTTATTACGGGCTTAGGGACATGTTGTATCATGTAATGTATATTAATGGAAACACAATATGATTCATTTATTTTTATTTCATAAAACATTAGAGATTATATGATATCAACCCTTTGAATATATGAATTTTCAATATATACCAAACTGATGATAATTATATTAGCATTACATGATATATTATGATTATTATTAGTGATATTACATGTATAAAGATAAAATAGATCACTTATATGATATATTTTGGTGAAATTATATTCATATTATCCTTCTTAAATAATAAAACATGGATAGTCATATATGTTTCCAAGATATTACATAAGTGAATATTAGTTCTGAATCCTTCAACTTGATGTTGTTAAATAGACTCCCTTCTTGTGAAGATTAATATGCTAATAAATATTTAAATTTTAATGATAATTTGGATTAATATACCGTAATTGGGTATGATAATAATAAATCTATGGTTTTTTGTTATCCAATATAGGATGTTTCCACCCATATGTGGGTTTATGATACCGAAGCCCTTAATTTTGATTTATTAAGTGCAAGGACATGATATAATAACTATGAGAGGTGTAATTATATCATATTAATTCAACATATTAATTGAGGGAATGATTTATGTTATATGGGAAATACAATATTTTTACCTCATATTTAATCTTGTTGTCAATGATAATGAAAGTTTCTTGGGGTTAAGTGATGTATTAAAAAACACCAAACACCCTTTTAATATGGGTAGTTATGACATATTTCTATATACCACTCTTAGTTGATTATTTTGAATCATATTGATGATTAATTACAACTTTACAACGATGTCATGGGGTCACAAATAAGTTAATTCTATTTAGAATTTTTAGACTAATGTTATTTGTCCATATTTAAAAATGATTATGTTTATTTTAAACACTAAAAAGATTTATGTTTTATAAATATAAAATATTTAATTTTATAACAGTTATTTAATTTAATATTTATTATAGTTTTATATAATAAAAATGATTCATTTATATTAATTGAACATAAACAAGTGGAAATGTAAGTTCCCAAATAGGATTTCGGATTGGGATTTGACTAATGGGATTCCAAGGCCCATTTCATGGGGTAAATTCATTGGCCAACATAAAGAGTATATTTAAGCACCTCGGGTTCCACTTTTAACCCATTTTCATGATCATTAATTAACCTACTAAGACATTTGAGACTTTTCGAAATTTTAGTGTTTATTTAATTCTTAAAATAACCTTTGAGTGCTATTTATTACACCATCATAGATTTTCTTTGGTATTAGATTCCCTAGAGGCTATTAAATACCCCTCTTTTAAAAATAACATGAAAGAGGGGTGTAGTCATCATCACATTGAATTAATGTAACTGTACTCCTTATATTTCTCTAGTTTCCCTATTTTGAGGAAGAGTATTATTTTTTCCTCACCAAAGAGTGTTTTCTAGTCTCCCATATACATGAGGTTACATTTTATCTTTTTATTGATTTTATCATTTCCCATTAATGAGTGACTAATTTTTTTGGTAATGAATAAAATATCACCAATGTTTTAGTTATAATAATTATTAGTAGATATTGAAATAGACTCAAATTCGTGAATTCAATTTTAGTTTAATGATTCCAAACATTTTAAAAATAAGGTTTTATTATTTTATTATTGTGTTTTCCGTTTACTTTTTATGATCTTAAATTGGATTTATTAATAATTTTTCTATGTTCATATTTCCAATATCATTCATTACACCCTACATTGATATCATATAAAAGTTTAGAGAGTTAACAGTTTCTTAGGAAATCTCACTCATGAATGTGTGAAAAAGTTTTCATTTCAAAATTAGAGATCCATTGTTGATTAATTAAATGGAATATACCGAGAATTTAATATAATGTAATGATCCAAAAGGATCATATGGATTTTATGTTAAATTTGAATATATAATTAATTTTATCCCATAAAATCTATAATGTAATCATTTCTAGAATCTATTAAAGAAATATTTAAAAATAAATGGTAGTGTATTGAATAATCATATGATATATCACATTATGAAAAATTTATTGTCAACTCATGTTGAATATTTATGGACAGATTAATGTTTTGATCACTTTACTTAAGGGTAGTTATGAGTAGTTAATTTCTATTTATCCTCTATGGGAAATATTATATAACATGTGTTATAGTGCACTAGACCCCTTAAAAATATTATAACATTGAATTTTATTTAAATCGATGTGGTGAAATATAATTATCCTACATTGTGTGATTAAATTCCTAAAAATTCTACAATATTAAAATATAATTAAATCATGTAATTAATTTTCATAATAGACATTGAGTATTCATATGATATATATTTTGATTTATTTTGAATATAATAATTTTTAGTATGTATGTGATATATATAATGTAAATAGGGATATAAAATTTTAAATTCGTCTTAAATAACTTTTTTCTAGATTTTTTCTAATAATAATCACAGTTTTCAAGACATCGATCAATAATATATATAGTTATTTCCAAGAAAATAATCAATTATATATCTTTTTTAGGTGAAAAGGAAAAATATTTCCTAAAATTAATATTGGTTGAATCTTGAGTAGGTAACCCAATATTTTTTATTCTTTTTATTATGGTATCGAATGACATAGGATTATATCATGAACTCCTGGTTAATAGAATTTTATATCCTAAGTATTGAATCATGGTAGATAACCAGAGCAATCTCTTAAATATAATTAATGTATTAGTTATTACTACATGGGGGTTTTAACTAATGAAGGTATTTTTAAAATAGAAAACATGAAAAATGAATTTTTAAAGGAATAAAAAATAAAACATTATCACTGAGAATTGTTGAATAGACATAGGGATGAATTATTAATGCTTACTATATCATTATATTATTTTATATTTATCTCATTACTTCCTAATGTGAGGGATCAATAAAATTCACCTTACACACCCCTTTATTTTTTTTAATGTCTTTATTTCCCACACAACAACGATTATATAAAATTCCAACTCTCTATGTGTGATCTTGTTGAACACAACCCCTGGATAGGTGGATAATTTTAAACTAATAATTACTCAATCACTCAAAACCTACCTCAACCAAGTGTATAATATAATCAAACCAGTCATAATAATTCCAACCCATAAATTTTTTCCTCCATATACATCATGCTAATTATACTCCATCCAAATGTATTGTTTTTTTATGAATTCTTAATGTGAGTTTTTGAAACATAAGGATAAATGAAATGATTGAATAAAATAGGTACAATTAAATTATATTATTACATACCCATATTCTTATCCACAACCTCCATTCCTCAAGTAGAAAATTAAATCAAATGAAAGAACTAAAAATCATTAAAGTTAATCAAGGGTTATCTTCCTCATGTCCACCGAATAGAGGGTCATCCAGATATTACCTTAGAGGCTAATAGATAGAGAATAGAATCATGGAATAAAAATTTAAATAATGGAATTAATTAAATATATTTAAAAGTGTCTATATAAATTATAAATAAACTTAATTAATCAAAAAAATATTCTAGGATTTAATTTTATGAACAGCTTTTAATGGTGGGAATAATGTATTAATATAGAACCATTTGGAAGTTCTGAGTTCATATGATGGACTCTAGGTGGATTGAATTATAACCATGGATTATCAAACATGTGAATATTTAATAATTTTATCCTTAAAATATGATAATACTCTAAATCATCCCATAATATTTTTTTACTGCTTTCTCATATATGGAAGGAATATGGAAGATCACTAGGGTAATTCCAGATTTTACTATGAAGAGATCATAAAAGTTACTTTAGTGTTTGAGATTTTATTGATGATAGCCATAAAGAATTTAGATTGATCTCACAGCCCTTATTGATATTAGAGAAGATTTTTGGTTCCATTACAGTACACCCAAACCATGTTTTGTTCTTATTTATGTGGTTTATGTGGCCTGGGATCGATTGTAGTGTTTAGTGAGGCTATCCAGTTACAATTACATATCCCTTTTTTCCTCTATTTAAATGTGAATCCTTTTACCTTTATGTAAATAATAGTGATTTAAATTATATATTTTATGGATTACATATTGTGTGGCCTTTTGAAATGTGTAATTAATCGTACATAAACCCTTGTTTATTCATTCATAGTAAGAATTTAACCATACATGGATTATTTAATTTCACATTTAATCATACTAAAATCAAGTAAAACCTATTTTTTTTAAAAAAATATCTATTTTTTACTAGGAAGTTGTTACCTGATATTATTGGTGCTAAAGTTTAGCAATAATGTATAGTTTGCCAATATAACATACTCAGAATACTGTTTAATATTAAATTATATACCTTAAATCTAGTTAATTCATATATATAATATATTACTTTCCTTTTAATATCCAAAAACATATATAATTTTAACTTCAAAATTATACAATGCCTATATAAACATCTAAAAATATGATTTCAAATTTATTCATATTTAAAAACTAATTGAAAAATTAATAAATCAATTAAAATCATAAATTTAATCCTACATAAAATTAAATCCAAATAATTTATAAAAACAATAAAATGTTTTTAATTTCCTAAAAATGATTAATTTTTTAAATTTTTATATTACGAAATTCAATTAATAAATTATTAAAATGTGGGTCTTATCACTGCCCCACACTTACATTTTTTTCCTAAATAAAATATATATCTAAACCAAATTACGCACAATAATCCAAAGCGAGAAAATGGAAAATCTTTCTTTAAATTGAAAATTATCATGTCACTTATTTTAAATACATTACCCCTTCCTTTTCTCTTCTCACATTAAATTTTTTTCAACCTCAATTATCAATCCATAACCCAATTTCAACCTATATTATATGGTAATTCAAACCATTAATCACTTAATGATGAAATTAATATAGATATATACTCATAAATTAGAAATTAATAGTCATCATGGGCTTATGAATGATTTAATTCTCTACAAAATTAGATAATTAAAAATTTAATCAAATATGAGTTAATTTAATGGTATTTTATTTACATGTCTTTATTGGGTAAAATATATAAAATCATATTCTGAAATGAGAAAATTTTCACTCTCAAATAAAATATATTTTAATTCAATTATGTCTAAAAATTTTATCTTAATTAATTACACTTAAAAATTTATATCACCAAATTTACTTTTCTTTTGATTAGGCCCATGATTCATATAATTGATCATAATTAATTATTCAATATACATTCTTGATATTTTTCTCCCTTTTTTCATATTTATTTTGTTTTTCTTTTTTCCATATTTATATATTTTTTCCAAAAAATCAATGAAAAGGGGTTAAAATACATTGTGTGAAAATTTTGAATTATTCTAATTTATTTTAAATTTCTAAAATAAATAAACATCCTTCAGAAAACTCATAAAATTAATTTCTCCCAAAGATACACATGAAATATCCCCCCCAACACATAAACATGAAATAAGCAAGAAACATATTTTGATGTTGGGGTAGGTATAGTAAAATACAACTTAAAATATGACTTCAACATAACAGAACATGTATGGTTATCATAGGGTTAAACTAGGGTTTATGAAAAGGATTTTATCTATAAAAAATAATGGATTGTTAATTTAGTGCCACAATAATTTTTTTTAAATAATTTACTCAAAAAATCATTAAAAAAGATTGATCACAGGTATTAGTTTAGACCCAAATCACAAGTTTCAATCATGAAAAATAAGGGAATTTGGAAGAATATTTAAATAATTATTAAACACTTCTGAGGATAGAATATAATTTTTGGATCTTTTTAGGGGTATAGGATTTATAAATTATCTTAACTCATAGAATATTTGAAAATAAAATACAAGAAAAGATTATTCATATCAATTATCTTGTTATTAAAATTTATAAAAGTCGTGATATAAATGATAAAATTGTCTCAAGTGTGAAAAATAATTTAGGATATTAGTTTAATCACATAGAATCATTTAAAAATAAATAAAATGAATAAAAGTAGTACATAGAACATAGAATTTAAAAACATATATATAAAATCATATTTCTCCTCCCCCATGCTCTTTAATACACATTGTCTCCAACGTACCTCATATATGTGTGAATTCATTGAAATAAAGTATAATGATATATATGTAAATAAAAAATGTGGAAAATACAAATAAAAATTGGGTAACTCTAGTGAAATGTGATTTAAGATCTATTTCATTGGTTTCTAATATACCAATAGATAAAAATAAAAACACTAATTAAATTATTAAAATAAAACATCATAAAATAAAAAAGAAAGGTTAAATAGAAATAAAGGGTCGTCCTCCAAGTAGTGTTATTTTTTTGCTGCCTATAACTAAAATTACTTTTTTTTTATTCAATGTTATAAATTTTTTGAGGATTCATTAAAAGTTTCCAGCACATATGAAATTTCATAGCGTCCATGAGTGTACATTGATTCCAGAGAACCCCCAAAAATTAATAATTCCACGAAATCCCCCAAAAAAATTAAGAACTGAATGTATTGATGTGGGGAATCAAAATAAGGGGTCTCTCTATAAATTGTATCCTCCTCTAATATATGTTCCTCTTGTTATTTTGGAGGTAATTTCTTCATCATATTAATTCTAGGTTCATATTCATCATCAAAGAAAAAATCATATTATCCTACATGGTGGGTTATTCATCATTATCATTATCATATATATAAAAGGATTTGGATGGATTATGAAAATATTCCCTATAAACACTAAGTGGAATAATATGGAGTTCAAGAAATGTAATATCAAAAAAAGTAAATCCAATTAATTAAATTCTCTCTTCAATGGTTTGAAGAAGATATTTTCACATTTCTAGATTCCTCTAGAATGAATATTGTAATTTATATAGGAGAAATATTTTCTTATAATGAATCCACCTCCTTAATGTCTTCTCGAGAAACTAACATTACTATTTCTTCCTCCTATACCAAATCCTTTTTTTAAATTTTTTTAAAATATATATATATTACTAAGCTAAAAAGATTAAAAAACACATTATAAAACATAACACCAACTGATAAAACATGAAAAATCATTCCACAACCTTCTTGATGTGATAGATATACAGATTACCTTTTTAGTATTTAAGAACTTTAGAAAATTATAAATACTAACATACACATTGGAACTAATTGTAAATTTATATCACTTATTCTATGTACCATTTTAGCAAATTTTTACCAATAATATGAACACTAGAAATATATCCATGAAAAAAATAATCTATATTTAGAAAACTAAAATAGTTATTAATACAAAATTAATGGAATAATTTATATTAACATGGTTGGAAACTTTAACTACATATTTTATGAACATATAATCATTTATGTGAAGAAACCCAAAAGTAGCACTTTCTATCATATATTTATAATATTCATATATAATATATCAATATTCTTGTATCATAATTTTATTATATATTAATTTTAGAATGATATTTTCAAGTTATATCACCAATATCAAGAATATGATTGATATAAAGGTAATATTCAATGTAGTTTTGTTTGAAATTCGAATCAATAAGGTAAGCATAAAAGGGAAAAGTAACAATATAAACATTTATAACACTATAATCTAGATAAGATTATATACATTTTGTACTTACTTATTCATTTTTATATAGATTTCACCAATCATATATCTTATTTTTTCCTTTGGATTTAGATCAAAATAAATAAAACATGCCTCATATATTTGATCATCCGATTCACTACCAAACCACACTTAAATATCATTCAATCTTTCTAAGAAGTGATTATGGATGTAGTCCACATGAATCTAAACATTCTAATGATTTTATGATGGTATATTCCCTTGGAAAATAGCTTCTAAATATATAGGCTTCACTTATTATACATTAAAACCTTGTCTGGAATACATTTTAACCTCATAGCCTTTTATGGGTGGATTCTCCTAATATTTATAGTTAGATATATTACATAAGGAATTAATATTCATAGGTTTTGATAATTATAATTATATTTTTTTATTCATGATATCAATCCCTTTTTTATATAAAGGACTTCCATGGATATCACTAGGAATTATTTGGATTAATATTTCCCATTCTTTCGTTTTCTTCTCACCTTGATAGGGATGGAAATATTCTTCCACTTTTAGTTCATCCTCATATTCTGATATAGTCCTCAAATAACTATTAAAGGTGAAATTCATATCTTTATATGCACTCTTTATAGTGTCAAGTCCAATCCATGAAATAGTATCTTGATCATTCTTATTCCTCCTCATACGACCAACTATTTATCATTACCAATTCTCTTTATCCATTAATGTCTATTTATCCTCATAAAACTAATACTTTTGATTTATTCGAGCAGAGGATCCCTGGTCTAGACAATTTTGAGATGTTAAACTTAGATCAATGTGTGTTTTAGTAAAAAAGTTAGAAATCATTGGTTTGGGATAACATTTGGGAAACATTCTATAGACATCAACATGATCTAGCTCATCAAATTCTCCTTTTTTATTTTTAATGATTTAATATAATTGTAAAAGAAAGGGTATTTTAGTCAATATTAATAAAAAATAATTTATAAGTATCCAAAACTATATCCAAGTATGACTAAATATTAGTAAAAAATATCTTCTTTGTCACTCTCAAGAAATGTCTCCAAAAAAACCACTTAAAGAAAGGGATTCAACCCCATAATAAGTATTCCACAATGATTCTATCCACATTGACCTTTTAACAAGCATAATCCTCATCTTGGTAGATTGGGTTTGGAAATTAAATAGTTGATTAAATAGGTGGTAGTATAAAAATAATATAATTTTTATAAAATTCATTTTGAATAGAGTCATATTGAGGATCAACCTATATAGAAAAAAACCATGCCAAAAATTAATCTGAAAATTCCTAACCATTTACATGAACAACAAAAATCAATACATGTTTCAAAATGCACATTTTTTGTTGCATTTTTCTAGTAATATTTCAATCAAAAAGAAATCCACCAATAGTTTAGATACATCAACCTTAACTGAAATGTGAGGGGAGATGGGGTGACAAATGGATTTATTTTTTTTATTATTCTTATAGATGTAATGTTTTCTCTATAATTATATGTAGTGGTTTTAATATTGACCAATATTTCATTCAGCTCATTTAGGTCCTTTTATATTTCAATGTATTTATCCTAAATTATCATGTAATTCCCTGAACCAAGAATCCTAGAGCCGATGCATTATTTTAATACATTGTCTTGATTACAATGAAATCATGTCCCAAAAGACCGATCAGTTTACCAATCCTAGAAAATACATTACACACATGAACATTATATTAAAAAATTAAAACATAAAACACAACATAAATAATCCCTTTATAGCACCATTATTCCCCTACCTTAACCCTATATATCAATCATAATACACTTATTGAAATCCTGGAAAAACAAAACATAAGAAATTGGTGAGATCAGATGCTCAGAAAGGGTAAATAATTTAGCAGAAGCTATAAACTATTAAAAAAAGGTTCATAAAAAAACAACATCCTTTTAAACATGAACATGAACATAATACCGAAAAAATAAATCAAACATTACCATATAAACATTCCAATGTATAATCTATTAGTCGAATAATCACATGTAATAACTAATTTCATAACAAAGGAATACATAATGTCAGATATCATAACCAAATAGTCAAGGCCTCGTGCCAAGACTAAAAATAAAAAATTTGTCAAGTCCTTGTGCCAAGACACTAATTTGCCTCATGAGACCTACCGATAAATTGAGGGGAAATAGCAGGCCCCACACTTCACTTAAAAATTCTAATGCATTCCTCATATGAAAATGGTTAAACATAACATAAACATTCATATTAAAAATAGCATATAAAATTTCAATAATTTCACCATAAACCATAAATGGTATAAAAACAACAGATCTATAGTCAAACATTTAATCAACTCATTCAAAACAATATAGAACATTGTATTATAATAAATAAACCTCAATCATGAATAATATCTAGTAGAGGATGTTAATATAGGTAATAATGATCAGTAAGAATCTTTGAGATAAATATTAAATTTTCAAATAAACATTTAAAATTCACACAATTTATAAAGGAAGAAATTTAAAAGACATTTTTGAATCCTAGTTTCCAATACCACTTTGAAACTTTGGAAAGGAATTAACATTTTAAAACATTCATGTCTGTCAAAATAAATTTTTAAAACCATTTTAAAAACATGGGCATTAATGAGAATGATTTAGAAGAATAAATATTTAAACCATTTCAAATGAAGTTTTAAGTAAAGAGTATATTAAAATGAATCCTTTTAAAAACTCTTTTATGAAACATAGACATTGATTATAAATATATCCTAGAAAAAACTTAAACATAAATAATATTGAATAATAATGAGATTGAGTAATTAACCCTTACCTTGTACATTCCATTGGTCGCAGGTATGTTTAACCTCCTCTATAATGACCATAGGATGTTATAAAATTATACTAATATCATATTCATATTTATTATATCATAATTGATTCATTTATGACTTTATACAACCAATTTAATAATCATTTCACTATTAAAATAACATTTCGGGTAATAATCACATTTTTTATTGTACGTGTTTTAACTTTTTATTCTTAATCGTGTCACTTATATCATGATTTAATTTATTTGAGAATATAAAACATTATTTATGTATCACATATATTCATAATATAAAAAATTTATAATAGATATATATTTGACATATAAAACACTATTTATGGAGACAGTAGGCCGTACATATGCATAAATGTTGTTTCTATTTTCATATCATATTAAACAGAAGTAAGCGAATGATATATATGTAAATATATATATATATAGTATAATTATTATTTAATATATTACATACTTATATATTTTTTTATTATCATTGTTGAATGGTGAACGTTGAAATGAATCTCATCGCGTCATCGAGACGGTAAGTCATATGTACCCACGAGCGACAATTTCATTCTATTGATAGTGACATTGTATGAAATTGGATGATATATTATATGTAAAGAATCATTAAAATTTTATATTTATTATTTACATCAATTATATTCATTATTATACCCATCCAAATAATGAAGTGTTGACTAACAAACTACACCACAACACAGAGACGATATGTCGTACGTACGCACATATGGTGACATTGTCATTCATAAGATGGAAAGAATAATAAATATGGTTGTACCATATTTATAAAAAAATATATGTATGTATAAGGTACTGTATTTATTATTTTGTTATGGAAAAAAAATGAAATAGGAAGTGTAAGAAGAAAAGAACTTAGAAAGAGGTGATGATGTAATTACCTCTTCTTCAGGTTCTTCCTTTTTATTTGAATAATAGTGCACTTTAGGTTGGATTTCTGATCAATTTAAGGCCTCTAGGTTAAATTCAGGGTATTTGGGAGGAGATTTGATTATGTTTTGTCCAATAAAAATGGCTTTGGACGTGTGAATATAAGAGAAGGTTATGTACTCTTTTATAAGAGATGTGAGGGTCACTTTAGGAAATGCTTGAAATATTAACTTATTTTAATGTACATTTCGGTTTATAATAGCTCAAAATGAATTTATATCAAGTATAAGGTGGTTATTGGTATAAAAACTCTCAAAAAATAGTTTTTATACATGTTTAGGTCACCAAAGTAACCTTATCTTTTAGGTTTAACTCTTAGTTAAATAGTTTAACTTTTACCATGTCTTCTTGTATTGATACACTATATGATTAATAAACTTACTATAACTTAAAATAGAACATATAGTTGTCTCGTAATTACATATTCAACTTTATTTATTTCTTTTGGCCTAACCTTAGGTTTTTAGGAATAATATATCTTTTAATAAAATAGTATTTGTTTTAAAAACTCATTTATCTCAATTTTTATATTATTTAGTATTTGGTTATTTTGAAAGTCATATAAACATGATTAATTCTAAAAAAATACACTGAATAATCCCTGAAATGTAATATTCACATTTAAAATTCTTTTATGTAATTAAAATTTTCAATTTACATTTATTTTAACATTTATAATATCATTTATTTCATTCATTCATTAATAAGGAAAATACTGCATCATTATTGTGTCATAAATGAATTTAATTATTTAATGTCTAAAAATTATAAATAAAATACAATGATGTATGAAATATTTTTATATTTATAAGTAATTTTTATATTCAAAGAGATCAATTATATAACCTTATATAATTTTTTTTTTACTAAACGATATATGTTTGTGCTAAATTTTATTTATCTTTAATTTAATTTTTATTAAGTGTCATTTTCCCTTACAAGTGGATCCATGAGGTTCTAAAATCGGCCCAAAGATGACCATGGTCTGAGATGTATCTTCTAATAGGTTTAGGACATGTGTTTGGGTAATTTAATATTATTATAATATTATAAATTAATTTCAAATTAATTCTCATTGTCAAAACCAAAAGGTGGGTTTTTAAGAGTTATAAACTACCAAAAGATTGACATGTGTTTATAAATAATTAAAAAGTACAATTACTTCCAATAACAAACATTGGATTAAATGGTAAAATATAATATAATTATACTTTAAAACCACTCAAATGTATAATTTAACAATATAAACTATTTTGATTAAAAAGGTTGTTTTCAATTAGAATTTTGTATTTTTTATTATTCATCAAAATATAAAAGTTATCATAAAAGTACCAAAAATTTATCCAAACTAAATTCTTATGTCCTGATTCTATAGGGTAATTTAATTTAATCAAATTTAATATATAAAAGTTTCAAATATTGAATTTAAAAGGCATTCTCCATGAAAAGGTGAAAAACTATATTTTTTTAAAAATACTACTTTTATCAGAAAAATGAATTTGTCTCTATAATATTTATAAGAAAAAAATAATATGGATGTTATATGGAGTATATAAAATTCAAAATTCAGTTAATACTATTTATATCCTCTTTTTTAATGGCTAGTTTGGTAAGTCGTGGTGCATTCAAACTCGGTGTTGTGTGTGGTGCAAGCTATTGAATAACTTTAAAGAGATAATGTACTATGAAATCCTGGGTTGTTACACATCTCATAAGTATGTAAATATTATTTATCTTCATTGTATAGGGACCTATTAAGTTGGTGTTTATTAGGATCTATTAAATACTAGAAATAATTTACTCATCCAATGTTATACATTGTGTATTTTTTCATTAATTTAAATCTCCCTTCAAAATATTCCTCACGGGGAACCTATGGGATGACAATGTGGTTAGTATAATACTATTGTCCCGAGAATTATTCTCTAACATTATTATTTATCTCATCCACTATATTTATCTTAGAATATCAATCCATTTACATTTTTTTAATGGGAACCCATCTTTACATATCTCTACTAGAAGAAAATAATAGAATGATTATAAAATAATCAATTCAAAAAAGAAAACTAAAAAATATTAATGGTTCTGATGTGTAGATAACTAAATAATGAACTCTATCTAAAAAAATCCAAATTGAAATTGGAGTGTTTAATGAACTCATTTAAACTATATTTTTATATCCCTAAGAATAATGTCTTGTAGCTAATATGAGTAGTCTCTCAGAGGGAATTGATGCAGAAATGTGTTTCCTTTAATAAGTTTTCACTTGTTGTATTTTTTTCTAGGGGTATTTTTAAATAAAAAATAAAACAACATGTGAAATTAATTTTTAAATTAAAAAAAATGAAATTATTATTAATATATAAAAAATAGTTCTATAATAATTATTAAATAGACATCATGTTGAACTAACCATGTTCACATAATCATTGTATTCTTAATGACAGATCGCATTACTTCTTAATGTGAGGAATTAATTTCATTCACTCTAACAATATATTTTTTATTGTTTTTTGTCCTTTATAACTCATCCAACTAGTATTATAAAAATTTATTGTTATGGTCACTTGGGATATACTCAACACTAATAGGGTGAGTAAATTACTATTGGTGTAGTTTTATTCCAGTTCAATACCTTATATCTTTAACTATTTAACATTTTTATATCTTGATTATCTTATGATCAATTTCATATTATATGAAATTAGATAAAGAAAATAGAGTTAAAAACGTGATATTTTGTCTTGTTTCACTACTCAAAATGAGTTGTTATTCCTTTTGTGTATAGAGATGACTGATAAACATATTTTACTCTATAATGACGTACAAATTACAGTATTTTATATTGGAAAAAATTAAAAACCAAAATTGTGTTCCTATTATTTATTAAGGGGGATAAAAACCATTTTTATTTGTATAACTAGTGAAATAATAGTCTACATGAAACTCCTTGATGGATATTTAAACAACCTATATAGATAGTCTTGAATCACATAGAGAGACCACTAGTAGTTGTGACATTTAATGAATGCTATATTTTTACATTATCTTCTACCTTATTTCATATGTATACTAAAACATGAAAGAATATCTTATTACCCATACCTTTATGTATAGCAGTTCACACGATTTTTTTATCTACATAGTAGTTAACTATAATGCTACTTTTTACAAATATAGAAGACATTAAATTCTCTTATTCCTTTTAGAATGTATTAGATATAACATTACTCTTCATCCTATAAAACTAGTAATTCACAACATTTTCTTATTATTTTAAACATTATGGTTTACTCATCCAACTTATTTTACATAATCTTGTGAAAAACATATATACAAAACACCTTAATTTACTCATCTTTTCTTTAGTGGAATTGAATATCCAACAATGGTTTTCTCTTCAATTTTATTTATTCTTCTACTTTAGTGTGAACAACCAAAAATGATTTTTCATTCATCATGGATTGAAATTGTATCATGTACACAAGGATGATTATCACAACATGGGGTATCCTTCTTCATGACACTAGAATATTATTTCTTGAATCATAGTTTCAAGACTATCATTTTTATTCTTATAACTACCTTATCATGTAAACAATATATTTATATATATGAATGAAAATAATTGGATCCAACTTTTTTCCAATATTTACATCAAAATATAGATACCATCTTTTTAATTATAGATATTTTAAGTAATTAAAAATACTTGATATCATTGTTCATTATTTTTCAAGTCATTCTAATATTTAAAAATCCATTAAGACTCGGACATCTATTTAATTCATTACACAAAATCCACTTCACGTCGTAATCATCCCAGTCATTAATATCTTTCAAATATTTCCTAAATACTAATTTTTTCCTTCTTCATTTATATCTATGATATTTGGAAATATCATTAACCCTTAACTCCAAAAAATCTATACATTTAACTTATACACATATCTGGATAATAAATGTGCATTAGTTGCAATCATGGATCCCTCACTTCGTAGGACCATGTTCAAAGATCATTATTCATCTAATATTATTAAATATGTTGTATTAAGAAACCATAGACTATGATATATGATTCTATACAAGAAAAACACATCCAGTATCACCTATTTTGATAATTCACAGTGTAAATAACTTAAGGGATTCCTTCTTTATTTACTAAATCTTCATCAATAATCATGATTAGAATAATAATGATTTTTGATTCATTGAATCTTAAAAAACATTGAATCTTCATAATTCAATATCTATTGATCATCTCATTCTTATCCACTAATAAGTAGAAGGTATATTTCATTACATATAAATCCTTTTAAAAATCCCATACATGAATACATGGATTTAGATACGTGGTGATACCCTTTACAAACTTATACATTTTGATTCAATCATGTACATCAATA
Organism: Viscum album; assembly: GCA_963277665.1. Classification (NCBI taxonomy): domain Eukaryota; kingdom Viridiplantae; phylum Streptophyta; class Magnoliopsida; order Santalales; family Viscaceae; genus Viscum; species Viscum album. The sequence goes on from CAUJRU010000567.1 coordinate 20,408, forward strand.
AAATTCAATTCTCATTTGTATTTTATCCTCATTCCCGTCTCATTATCATATATATCCAATTTTTTATTCAATTTCTCCTATATGATCATTTTCATATATAGTGGAAGACTTAGGTATACATATTCGTCAATATGGTAAATATTATATGTAGATATTTCCATATTTTATGCTTGTATGAAAATTTGTATATATGGATCTTTACTTATTAAAAAACCTTTTTAACATAATCTTATACCCTATTCTACCATTTTAATTCTTTATAACATTATTTTCATCTCATTTTTCAAGGATCATCATGACCAATATTATTATGTATTAATCTTTGATGACCATTACACTATACATCATCATATTTGAATATCCTTATATTTTAATTAATTCTTTTTAATTTCTTCAAGATATATCAGATCTTATTGTTCAACTACTTTATCTTTGACAATGCTTGTGTTCCCCTCACTTGTTGTAGAAACAACATTTTTTTGAACATCACACTCATCATTTAGTCAATCTATGTTTCCATGCCATCTCCACTCCTTTATTCCATTATAATCTTTGGTAAACCAAAACCATATTTAAGAGTTTGGTTTTCCTACAATACATATCCCTTTGTCCCTTTATATATCATTCTTCTCACAATACCTTCATTCTAAATTCCCCTATCATCAAATGTCTCCGAATACAAATGGAGGTAACTTTGACTACATCAACACACATGGATTTCTTATCATCAATATTCAGTACTTCATCATCAATATATTAAATTTCTATAATACATAGTCTTCATTAACATATTGACATGCCTTGAAACTCATTCCTTAACAAAAAAAATAATAATTCACCCATTGTGGGATCAAAAATATTATGCTTTCTATTAGTTTTTAGTACCCACATTAAATGACATGTCAGTATCTACACTATAGTCTACTCACATCTATCCCCCTTTCTCATCAAAATTTCATTTCCTATTATCTAACCCTTATTAAAAATAATTATAAATTTATTGAGAGTATTGTATCAATCCATATTTACGTAATGTGAATCACCTATTTCACTATATGTCTACATGATTATTGATTCGTGTAAAAAAATTAAAGTGTTTGATTTAATCAAAAAATATTTTCATTGTTAACTATTCTTGATTCCAATATTCAATTGAAATGTGAATAATTTGCCTTTATAAGAACTATTCCTATATTTATGGTTTCAATAAATAAAATAAATTAATTATTATACTTTTTTAACATCAAAACAAACCAAATTAAAATTCTCTTACTCATTTAAAAAAACTAGTAAAAAACCATCATGCACAATGTTGTATTAATGTTATAGGAATAAACTGTACATGTTATTTAAAAATAACACATTAATATCATTGATTTATACCAATTTCCTCCAATTTATATTTAGGATTTTATTTAAACCATGTGTAATATAATTAGAAAGACATAAGATTTTTATGAAAATCATTCTTCAACATTCTAGAATAATTCAAGTTTTTAGGAAATATAAAATCTACCATATTCTTATTTATTCTAACCTATTATAATCATCATGGAATTATATATACATGATTATACTGTTGTCTAATTTTGAATACTTCTATATATTCACCATGGATGATCATATTCAATAAATAAAAAATGTGATATCATTACTAAATGGTTTATTCATCTTTAATTTGTCCAATATATAATAACACACTCAATTTCATTGGTTATTACCCCCAATAACTTTATTTACCTTTAATTCCCTATTTTATAAGAACAAATATAATTCATAGATAATGGGGCATAAGGTGGATTGAATTTCTCCTCAATCTGAACATCAATATAGGGAGGGTTATCTCAACCAAGTTTCATCACACTTTATGAATGCATGACTAATTTTTAGATCTAGTTTATCTTTTGGAAGAATATATTTCCCTAAATCTTCAATTTATTTAGGTGTAAAATTTCCCAACTATGGATGATTTAATGAAATTTTATCTCCTTATGAAACTTTTATATTATTTTGGAACTCTTCTTATCCTGGTACTATAGTAAATCAATTTTTAGATCTTTTTATATCTATGTTTCACCTCACACATAAACATTATTTATAATAACTGTTATCATTTATTGATAACCTCTTATTAAATTTTTGATATTCATATAGAATATTCTCTTTAACTTTAGAACTAGCCTTTTATTGTGTTTATTCCATCTTCTTTTCTCTTTTCTAATATTCTATTTATATTATAAATAAATATTTGGCTATATTCATAGCTTATTTGTAGTTTCCACATGGTTCCTCATGAATTGATTTATTCACATTATATCTTTAATATTTTTTAGTAATTATGATCATATTGAACTTTATTTATAATTATTTTTCCTTCTACTTGGTGTAGAGGGGAAACTAGTTTATCTTCTTATACTTGTTTGAAGAATGATGATTTCTAGCTTTCAATTAATTCTATCTCATGGTTATTTATTAATTCATTAAAAAAATCTATAGTTTTATTACCATTTTATTTTAATTCATGTTGATATGTAATTTCACCTATCGTTTAACCACTCTCAATACAATTATCACAAGCATATGTTAGTATATCAAACAAAAAATTATGTAAAAATATTCCTCATAAATTTATGTTTCTTACTCTTTGGCGTCATCTCCCTTTTCATGTGTTTCCATTGTGACTTAGTATTTATACTATTTTACCAAAACTGAAATGGGAAATGTCTTAATCAGTTATAGAAACAAAAATACCCTGAATATCTTATTTGTTTCACTTTGAATGGTTATTTTTGAGCTTTATAATCATGCTATTTTGGATATATATCATCATTGGTTTGGATCAACTTAAGGAACCAGCACCAATTTAACTATTCTATCCACCCTATACATAGTGGTAGGATTCTAACCACTTTTCCTTATTTATTCATGTACATATTTTGTTTCAATCCTAAATTAAGCACAGAGAAGGATTTATAAAAAAAATTACGGATAAACATGGATGATAATGTTTCTCTATAGTTTCTTGTGACAGATCATAAAATGATGTCAAATTCTCTTTTTCATAAGTTAGAGTATTTTATCATTATATTACTCCATAGACCATCAGTTGAAATTATTTTATCCTTACTTTTTTGTTGTGAATGATCGGTATATTTCTTCTCTAGATTGGTCAATTTAATTTAAGAATATGTACATATCATACTAAGTATGTTATTTCAATATTCAATCAATAACATAATTTATTCAAAACCATTATTTTCATTTACATCATCTTATTAATAAATTATGTACATTTAATATAATAACATTTCATGATTATTGATATTCTTTTATTTTATATCACGTTTCACATCCTTTAAATTAATTATATTTTTTCCTTTTTTCTTCAAGTTCATGGATATTTTGTTCAAAATTATTCTTGATCTATTCCTTCTAATTAACTTCTTTGAGCTATTTATTTTCAAATTTTTATGAACTAATTTCATTTTCTTAATTCCTTGTTCTAATGGATCCAACCTAATGAGATATATTTATAATTTAATAACATTTTATTTGAAATCATTTCCTATGTTTTCATCCTCATCTTCAATATTGGTGTTTACATATTACATTCTTTCAAAAAATAAAAAAATGGAAATATATATTTTTTATTAGAGTGAAAAATATCTTTAAATCCATAAAATGGTATTTCAAGGTTGATTATATATAAAACAACACCAATTATACTTCTAACATCTACTAAATACTATTTTTGAATGAATTTTTACCTACCTAATTATAATTTGAATCTTTTTAGGTGGAAGTAATGTCCATATACATAGTGGTGGATTGAACCACGCATTTTTTTCTTCTAAGACAACACTAACTAATTTTTTAAGGAATTGGGAAACTGAACATTATTCTTCCTTACTCAATAGGGAAACATTTTTAACTTCTTATGATACATCTTTCACTGATTCATCAGGGTCTGGGATGAGATTTAATTCTGATCCAAGACAAAATATTTTTCATCAAAATAAAACGTCATTGTTAATATAAGAGGAATATCAAGTCATCCGAAGAAAAAAAATTAATATAGATAATACAATAGATGTGAACCTTTATTTGAAACAAATTATTCATACTTAATGGGATATACTTAACAATAAGTGGGGGGAATCATTATTGGTGTTGTTTTTTTCGAATTCAATGTTTATCCTTTTACCTATTTGACCAGTTAATATCTTGATTATCTCATTATTTATTCCAAACCATATGAAATAAAATGAAGAAATCAGAGAAATGAAAATTATATTTTTATAATGGTCACTAATTAGTGAAAGTACTTTGTCCACATTGTGTAATATGATAAGTAATACAAATATATTCTACTATAATTATAAGGCCCCAGCCTTAAACCTTACTTAATATTGAATTAAATGAATAATTCACATTGAGGATCTTTTCAGGTTTAGAGTTTTAGAGAATTAGAACATAACTATTACATCTCAAAAGATTACAAAGTAGTCAATTCAACTAAGTTTCTATAATAATAAAAAACTCTTAAAAGAAACATGTCTAGTTCCATGTTTTATATATCATTACATTCCCTTGATCCCATCCTTGACCTTACTCGACATTAAGTCCTGTGAAAAACGTTTCAAAAAAACTTGGGGTGAGCATAAATAGCTCAGTAAGGGATACACAAAGAATAAAAACTGTTAGTTTTTCAAACATCAAGTAAACCATGTGTACTCTATCAAAGTAATACCTTCACCTTCATGAAGTAGTAAATACTCTTCACTGAATAAAGTATCATTACTTACCTTTTTGTAACCAAAGGATTACCATAAAACCCATATAAAGAACACATAACATATATAAAGGTAACTTGGGACATAAACATACTTAAGTGGAATAACCATACGGTCGACTTCCACACATATCACTTAAATGGAATAGCCATACAGCCAATTTCCATTCATACTTAATGGAATAGCCATACGGCCGACTTCCATACCCAATGCATTGGAGGTTATAACGTAACCACCCGTCCTGGTATTCACGGCACCACCCGTCATATGGTTTATAACGTAACCACCCGTTAAAATGTTCATGTACCAGTATAAAATCATAAAACATAAAACCAATATAAAGGAATGATAACATTTCCACATTTCAATCACAATATATCATAAATATATTGACATAATAGAATCCTTTTTCAAAACAATTTTCAATACCAAAATGCATAAAAGAGTATATGGTATTTATTTTATTCTAAAAACATTACGGCTTGTTGAGAAAGCCAAAGACCAAATAATACTCGCGGTGGCGGAAAAGGTCGTTTTCGCCGCGTACGTTAAAAGAAACATTCCTTTTTGTTGTTTTGTAAAACGCTTCGTAGAAAAAGATTCCTTTTGTATAAAAGTAAAAGTCAAAGGGGTTTATACACCGTATAAAAGAAAGTTGTGTATAAAATGAAATATGCCTCAATGAAAGGATATTGAGACGAAGTCCCTTACAAAGACGGTATCCTTGGTTTAAGGATAAATCAATTACATAATTATGTGTGACAAACGAATACACCACATATAAGTGGATATTAAGTGTAAAACAATCAAATTTTATTCACACATATTCATATAACAACATATTCATGGAGTACAAGTTTATCCCAAAGAATCAAATTTGGGCTAAGAAATTCCCTTGCAAAAATTTGACAGCCTAACGGCATCACATCAAAAATTCAGAAAATGAGTTGATGAGAGATAAAAAGGGGATCTCATCACATGGACATAAAATTTACATTAATCAGGATATATAAGAACATATCCCAACATAATAGTATGTGAATTAAAAGACATAACAAACTAAGTCTTTTAAAAAGAGGAGGGTGAAAGGTTCCCTTACCGACTTGGGTATCTTTCAAAACATACACCCCATGAAAGAAGGACAATAGATCATTGATGTAAATACTCATAAACGAAAGTATATTACACAAAGTGTAGAATAATGGGAAATACATACACCACTCAATGGAATTTGTGGCAAATGTAGCATAAATCTCACGGGAATAAAAGTGAGATGAAAAATCCCTTACCAAAACTCGGCAGCCTAACGGCGCCACATAAAACATCCGAATATGGATTGATGAGATCAAATAGGGTATCTCATAACATTAAAATAAAATTTACAGCAAGAGGAATATAAAAGAACATCCCCCAACATTACAAAGAGGAGCCTAAAAGAAGTGACATAAAGGATAGTACTTAAAAAAAAGAGAGAGGTTAGATCTCTTACGAAAATTCGGCAGCCTAACGACGCCACTCAAAACTTCCAAAATGGATTGATGAGAGAGAATAGGTTCTCTCATCACATGAACATAAAAATTACAGTATGAGTAATATAAAATAACATCCCAATCATAATAAAGATGAGCTTAAAAGAAATGACATAAAAGAGTGTACTTAAAAAGAAAGACAGTTGTAGGATCCCTTACCTCGGGTCCGACTTGACTCGATCGTTCCTTAACGTCCTGAATAATAATCTTGAGTTAATCTCTACTTTCTTAAGAACCTTTTTCAAGTTCATTATTCCTTTTACACCATGTTATAATCATCATGTAATCATTTAAGTTAATAATGTTCATTTTGTCGGTATTTGGTTCTTAAGTCGAAAGTGGACTTCTTAAAATTACATGTTGTTCGTGTGGTCAAAGGTTCTTTATATATAGAATGAAATTCCTTATTTTGATATCATATATATCATATATATCCAGCATATACAGGTATTTATAATATTACATAATCATTTAGAGGTAAGAAATGAAATGCACCGTTCATGGAGACGGTAACCCGTACGTACGCATGAACGCTACATTCATTTCTTTGTCATATTAATGGAATTAAAACTAAATGAGAGGTATGTATATTTTACATACAGAATTATATTCATCATTTATATGTATCATTCATCATATATATCCATTATATACATGTACTTATAATAGTACATTACATTTGGGGATAAGAAATGAAATGCATCGTTCATGGAGACGGTAAGCCGTACGTACGCATGAACGCTACTTTCATTTCTATCTCATACTTTAATGGAAAGAAATAATAATGATATAGATGTATATAATATTTCCATTATAACATCATATATAATAACATTAAATCTATCCTTTATACGTCCCACGTATGGCATTAACGAATCGCATCACTTTGAGGGGGCGGTAGTCCACACTTCCTAAAATGAAGATATCGAATATACCCATAATGGAAGCCATAAAGGTAAGACAAAAATGAAAAATACAGAAGCATAAGAAAAACATAAACATATTATATATCATATATAAAAATAGTGGCATCATAATGGCCACCTTTGAAGGTGTTAAATGAGTATTGAACAATCATCGTTTCGGGAGGCAGAATTTCGCTATCCACGGAAACCGTATGTTCTTTAACAATTTTATGTAGTTTTGTGAGAGTGTATCTCGAATAAATCTTATAACAAAATCCTAGTATAATTAATATACTGTTGTTATTAAAAAAGAAGTAAATAAAAAGAGTTTAGGGGGTTGGAGAAGCAAAATAAAACAAATGAACATGAGAGAATGAATTACCATTAAAAGTGTAACTTCTTTTGATTTGAGCCTAAAGGCTTCCATTGAAAGGATTCTGCCCAAAGTGAATCCTCTAGGATGAAGAGAGGTATGTGGAGAGAGTAAATGGGCAGGGTTTGGCCGAGCCAAAGGCTTTAGGAGTGTGTGAAATTAGGTAGAGGTGGGGGCCTTTTATAAGAGGAGAGGAGGGGCACTTTTGGAATGTAAAGAAATATTACTTTATTTGAAAATGTGTTTCGGTTTTAAAAGGTCCCACATTGATAGAATTCGTGGATAATGTGATAAGGGTTCGAAATCCACTCATCCAATTGGTTTTGGACATGTGTAGTTCATAGATTTTACATTATCTTTCCATTTTATTTAAATCGTCAAATAATGATGTCATCGCTGCATCATTATTATGTTATAAATAATTTAATTTATTTAATGTTTAAAAATTATAAAACAAATACTATGATGTATGAAATCTTTTTATCTTTCCAAATACTATTTATAATCAAAAATCTGATCTTTATAACCCCATTTAAAAATTTATTTTGTAAAACATATTATGTTTGTGTCATTTTTACTTTTAACATTAAATAAAAATATATTAATGTCATTTTCCAACTAATGTGGCTCCATGGGGTCCCCAAGTTGGCCCATGGCTTGTCTTGGTCGGCCATGACTCACCCAATAGGTGTAGGACAAGTGTCATAGTGTTTTCACATTTTTATAATATCATTTTTACATTAAATTACACTAATTACCTCTAATCGCGATTAAAAACTTAATAACTTACTATTCACCAAAAAATTATTTTAATCTCATTGAACCACATTTTACATACTAATGACAACCATGTATGTCGGATTTTCAAAATTCAATACACATTAGTGGTAAAATTTCATTTAACGGAAAAATCAGTTTGCTTGATTACCACTTAGTGGTTTCACTATTCATCAAAAATTGAAGTTTTTCAGAAAATTACCAAAAATTCACCCTAAGCTATATTTGATATTCCGAATTCAAAAATGAAGTCCATTTTAAAAAATTCAAAACATATAAGTCAAATTAATAAATTTATTAATTAATTCCCGCTGTCAGAGCAAATAGCGTGTTTTTACAAAACAATAAGTATCAAAAGATTGACACCAGTTTAAGTCTAATTTCAAAGTGAAATTGATTCCAATGACCACCATTGGATAAAATGGTAAAAATATATTATAATTTCACTTTAAAACCAATTCAAAAGATAATCTAATCATATAAATAAATTATATTAAAAATAGGTTTTGAATTAAAATACAACATTTTACACTATTCATTAAAAAAATGAACTTTATCAGAAAAATACCAAAAATTTACACAAAGTAAAATTTAATGTCCCGATTCTAAAGAAGAGTTTTATTTGGTCCAAAAGAATTTATAAGAGTGATCAAAACTATATTTAATGACAGTACGCCATCAAAAGGCGATAAGTGAACCTTTAGTGAAAACTAGGGCATATACGCCTAAAATTGAATTCTTTCTGTATTTTAAGCCTTTATCTTTTATTGGTAAAATGTATAAACATTTAAAAACATATATAATCATATTTTAGTTATTTCTATCCTTTCCCGCCAATACAATGACTACATGTTAACTAACATTTAAAATAATATTATTATATTACTAGTGTCCAACGTAAGTTTTCAAAGGAACTCATCATTGTGTATCGGGTACGCTATCGAACATAGCAACCCCCTTTAAAATAAAATTAATATTTAATTCATAAATATTAATAAATATGAAAATTATTTATTCTTTATTTACCTGGGATGTTACATCCTTCCCCCCTTTTGGGAATTGTGTCCTCGCAATTTTAAAATTGGGCTTGGAAACTTCATTGAAAGCCCCACATCGGAAATGGAGTAAATTAAACTATCACTTTAAAAGAATGAAAGGGGAGTATAGAGGTCACCCGAGTTAACCCATACTAGGATTCCATGTAAGAAAACATGGACATGGAGGGTAAAACCAAGGGTTATGTTCCGAGGGAGAGTGATAGAAAACATGTTTATGATAAAGTTAACCACAAGAAAATCACAAACTTATGATGGGTTAAATGGTATTTGATTCCCCAGTAGGAAACGTTAATAGAAAACATTTTTCTTTTAGGTTACTTTTCATTGAGGAATTTATTTTTTATCTTAAGGAAATATACTTACTTGTCATGTTGACTTTCAACTCTTTCTAGGTTTCTTACACAAACTCATAATAGCATACCTTGATCATGGTGTCCACTCGGTTTCATCGTCATCTTGTTCACGTAGGTAGAAGTCCCATGCATTACAACAATGATTTAGAGATCCATCAAAATCATTTGCTTCCTCCATCCAAATACACCTCGTACAACATGGGTCATATGGGTGTTCACAGAAAAACAGTTTTGGAAAATAATCATGTATGACATATAATTCCAAAACATCTGATAAAACATGATTTCTATAAAATAGTCGGACCAAAATTGAGTTGAAACATTCTATTATTGGTCCTTTTAAAATACCATAAGTATGTGATGTGAGACTATATTGTAAAAGCAAATATAAATAGGTTGCGCAAGGGTCTCCTTCCTCAGCACCCTTTTTAAAATCATAATATGCTTCAAATTCTTGTGATAAGGTAAAATATTTGAAAATACCTTGATAATATTTACCTTTATTGAAAATATGAGAATATTGTGAAAATAATATTTGTCTAAAAACAACCCATGATCCACGATGATAACGTGGTATAGAGGAGGTGTTTGATATCTCAAACAACTGCTTGCAAGTGAGTTGTATGCTAGAAAAAGTTTCACAATCATCTGACGATGACTTTGCGATAATTATTGCAAGCATGTCATCAGGAAGAGATAGTAATGTCGTTTGAGATCCTTCTCCTTCCATTCGTAACTGACTTTACTTGACCTGAAAAAATGTTATAAAATAAGGATTTAACTGAAATAATAGATATAGGGACTAATCATGTGTCTCACAAGAACTCCTAATCCCTAAAGTTGTCTAAATCGACCTTTGATACCAACTATAAGGCCCCAGCCTTAAACCTTACTTAATATTGAATTAAATGAATAATTCACATTGAGGATATTTTCAGGTTTAGAGTTTTAGAGAATTAGAACATAACTATTACATATCAAAAGATTACAAAGTAGTCAATTCAACTAAGTTTCCATAATAAAAAAAACTCTTAAAAGAAACATGTCTAGTTCCATGTTTTATATAGCATGACATTCCCTTGATCTCATCCTTGACCTTACTCCACATTAAGTCCTGTGAAAAACATTTCAAAAAAACATGGGGTGATCATAAAAAGATCAGTAAGGGATACACAAAGAATAAAAACTGTTAGTTTTTCAAACATCAAGTAAACCATGTATACTCTATCAAAGTAATACCTTCACCTTCATGAAGTAGTAAAAACTCTTCACTAAATAAAGTATCATTACTTACCTTTTTGTAACCAAAGGATTACCATAAAACCCATATAAAGAACACATAACATATATAAAGGTAACTTGGGACATAAACATACTTAAGTGGAATAACCATACGGTCGACTTCCACACATATCACTTAAATGGAATAGCCATACGGCCAATTTCCATTCATACTTAATGGAATAACCATACGGCCGACTTCCATACCCAATGCATTGGAGGTTATAACATAACCACCCATCCTGGTATTCACGGCACCACCCGTCATATGGTTTATAACGTAACCACCCGTTAAAATGTCCAAGTACCAGTATAAAATCATAAAACATAAAACCAATATAAAGGAATGATAACATTTCCACATTTCAATCACAATATATCATAAATATATTGACATAATAGAATCCTTTTTCAAAACAATTTTCAATACCAAAATACATAAAAGAGTATATGGAATTTCTTTTATTCTAAAAACATTACGGCTTGTTGAGGAAGCCAAAGTCCAAATAATACTCACGGTGGCGGAAAAGGTCGTTTTCGCCGCGTACGTTAAAAGAAACATTCCTTTTTGTTGTTTTGTAAAACGCTTCGTAGAAAAAGATTCCTTTTGTATAAAAGTAAGAGTCAAAGGGGTTTATACACCGTATAAAAGAAAGTTGTGTATAAAACGAAATAGGCCTCAATGAAAGGAGATTGAGACGAAGTCCCTTACAAAGACGGCATCCTTGGTTTAAGGATAAAGCAATTGCATAATTATGTGTGAAAAACGAATACACCACATATAAGTGGATATTAAGTGTAAAACAATAAAAGGTTATTCACACATATTCATAGAACAACATATTCAAGGAGTACAAGTTTATCCCAATGAATCCAATTTGGGCTAAGAAGTTCCCTTGCAAAAATTTGACAGCCTAACAGCGTCACATAAAAAATTCAGAAAATGAGTTGATGAGAGATAAAAAGGGGATCTCATCACTTGGACATAAAATTTACATTAATCAGGATATAGAAGAACATATCCCAACATAATAGTATGTGAATTAAAAGACATAACAAACGAAGTATTTTAAAAAGAGGAGGGTGAAAGGTTCCCTTACCGACTTGGGTATCTTTCAAAACATACACCCCATGAAAGAAGGACAATAGATCATTGATGTAAATACTCATAAACGAAAGTATATTACACAAAGTGTAGAACAATGGGCAGTACATACACCACTCAATGGAATTTGTGGCAAATGTAGCATAAATCTCACGGGAATAAAAGTGAGATGAAAAATCCCTTACCAAAACTCGGCAGCCTAACGGCGCCACACAAAACATCCGAATATGGATTGATGAGATTAAATAGGGTATCTCATCACATTACAATAAAATTTACATCAAGAGGAATATAAAATAACATCCCCCAACATTACAAAGAGGAGCCTAAAAGAAGTGACATAAAGGAGAGTACTTAAAAAGAAAGAGAGAGGTTAGATCTCTTACGAAAATTCGGCAGCCTAACGACGCCACTCAAAACATCCAAAATGGATTGATGAGAGAGAATAGGGTCTCTCATCACATGAACATAAAAATTACAGTATGATTAATATAAAAGAACATCCCAATCATAAGAAATATGAGCTTAAAAGAAATGACATAAAAGAGTGTACTTAAAAAGAAAGAGAGTTGTAGGATCCCTTACCTCGGGTCCGACTTGACTCGATCGTTCTTTAACGTCCTGAATAATAAACTTGAGTTAATCTATACTTGCTTAAGAACCTTTTTCAAGTTCATTATTCTTTTTACACCATGTTATAAACATCATGTAATCATTTAAGTTAATAATGTTCATTTTGTCGGTATTTGGTTCTTAAGTCGAAAGTGGACTTCTTACAATTACATGTTGTTCGTGTGGTCAAAGGTTCTTTATATCCAGAATGAAATTCCTTATTTGGATATCATATATATCATATATATCCAGCATATACATGTATTTAAAATATTACATAATCATTTAGAGGTAAGAAATGAAATGCACCGTTCATGGAGACGGTAAGCCGTACGTACGCATGAACGCTAATTTCATTTCTTTGTCATATTAATGGAATTAAAACTAAATGAGAGGTATGTATATTTTACTTACAGAATTATATTCATCATTTAGATGTATCATTCATCATATATATCCATTATATACATGTACTTATAATAGTACATTACATTTGGGGATAAGAAATGAAATGCACCGTTCATGGAGACGGTAAGCCGTACGTACGCATGAACGGTACTTTCATTTCTATCTCATACTTTAATGGAAAAGAATAATAATGATATATATTTATATAATATTTCCAGTATAACATCATATATAATAACATTAAATCTATCCTTTATACGTCCCACGTATGGCATTAACGAATCACATCACTTTGAGGGGGCGGTAGTCCGCACTTCCTAAAATGAAGATATCGAATATACCCATAATGGAAGCCATAAAGGTAAGACAAAAATGAAATATACAGAAGAATAAGTAAAACATAAACATATTATATATCATATATAAAAATAGTGACATCATAATGGCCACCTTTGAAGGTGTTAAATGAGTATTGAACAATCATCGTTTCGGGAGGCAGAATTTCGCTATCCACGGAAACCGTATGTTCTTTAACCATTTTATGTAGTTGTGTGAGAGTTTACCTCGAATAAATCTTATAAAAACATCCTAGTATATTTAATATACTGGTGTTGTTACAAAATAAGTAAATAAAAAGAGGTTAGGGGGTTGGAGAAGCAAAATAAAACAAATGAACATGAGAGAATGAATTACCTTTAAAAGTGTAACTCCTTTTGATTTGAGCCTAAAGGCTTCCTTTGAAAGGATTCTTCCCAAAGGGAATCCTCTGGGATAAGGAGAGGGATGTGGAGAGATTAAATGGGCAGGGTTTGGCCGAGACAAAGGCTTGAGGAGTGTGTGAAATGAGGTAGAGGTGGGGGCCTTTTATAAGAGGAGAGGAGGGGCACTTTTGGAAAGTAAAGAAATATTACTTTATTTGAAAATGTGTTTCGGTTTTAAAAGGTCCCACATTAATAGAATTCGTGTATAAGTTGATAAGGGTTCTAAATAAACTCATACAATTGGTTTTGGACATGTGTAGTTCATAGATTTTACATTATCTTTCCATTTTATTTAAATCGTCAAACAATGATGTCATCGGTGCATCATTATTATGTCATAAATAATTTAATTTATTTAATGTCTAAAAATTATAAAAAAAATACTATGATGCATGAAATCTTTTTATATTTCCAAAGACTATTTATAATCAAAAATCTGATCTTTATAACCCCATGTAAAAATTGTTTTCGTAAAACATATTATGTTTGTGTCATTTTTACTTTTAACATTAAATAAAAATATATTAATGTCATTTTCCAACTAAAGTGGCTCCATGGGGTCCCCAAGTTGTCCCATGGATTGTCTTGGTCGGCCATGAATCACCCAATAGGTGTAGGACAAGTTTCATGGTGTTTTCACATTTTTATAATATCATTTTTACATTAAATTACACTAATTACCTCTAATCGCGATTAAAAGCTTAATAAGTTACTATTCACCAAAAAATTATTTTAATCTCATTGAACCACATTTTACATACTAATGACAACCATGTATGTCGGATTTTAAAAATTCAATACACATTAGTGGTAAACTTTCATTTAACTGAAAAATCAGTTTGCTTGATTACCACTTAGTGGTTTCACTATTCATCAAAAATTGATGTTTTTCAGAAAATTACCAAAAATTCACCCTAAGCTATATTTGATATTCCGAATTCAAAAATGAAGTCCATTTTACAAAATTCAAAACATATAATTCAAATTAATTAATTTAATAATTAATTCCCACTGTCAGAGCAAATAGCGTGTTTTTACAAAACAATAAGTATCAAAAGATTGACACCAATTTAAGTCTAATTTCAAAGTGAAATTGATTCCAATGACCACCATTGGATAAAATGGTAAAAATATATTCTAATTTCACTTTAAACCCAATTCAAAAGATAATCTAATCTTATAAATAAATTAGATTAAAAATAGGTTTTGAATTAAAATACAACATTTTACACTATTCATTAAAAAAATGAACTTTATCAGAAAAATACCAAAAATTTACACAAAGTAAAATTTAATGTCCCGATTCTAAAGAAGAGTTTTATTTGGTCCAAAAGAATGTATAAGAGTGATCAAAACTATATTTAATGACAGTATTCCATCAAAAGGCGATAAGTGAACCTTTACTGAAAACTAGGGCATATACGCCTAAAATTGAATTCTTTCTGTATTGTAAGCCTTTATCTTTTATTGGTTAAATGTATAAACATTTAAAAACATATATAATAATATTTTGGTTATTTCTATCCATTACCTCCAATACAACGACTACATGTTAACTAACATTTAAAATAATATTATTATATTACTAGTGTGCAACGTAAGTTTTCAAAGGAACTCATCGTTGTGTATCGGGTACGCTATCGAACATAGCAACCCCCTTTAAAATAAAATAAATATTTAATTCATAAATATTAATAAATATGAAAATTATTTATTCCTTATTTACCTGGGATGTTACAATAATAAGGTACCAATTATAGTTGTATTTCTCAAAAACAATCTTCAAATAGTGTAGGGTTCCCTGTAAATTAGAACGGGTTTATAAAATAAACTTTATTCTATTGATTTTTGATATCCTAGTTCACATAATTTCCTCAATGAATCAGTCAACTACCATTATAGACAATGTTATTCATCAATTTCTTTAAAACACCAAGATATTCCTCCATAAGTTTTTACTACTTTTGAATTTCACAGTGCTTCCTTGAATTATTTCACATTTTCGAATGCACAAAAACATAACAAAATATCCTCTTCTACTACCCTTTTAGGTAAAATAGTTCACATAACCATCTTTATATTCAAAATAGTAGACTGTAGTAATGATTTTAAGTCACATATGTGATACTTATTCTTCTCATATTCCTCTTATCTTTCATTGGTTGAAATAACATTATTCAATATATTAAACCTGGAATACACAACAGATTTTTCATATTTTAAATCTCATATTAAACTTATACATTTTCTTCTTATTCTTACTATGAAAACTAAAATAAATATCACCTTTTTATTCTGTTTTTTTCTTCTGTGCACTTGAATAGTAAACACTATATCTCTATTCCTTTTAAATTATTCTTATAATTCTTCAGTTCATATAACTTACACTGGTTCTTCCTTATTATTGGTTTTGATTCACAAAAAGTGTACGGGGATCATTTTAAATGAATAAGGTCTCATTCCTCTTGACACTAGAATATACTTTCTTGAATCATAGTATCAAACCTATATTTTTTTGTTCTTACAACTATCTTGTCCTATAGATACATTATATTTATAAGAATAATGAATTTAGGTTATACCTTTTTTATTATGATATTTAGTTCAAAATTTAAATACCTTTTCTTTGTTACTATGATTTTCATGAATAAAATATACCAAAGATATTCATTAATTAGTCTCCAAATCATCATTTTTTTTAAAAAGGCCTGATCACTCAGACATCTTCGATTCAAATCATTCTAAAAAATTCACTTCATATCTCAATCTTCCATTTCTGTAATATCTTTAAAATATTTTATGATGACTTAATTATTATTTTTTCTTTTATCTCTGAAATATATCTAAATTTAGAGAAACCTTCACTTGTCAAAATATATATATTTAAACTATATTCACATCTACATATTAAATATTCATTATCTTTTTCATGGTTCTATCACTTCCTAGAACATAGCTCACCATTTCTTATTCGTCGGAATTCATTAAATATCCTACATCATGATAATACATCTCATGATATATGTTTCCTTTCAAAAAAATCACATTTGGAACCACCTAATTAGATAATTCATTAAGAATTGAAAATCATGATTTATTTATTTCTACTTTAATTTTTTTCTAGAATCATAAGGAAAATTTTCAAGATATTTGTAACACTAAATCTTATCATACCTAAAATATTTAGAATTTTCAATCTCTTCTTCATCTCATTCTTCTTCACCTTCACACATAATTTATCTTACCATTATATAGAACTCTAGTTAAAAATCTTATATTTGGATACATGGATTTGGATATGTGGTGATCTCATATACAAATATATACATTTATCTTGAATCACATAAATCAATCAGACATAATTATCATACATAGTTAATTATAATTCATGTGAAATTCATTTACATGGACAATTATGTATGAAATGTCTCCTTTGTGATCTTTTACATATGTATTAAAACATTACATTATATTTCTTCATCTACTTTGAAAATCACATTTCTAGATATTTCTATATGTGACATGTGTATAAATATTTTTATATGTGTATTTTCACTTCATTAAATAGATTCATAAATTGATATTATTCTATATTAAACCTTCTTTATTAGTTAAACCTTATCATCATATCATTTTACATAGAAAATAATGAAAAATAACATGATTTTTTATTATATAAAGATCAGTGTACCATGAATGATCATATTTAAATATCCACATCATTTTATTCAACACCATATATACTTTAAGACACATAAAATCTACTTCTTATTCCACTTGATCTATCACAAAACGTGTGGTCCCTTAATATTATATAGATGCAACATTTTTTCAATCATCACCTAGTTCATTTTCTCAAACTATATTTCTATGTGGTATTAACTCCTTCATTTCTACCAAATCATCATTTGACCATAATCTTCTTCAATAAGTTTATTATCCTAAAATACACCTCATATGATCTCTATATCTATAATTGTTTTCATGGACACTTTCTTCTAATTACCACTATTATTAAATTTCATTAAATAATTAAGGATAAAACTTCTACTACATCAACAGACATAGATTTTATGTCATCTATAATCAATACTTCATCATAACTATCTTTATTAAACATTAAAGATACTTATTATTCATCAAAAAATTAAAATTCCTTAATGATAATGTCTTTTCAAAAAAAATATAAATCACACAAAGTGGAATATATAATTATATCTCTTTTGGAGTGATTATGTTATATTTATAAACCATTCAAGTGGAGTCTCCTGAATTTACCACAACTCAATCCACCAAACCCTACCTCAAATGAGTATAGAGTTTAAGAAACCAATTCATAAAAAAACAAAACCATGCATGGAAGAAACTATGTACTCTATGTCAACAATCCATCATCTAACTCCATTATATATTATATGAATTATGGATCAAGGATTAGAATCTTAAGAAAAGGAGGAATGGAGTGGAGAAAGTAGGGAGAATCATAGGAAAATTTTTCATGAACATATTCTAATACATATACTCTTATTCTTAGGATTAAAATGAATTAAATTGATTAATTAAAACATATATCAATATAATAAAGAATTTTCCTCCTTAGGTCCACCCCAAAAAAATGTTATCTCTCCATTAATGTAGTAGAAAATAGCTATAGGTGGTGAAGCACTAAATAGAAAATAAATAAATGAAATAATGAACTATATTAAAAATAAAAATATATATAGTGAATCCTAATTAATACAAAAATAAGGTCAGGAGGCCATGTATAGAAACTTATGGAATGAGGGATAAATTTTTTATATGGTATTAGATAGAAAAACCGTTTTCATGTGTCAAACTCTACATGGAATGTGTTATAACCTAGGATATTATCACATGAAAAGATTCAAAAAAAAATTATTTTCCATTTAATTTCCCTCCAAATCAACCCACGGTCTTCTATTAGTACTTTTTTCTAGATGGGTGGCATGTGGTTTCTTTAAATAGTTTTTTATAAATTTGGAAATGCATATAGAATGAGATTTACTTTTTTTCAAGGTGTTCATAGGTAAAATCCATGTCAAATTTCGGTTGATCTGGCCAAAATTGTTGATGTATAGGAATATTTTAATTATATTATAGTGTACCAAAACCTTGGATTGATATTTTCATGATTTATTTATGGATCAAGATGAAGTATAATGTGTGGTTTAGTGGATTAGGTAATTATAAAAAGTCCTTGTACTTTTGTATTTATTTTAATGTTGCAATAATTTTACTCAAACGTCAACTATATCCATTTTCATCAAATTAGGTAGAGAAAATTAAAATATGACCCTACTTATAGGTATATAGTTTTTTATTCTTATATAGTAAGAATTTAATAATATGCTTCATTCTCAATTTTGTTTTTAATAATATATAGCTTAGCCACACCCATTTTAATCTTATTTAGCTCTATTTTTATTCAATTTTCTCTTATAGGGCATGTCTTGGTAGTTTATTTTAGTGAAAAATGTAGTTTTTATATTTACCTCAATTAGAAACTAGTTTAATCTTATACATAATGTATGGAATCCAATTTCTTCATATATAGCCTATATAATTTCTATTTAAATCTTCCTCAAAATGGGATATTTTATATTTATTTTTACATAGGTATAATAAACAATTTAAAAACCCTATTTTTATTTAGTTATTATATATATAACAATTTTTTAATTAATAAATACATTAAAATAATAAATTTAAACATTTTCATAATTAAATCGAATCATTTGATAAAAACTAAAAAAAATGTTATTAATTTCTCTAAAAATATATAACTTCTAAGGATTTTATATAACATAATTAAATAATAAGTTTTGGAAAATATTCCTCTTAACATTGAGCACATACTAGGGTTGAATTTAAATGTATGTTTTTTTTAACAATCTGTGAACTGTATTAGATACAATAAGAAAACTTTTATTTACCTAAATATATATATGACTTAATAGATGAGCGTTGATGAGTTATGGAATGTATAAATATAGATCTTGGACTAATAAATCATTAATATTGATATTTATTATTATATTGTGAGTATATTCAATTTAAGATCATATATTATAAGAGCATACATGGTACAAATTATGAAACGCAGTTTTTAGTAGGTATTCATTGCATTAACCCTGAACTCAAATTTATCAATGATATTGAGCCTTGAAAAGTAAAAGTTGAATTGAAATGACTTAATTTACTATAATTATAAATTGATAAGTGTTCATAAACACGATTTTTGATTATATGTTTTGGATAAATTTATCAAAACTATAACTACTACCACTAGCCCTCATGCTGTTAAGGTTGATTATAAGAGGAATGTGAAAATTTCATTGAATGTATCATTTTTTATGATAGTTACCACAAATCTCATGCTTAAAAAGCATAATTGATTAATAAATGAATTAAATATAGTTGAAATACATATATATCCTTATAAATAGAAAGTTATTTTTAAAAGGAAATAGGATATAATTTCATTTTCTCAGTGTAAGATTTCTAAAAGAAAAACAATTTTTACTTACATGATCACAATGTTTAGGAACATAAACATCCATTTATGTTGTCTAAAAATATTTTTTCAGATCATTTGTTCATTTTATTATTAATTTAAATCTGAATAATATTGATTGTAACCTTCCTAATATTATCAATATACTGGTAACAATGAAACACAACCTAAAAAGGTCATGTGTAAACAAGATAATAAACAAAGGTAAGTGTGATGGTATTCCCAATAAGAATAAAAATATTGAAAATTACAAGTCACTAATATAAACATTGAAACCTTAACAAACATGAAATTAAAAGGAAACAAAATATTTCTTCTGCAGAAAATCTAGGAATTATAAGATAAATCTTCTTCAGTACTTGGAGATTCATAAAAAAGGGCATCGTTCAACCGCATTTGGTGTGTTTATTAAAACCCCAATTTCTATAACTCTAAATCATTAGTATTAGATATCATATATACATTATATATATTGGATAATGTGAATTTATTTCATTAAAAATAGAAGTTGATTAAGGTAAATGTAGACCTACAAGTTGGGACTATAGAAAGAGTAGCTAAATTATCAATGGGGATATTGAATTTTCTTCTTCCATGTTTATTTTCAATAATTCTATAGAATTTTTTTCACATACCAATAGTAAATAGAAGATTTTTTCTAGAATAATTCTTATTTGGGGTAACTTTATCATCTGTTATAGATGAAAATTTTCAATTCTATTTATATGAATAAAATATTTAATGATTTTTCTATAATATTATGGGGTTTATATATATATATCAGATGTTGAAAATTATATATAAAATATAAATAATAACCGGTATAAATAAATTTTTTGAATTCCACTTATATTTTTCATTATCAACTATTCTATATAAATAATAATCCAATCCAATGTCCCCATAATGATGGATTAATGGATTTCAAGGATTATGAATCATTTTATGTATGTGATTCTAGTTTTAAGGGAAAATGACCAAATAAACTTTTACGGGTTTAGGGAAAAGAGTTAATGATTTCCTATAACTCATATATATAGATTTATGTGGTTCTATAAGTAAATTAGTTCAAGGTAGATATCAATACATATTTAAATTTAATAATTATTTCATTAGTTAGGGGTATGTGTATCTTATAAAATATAAGAATGAATGAGTTAAAATGTTCATAGATTTTAGAATTTTGGTATAATATTAACTTTGAAAATTTATTAAAAAAATTAAGGTGGATAATATTTGACTAAAAAAATTAGACTCTCAATAAGTTTATGGTATAGTATCACTGTTGACTCCAATATATACCTTATAATTAAGTGATGTGTCTAAAATAAGAAATAAAACTTTTTTTTACATAATTTATTATATAATATTTCTTCAAACCTTAATACTTATTTTTAGGGTTATTATCCAGAAAACAAGATCATTTATTGTAAATCATGTTCCATTAAAAGACATTTAAAATACACCACCTGATATGTGGATTGGGAATCATCCGAATATATATTTTATTAATAATTTATATTTTGGATTCATATGATTGAATGATTACCTTTAGTAAACTAGAACCCAAATTTGAAAAATTTCTATTTATTTAGTATCCCAAAGATATAGTGGGTTATTACATCTATAATCCACAATAGAAAAAAGGGTTTTTTTAGCATGTTTCTTTCTGGAAAGAGAATATATTTTGAAAATACTTTTTGGGAGTATATTTAAAATTTATAATTTTAAAAAATAAATAGATTATTTTAATAATAAGATAGACGTGTTGGAGACATAGAGGGTTTTTGATAATAAAATAAATCAGTATACACAAGAAAAACAAATTTCATTACTATTTCATCATGAACTCAAGAGATATGTATTTAAAATTTGTAATAAATGGTAATTAGTGATCAAAGAATATTATCCAATACCATACCATCATTAGTTATGACTCATATAAATTCATAAAATAAATTAAAACTCAAATAAAATCCATGTACAATACCCTTGTTTAGAACTTTTTAAATCCACGAGAAGTGGTAAAACCCATTGTGTTAAAGTTCATATTTAATAAAAATGATAAAATGAATGGTAGATTGTATATTCTTAAATATCACTTAGTGGATAAATGTTTTAAAAAAATCATGGTATTGACTGTGTAGAGATATTTTTTTTCAATTGTTGTGATAAAATATATTTAAATTATTTTATCTATATTAGTATATTAATATTATGAAACACATCAAATGGATATCCATAACACATTCATCTATGTGAATTTGATTGAGGATGCTTATAAGATAAAATCTAGATATTTTAAGGATATATAAAATGTCACTTGGGT
Organism: Viscum album; assembly: GCA_963277665.1. NCBI lineage: Eukaryota > Viridiplantae > Streptophyta > Magnoliopsida > Santalales > Viscaceae > Viscum > Viscum album. Next base: position 43,227 of record CAUJRU010000567.1, read on the forward strand.
TATAAAGCTATAAATATATATTTATGGGTTGAAATAAGTTTCAAAATTTTTGAATATTTGTTTTTATAAATCTATAAAAAAATTTATTATTATCAAAAATGAATAAAATCATTCTATATATAAATGGTTTATTTAGATAAATATTTTATTTTTTAATATTTTATTTTAATGAAAAAATCCACATTGGATATAACATCCAAATGTTGTAAAAAATTAAAAATTTGTTTGAAAACTTATTCTAAATATCGGATATTGGTAAAGAAATGTACATACTTTCTATGAATATTTATAGAGATAAATCTATACTCATTATTTGTCTTGGTAAAATCACATTAATTTGTATAGTGATAAAAATACAGAACATGGAGAAGTGTAAAAAGTGTAATATACTATTTCCAAAAGTAAAAAATCATTCAATGATATAGTATCCTCAAAATTTTGAAGAACATGAATGCATGAGTATGATTACTTGTGATTCAATTGTTGGATCAATCATGTAAATCATGATGAGTAACTCTTCTTGATGTATTATATACGTAAATTATGATTATTATAAACCAATAAAATCCATGTAAACTTCATTAGATAGTTGTAAATAATAATTTTATGTACTTGAGATGAATTATGGATTTTTTTAGTATTTGGTGTTGAAGAAGAGTGTTAAAAAGGGTTGCATAAATGTTAGATTCCAAACTAACAATGATGTCTTTAGATCTCAATCAGAATACATTTTCTTGAATATTTAAGCTATAAGTTATTAAAGCTTCAAGTAATATATATTTATTGATTATAAAATAGACATTGAATATATTTTAGCATCTAATTTGGCTAAATAACATGTTTGGTTAAATAAGTTCATTATTGAAGTAGTGTTTTTCCTTAGTGTCACATATCTAATTAGACTCGATTTTAATAATAATGAGTGATTGCACAATCTATAAAACCCAATTCCCACAAAAAAATAAATATTTTTTCCTAAAATATTTCATCTCATTAAAGATATTTTTTATAGAGGTAATATTAATATGTTTGTAGTTTCTGTAAATTATAATATTGACAATCCACTAAGAAAAAAAAATACACAATAAAATCATCAAAGTCACACCAACTATTTTGGAATTAAATTTGTGTGTAAATGGATTCAGTAAAAGTGGAAGATTATTAATGTTAATTACTTTAATTTAGTTAAGTGTTATTTGATTCAGGATATAAGATATCGTGTAATCTATATTAATGGGAATAAATTGTCATGTATTTATGTCTTTTCATAAAACATGGGGGACGATATGACAAAACACCTTGGAATATATCTATTATCAGGATATCCTTAATTTATCATCATCATATTATACAATAATGATATATTAAGATAAATTTTTGTAAATCCACCTGTAAGAAGATTCTGAAAATCACTCTTAGTATATAAGTTACTGAACTTTTATTTGGATTAATAATATCAATGTACACCATGTGGATTTTCATATATGTGTTATTGGTTTTAATTAAGTTAACATTGTTTATAGATCCTTAAACATGAGTTTTTAAATTATGTATTATGCTTATAGGTTTTTATACTTTTACCCATAACTAAATTAATTTTTGAATTTGGATCAATGGAAGGTATTTATTTATGATACATTCAATGTTGAGGGATTTTATTAACTATTATAGAATGAGTCCACCCATATAATAGGTTATGACATCAAGACCCTCAATTTAGTTTTGACTAATTGACTATTCATGACAAGATAAATATAATGAAATTATCATACCTGAATCATGAAACCATTGTTAAAATTCCACATAACCTCATGCATCCCTCCCCACATATATAAGGTTTTAATCTTGTGGATGGGTTCTAAATTTCATTCATGGGGAGATGATATATTCTCTATTAGAAAAAAAACAAGATTAAAAAATTATATAACAAATAAATTAATAAACAATTCTATAATTATTACATTGATATTATCTTAATTAATAGAGAATAATAATACAAGTACCACTATGGTGGAGGCTATCCAGAGTATGATTAAAAAAGGTAAATAAGTAAAACACCATAGCACCACTCTGGATTTTATCTCATTACTTCCTCAGAACACCATTCTTTATCTCCTAGATCCCATTCATTAAGGTTATTCCCTTTCTTATATCAATAATCATGAAGTTTTCACACTCATCGAGATGACCATTAAGGGTGTGAGTATAAACCCATGAGAAAATCATAAATATGTCCATAACAAGACTACATATATATAAGATTTTATTTCATGATAATAGATAAATGTGAAATCAATAATATGATATGACGTACTGAGTAGTTGTGTGTTGACCAAGCTGCCACAAACCCTATGTCATACCTTATTTGACTCCATGTCAAAAAGATAGTCATAATAAATTAGGGAACTATTGTCAACCATATGGTTACAACACGTGTCTCATAGCGACCACCAGGATGATGAGTCTTGGGTCAGGCCACAAGGTCATCGGACTACCTGACACAACCCTCCATGATGGGATAGTTCAAAAATATTTTCGAAATAACCCACTTAAAGGGATATCCCATTAAAATTATAACAAAATATCTAACAAACCCCCTCTCGGTATGGATGGTCTCTATGGATCAACTCTCACACTCAAATATGGATGGAATAAGAATAGTACATGTAATATAGACGTACAGGATGATAGATCAAATATATCTTCATGTAAATCAAGATTCAAAACCATCCCAAATCCACATGTGTGAAAACATCAAGCATTGTTTTCAAGGGATACACACACAAGTGATAAAAAATTAACATTGTATAAAGCATATAAGAACACAATTTAATATCAATCCAATAATCAAATACCTAGCCACTACATGGTAAGGAACATCCTACCCAAATCATTCTAATTACCAGTCCAAATGTTTTCTAAGGAAGAATTACTAGAAAAATATCAACATATTAGTCAGTTCAAAAAACTTACTAGGGACTCCTAGAAGTGATTCCAGTTATTTTATTTCATAAATAAAAAAACACCACCCACAATAATATTTTCTCTCTCTCATATAATTAAAAATTATGAATTTAATACATAACATGTTTTAACAATTTCTTTCTCAATAGAAAATTTAAATTCAACATGAAATTGCAGCCCATCACTCCAAAATAATCTAAGAGAGGCATGAGATAATTATTTATTATAATTCTTTAATAATTTTTGGAAACTATCATTTAATAATTATTTATATTTTTTTATAAATCTTATGAATTCTAAGACCACAAATCAATCATGAAAAAGAATACCGAAAATATGCCTATTAAAAACATTGAACCCAAAAAATATAGGAGATATATAGATTTATACCATACCTAATATCCTAATGGAAACATAGATTGATTGAAGAAGACATTATAGATCATTAAAAATGAATTTTAGACATTCTAGACTCAAATGTAGACCAAAATCGATGGGAATGAAAAGTAAAGATATTTTAAAAAGTGCATCTCAATGTTTGATTTTATATTGTCAAAATCCCCATCATATAATTAATTTTTAATTTAATCTTGAATCTTTAGCATTTAAACCTTCCAAAAAATGAGTTAATAACTTTTGATGAGTCAAGAAAATGAATTCAAAGGGTTTTATGCTTTTAAAATCAACAAAATGGTTTTTATTTTTGTGTTGGGAAAGAAGAAATTAAATATAAGGATCAAAACCATTTTTTCCTCAAAATATTGTTTTCTAATGGTAACATTATCATGAAAAAACTCACTAAGGCCCTTCTAGGTTAGGAAGTAAGCTGATAGTGAAACCCCAATCCCATCTTCATAAGGCGATTTATTTTTGACAAGAATGAAGTATTTTTACTAAAAAAAATGGCAGTCATTACCATAAGGTACATGTACGCACACGTATACATACTCTGGTCCATGTAATAGTGTATTAATACAAGAAAATTGAATCTTATATTAACTAAAAAATTCATTTGGAAAAATCTAGGAAATACAACAACGTGAATCCATAAAATAAAAAGTATAAGGGTAAAAAATAAATGACCATTTAGAGATAAAGTTGTTTCCAACCATAAGATAAATGGAAAAGAAAAAATAATTAAAGATCTCGACTCACAATCTCTCAGACTGACCATCAACCACAATTAGTTCCACTAAGTAATGATATGCCCTATAGATAAAAGGTCCACTAAAGTCACCATTGATATTCTTGTTATCTATATAAGACACAACATGTGTGACAAAATTTCATTCCAGTGTGAGTATAAATGTACTTAGTATGACACCCCTAAAAAAAATAGTGACGAAAATGAATAAAAAATTCAACTCAACCCATAAGATATATAAGGAAATAAAACCCAACATGATATATTCTCATACAAAAACCCCAATCGAAAAAAGAGAAATATTAATCTTTATAGCCAACTAAGAATGATTATTCTTCCCAATGATCTAAAGGTCTAATCTCTGATGCTAAGCCCCATATGCATCCTTATTACAACTAGAGATACACTACTAGAAAAAATATAATTTTGTGATTTTTTTTTATTAGTAACATTTTAAAACATCAATAAATAATTTATCGATGTTTTTAAAAAATGTTTGGAAATATGGTGTCACTAATTAGTCATGTTTATAAACATATCTAATTAAACAAATTCTAATGTTTTCAAAAATGTTGGTAAATTTTTTTTATTTAATAGTATTTTTATAAAAATCATTATTTTATACACACATAATTTACCAATTTTTATTATGTGTGGGTTAATGGTTAGTAATTAAGCCATTTTTTTTATAAATGCAGTTCATCATTATAATTTTTTTGAAATTATTTCTTTAAAATAACATTATTTTTTATTTACACAAAAAGACCCCCTCAACTCACCCTAACATGTTCACAGACCACCATGCCCCCGTTTAACAACACCCCACCCTCACAAACACACGCTCAAAGACTCCCCCTCAATAACGTCACCCAGCCACGCATCTCCCCACCAACCCTTAGCCATTCTAGCAGACACCCCCTCCCCAAGACATCACCCCACCTCAGGAAAAATAGATCCTTGCACGCATGTAGCACCTTCGTAAGGAATTGAACATGTGAGCTACACCCCCAATTTCCAATTAAAACCAACCAACCTGATAAGATTATCTCAATTAAAATATGAATTATAATATTTTTATACACATGTTAACATATTTTTAATATATATTTATTTTTATATATAGTTTTCTATATTCATATACATATATACATATATATATATATGAATTAGTTTATATATATATATATATATCTGTGTGTAATTATACTTATAAATTTATATATTATATGTATATTATAATTATATATGACTTCAAATATATGTTATATATTAATATATCAATTAATATATTTTTTGTTATATTAACTTATACATTATTACAAGTTCCATATATATATGTGATAATATATTTATATATAAATTAATATATATGTTATTATATGTTAAATATATATATGTTATCTTTTGTTATTTTGTATTTATATTTAAGTTATATATTAACCCAAAAAATAATATATTTATTGATTCATATATATATATATATATTAATATGTAAATTAACATAAATATATTTAGTTTTTTAATAATAATTTATTCAATTATAATTAATTTATTATAATTATGTTTTAACTTTGGTATTTGTATTTTTATATGTTTGTATGTATCTATTTAACTGTATAGCAATTTTATATGAATAAAATTTATTCTTGTTACGATATTATACAATTATATGTGGTAATATTATTAATATGTCTATATATATTAATATTTATATACTAATATTAATATTTATTTATTAATTAATATATAAATTAATATTCCCACATGGAGAAGCTTAGTGGTAGTATCACCTCTGGTTCTAGATGAGATCTCATGTTTGAGCCTTTCTTAGTTCCTAAATGTATGTTTGTGTTGCATGAATTTATTTATAATGTAACCCCATTACCCTACATCAATGTATATGTAAATTTATGTGTGTTTGTGTGTGAATGTGTGCACAAGTGTTATAATAATAGTCATTTATATAGTGATTATTTATTCATGTATTTATTTATCAGTTTATAGATTTATGTATTCATTAAAATATTAATTTACATATAAATTTTTATTAATATATATTTATATATCAGTGTGTGTATAATTTAAAAATATATGCTCACCCACATCAGACTTTCAATGTTGGAAAATAGAAATGCCATGTTAATAAATATAAATATAAATATAAATAAATATATTTATTTATTTATTTATTTATTTATTTATATAAATATATGTTTTCAGACATCAGTTTATTATGGGGTATAATCACAATGTCATGTTAATAAATATACAGATAATCAAGTTTATAAATATTTAAATTTATATATATTTTTTATATTAATATATATATATTATAATATTTAAATATATATAAATGTATTTTTATATAAATGTATTTACGTATATATAATTATAAATATAAATTTTTATATTTATATTTATGTAAATTAATATAACAATACTTACAAATATATATATATATATATGTATATATATATTCATATTTTAAAATTAGGGTGAACATTTTAGTAAAACAACCACATTTTTTTTAAACCTTGTGTAAAATATAAATGGTTTCTTTAAAATGTTGTGAAATTCATACTTACACATGTTTAAAAAGATCTATTCAAATATCTTTAAAATCTCCATGTTTTTGGAAAATATTGGAAAAAAATTTAATTTATTAATGTTTTTAAATGTATCAAACAAAAATACACTAAATTAGGGATGTTTTCTAGAAAATGTTGTAAAATTAGCCACGGTTTTTGGGAAATGTTTCTAAATTAGTAATATAGAAACACTTTTAAAAAAACATTATAAATTTCACTAAATTATCTATAATTTCTAGAAATTGTTGCTAAATTCAACGTGGTAATGTTTTTAGAAAATGTCCCAAAAAACTTCTTAATGTATGTTATTTTCTAGTGTACAGTTTTAGAACCACACTACAACTCTCCATTGGTAGGAGAACACTATCTCCAATGGAAGACCTACTACCTTCTAGAGCTTGAAGACATGGGGTGTACCACTCCATATATAGAGGACATTCACCCTCTAGAGTGCAGGGGATTATCGACTCAACCTACATATAGGATAAGGGGTACCAATGTCATAGAGGGTCAGGGGAGTCCCAATACAAAATCTCTCTAATAATAAAACCTAATCACTTTCATTAACTTAATATCACTAGAAAAAGTGTCTCAATCACATCACCTCACTTCACATCTCTAATACTAAACTGAAGTTTGACATCATGTTCTATGTGGAATTATACATATAGTGTGCTACTCAAGGGGCCAAATGGTAGTCTTAATAATGTATATATTAAAATTAGGGGGTTCTATGAAAATAAAATGATGTCTTTATCAATCAAAACAACATTTAGAACTACCAATAACATGGTTGTGTTTTTTCAAGGACATAGTATTGTTATCCATGTTCCTCTACACCGCATGTCCATGCAAGAAAATGACATATCTATTCACTCGAGGTCAAAGTCCTATACTCCTCACTCATCTATTGGCCAGCCTATATATTATCACAGGCTCTGTGGACCTGGAAGAATAGCCTGTGATTTTTAACTTGAGCTGTAAAACAAAGTACTGTGTGAAAACAAGAAATAGGGGTTCTGTGTCATTGGAATACATCGAATTTATTTGGGATTTTCATAGAATCCCAAACATCCTTATAATGCATCTATAAATCATCCATATATATTGTAATCCTCTTTACTAGAACTCCAAATCTGGATTAATTTATGGGTAATTACTTTGTTGATTCCAGAGCTTCAGTGTCTAGGGCATTCCAATTAACCAAAAATTATTAACTACACCTCCCATTGTCCAAATATCTTCTAGATCCCCAGATCAACATTTTTAGTCCACTGTTGAATCTCAATCTATCAAAAAAAATTGATCCCAAGGTTTCTGAAACATTTATCATGAATATAAGGGTTTTATTAAGCTTAAACTGGTGTTGAAATGTCGAATCACTAACCCCATGGACCAACGATAAATAACGTGAAAAATAGTGATGTGAGAGAGGCAGAATAGACAAGTGAGACTTTCCTTGGATGTTACGGCCCCAACCAGTGGTCATAATCATGGAATCCAAAAGTAAGTATAAACATAGGCATGTCGATAATAGTAAATTATCTTCAAGCACTTTAATAAAATTATTGGTTCATGATATTTAGAAAATTAAAATAATTAATCATATATTCAATCCATACTCACCAATAAAAAACATGTGGGTATAAATCCAAAAAATAACAAGACATTCCTTGAGAATGGATTGATCATTACAGAATAGTACGTTACATATTGATTTTTTAATGATTTTTTTATATTCATTATTCATCCAATGAATTTTTTTATCATTCTTCATCGATCCATGATTCCATACTCATCAAGTCCAATAGTGTCTATCCCTTTATCATCTCTAATATCCTAGGGTCATTCCACTAACCCTATAGATTCTCTATAATTGAATATTAATAAAAGAGATGCCTAGGATATTCACTTAAAAAATTAAATAAATTAGATCATTTATTAAACACCCCATATTTTTTGAATGATTAAAATTATCTTCGATACTATATATAATAGGAAACACCGAAATAAAACTAGTAAAAATTTATTATTAACTAAATATGAGTGTCATAACATGGTTGTTTAATTTCTGTGTATGAATAGTTATAACCATATTATGAAATATATATATAAAGTTCTTACTTAATAAAAAGGTTTTCATTAACTCTTATGATTAATTCATTGAATATTTCTTAGTAATCTCATGTTATTCTTCAAAAATATGATTTATTCAAACATGATTTTTTGTAGATTAATGAGAGAAAATATTATTTTAACACATTCAAAAAAATTTGATAATATTAAAATATGTTTTGAAATAAAAATATTAAATTATATTAGAGTTAATTTTTATGAAATTAGGGACATTAAATTTTCTATGAATATTAAAATAATAAATATTTTAATTAAAAACATTATTTTTGTTTCATGCATTTACAAAGCATATTTTTGTAAAAATTTTTAAAGTAAAATTCATTCTCAAATATTTTGAAGAATCGAATTAAGATCCTTGTAATAAATTTAATGGTTCAATTTAGTATATAAATATTTTTATATTGTAAATGGTGTTTTTTAGAAAAACTATTTTTCATTATGTTCTATGTTTCTATTATAAAATTAATTTATAATAAATATATTAATTGAGTCATGAAATATTTATTCCTTATTTTCAATCCACATTTTCAAATTTTTTAGATAGGTCCCTTTTATTTTTTTCAACATGATTAGTAATCATAGTTAATATTTTTCAACATGATATGGGTAAAATGGGCACAATAGGGTTAAAATTTTAGTATGTTGTTTTACAATTTTTCAAAATACTTACATTATAATATATTAAGGGTCTATTTTAGACATTTATATCCACATATCTAATATATATCCACATGGTTCCATATTTTTTTGATCATGACCTCTATATTAATTTCAGAAAATAATAAATAAAAATATCACTTTCTTTACTTTAATATCTATAATATTATATTGTAATGGTAAAAAGAGATTATGTTTGGTTATAAATATTTACATTAAATTAAAATTATTCTAATTTATCATAGTCATTTAATTTTAATTTTTAATGATGAAATAAATACACAAAATTCTTATGGAATGCCGACAAAGTATTTATTCCATTAATTCAAAAATAAAATAAATTATTTTAAAAATATTAAAAATAATAAAATTTAGAATAATTATTTTTTCCTTGATTTTTTAGATATTTATACATATTAATGATGTGTTTAGTGTTTTTATTTAAATTTAATTATATTATTCTTTTCATTAGACTCAAATTAAATATATATTGTAAAAATTACCTTAATGATATATTATGTAACTAATATTTTGTTTACATATTTAAAAATACAAAAATATTTAAAAAAGACAATTTGGAAAATATTTGGTCCAAAATTTTATCCCTTTACCATTTATGAGATAATTTTTAATTAAAAAGTAAAAGTATAATCCTTAAAAAGTGAAAAACATGTTACCTCAATTACCGTTAAAAATGGTTAACTAAGGTGTTAAACCAAAAAATAAGGTTTAAATGTAACATCCTATTTCTATTTTAAAATACTCTTAAACCCCTCTTCTGAAAATTATTTGGTTTGGTTTCATATAGGGGTGCTTCAGGTGAAATTTTTGAAATTGTAAAGGGCTTTTGGGCTTTACCTGGTAGGTGCACAGTATTCTCAAACTGTGTTCCCTTCTAGTGTAAACCATGAAAAACTATATAGAAATAGTTTTAATGGTTAGATAATGGTTATAAAATCTATGAACACAAAAAGGTAAATTTTGAAACCTAACATAATATAGTTCATGGTTATGGCACATGATTCATCTAACTATGTGGCATTGCCTAGCTAATGGTGTGTGCTTATTTTAATTAATCCGAGAATTCATTAAAAAATTTCAAATTCACCTTTCTGACCCCTTCTTGACCCTAATATATCCTATTATGATTTCTAGGGGTGGCAGGGCTCTCAAGGACCATTTTTTGTTCCTTTAAGCCCCTTTTAAGGAAGAACAAAGCTTGTCAATCTTCGTTCAGATCTTTCCCTATAAATTTCTTCTCCTCACTCCACCTCTCATAATCTCTTATTTTATCTTACTTAGGCATTATTAGATATTCATGTTGTTGTAGGATATTATCTAATTTGTTTTAGATGTTTAATTTAGGTTTTATTTTCATATCTTCTTTGAATGTCTTCTTAGTTGGTGTTTCTCATTTAAGTATTTGTGGTTCAGGATCCTATTATCCTGAGGTAGATGGTTCTATTTATTATATTCCATTAGATTAACCATAAATTTCTTTATTTAAATTTAATTTTTTTTCAATTGTTTTGTTAAAAATAAATTCCATTGAATTGGGGATTTCAGTCATATTTGGTACGAAATTGGGAAAAAACTTAATTTGATTGAATTGGGGTGGGATTTCTATTTAATGGAAAATTGTGTAAATTTAAATTGGGGAATTTAAATTTTGAAATTAATTTATGAAATTGATTTGAATTTTTTATTTATAAAAAATGTATGAAATTGTTTTGATATAAAATCATTGGTATTATCTTATAAAAAGGCATCACATGATTAAAAATCATTTTAGTTTTTATTTGGAAATTGGCATATTAAAATGGTAAATGGGTTCAATTTTATTTAAATGGATTTGAATTAAATTTCCCTCTATTGAATGTTGTATGCGCACATGTAAGCCTATGTAGTTAGTGAGCTATTAGGGATTAACATGGTAGGATGGGAATTCCCTAGCAATATATTGATGCTTTAGAACTCTAACATAAATCTATTGGCAAGTATTATCCCTAGTGGAATGTTGGTTATTATTCTTTGTCCAGTTTCAGAGAGACATGTGTGCACATTGTCACTTTTCATAATATCAGTGTGTGAGGAACCCATATTCTGTAACTAACAAACCTCTTGAAATATGACCATTTTTCTCGTTTGCGATTATTTTATATATATTCAATTATTTTTAAATGGTTCTCCACGTGACATATGAATTTATATAAACTATTTTATATAAAATGACTATTATCTCATTTTTAAAATTATTTCTATCATTTAAAATATAAATCATGATTTTTTTAAATATTCTTTTGAAATTCATAGACTATTAATTTTAAATATAATGTTTACTATAGTTAATTATATTTTCATATTATAATGGAATCCTTGGTTAGACCCTACTGGTATTTTAGCTCACACCCTAATCGGTCCTTTGGGAATCTATTGATTATCTCCTTCCAGGTCTGAGCAAGGGGAAAGCACCACTTGGAGGTGGTAGTTGTTGTTGATATTTGGGATTGTATTTTTGTATCAATTGGGACATGGGTTATTTATATTTCTATTTTTTTGTACTTTTCTGTTGTACTTTGTCCTATTTATACCTTTTTGAATTCTAGTACAATTACCTTTTTGTGTAGTTTTATTTTATTGATACTAAATTGTATTTGTTGATTTCATTATGTTCAGGGAAAATTTGTTCCCACTTCTATATTATATGATGTCAGGTGCTAGTCGCCAAATCATGGGGATCAAGAATTCCCTTTTGGATTAGTCAATATTAGCTCGGGTTTCAGGGTACCAGGGTATCTAGGCTGGTTCATGAATTTAAAACACCCCTTAAACCTATCCAATTTTTTTTGTAGATATTTTAACCAAATTATACCTTATATTTGAATATATTTACATTTTTAATAATTTTTTAATATAAAAACACTATTATATTTTAATCATTTAATAAATTCCATGAGTTCCCCTTCCATAAATTATAAAATGGATCAACACATTTCTCTACTTTACACCAATTTGAGCCTTCTATTTCAACCAAAACCTACTAAATTATCTTCTAAATTCTAATATCCTTTAATTATATGTACTTATATTTTTAAAAGACCACTCTTCATGTCATTAATAAAGCATATAAATTTGGAATAAAGAAGAAGAGGTAATCATTTTACCAAACCTATTTCAATTTTTTTATTCTTATAAATCTTATAAAAATAGGGTATTAATCATGAAATAATTGAATCAATATAATCAATATAAGGAAATTTTATTATCATTTTTAATACACCTTTATTCACCCTATTTTTCCTCAAATAGGAAGTGAAATTGTCCTTCGTGTGTATGTACGGCTTAACATCTTCACATAGAGATACAATTGATTTTTCGTCATCATATTTTATGGATGGGTATTGTGATAGAATTAATATTTTAATAATTTATTTATGACTTATTTATTCTTCTATAAATATATTATAATATCTACCTGCTTACCTTTCAATCTGTTGCGAAACGATAATGCCCCTCATGTGTAGATGTGGACAACCACCTCCATGAAGTGATGTGATTAATTTATTAGGTCTTCTTTACAAGGATGGTAATAAGGATGAATTTGATGAATATATATTATGTATAAAATATAATAATTATTCCTTTATAGATAATTATTATTTATCATTAATTTGTTTCATCGGTCGAAAAGTAATAAACATCTTTCATCCATATGTGTGCCCTACCATCTCCATGAATAGTGTCATTCATTTTTTATATCTACCTTTTATGGATGATAATAAATATGTATATATTGAATTTATATTATATTTATATCATGACTAAATTTATAAATAATTTTAAAACTTGATAAAATTATATTTTCCATAACTACTGAATATAAATTCTTAAGAAAACACAAAACAGTTAACACATAAACACAACAATTTTAATAAGGTATTATTGATAAATAGTTGCTTAAATTTTATAAAGGAATTAGATATTATGTTAAAAGTATTATAATTATTATAGTATATAATTATAATAAATTTAAATTTATTATGTATGAGGATAGAGTGATTTCATTGTAGGTGGAACTTGAGGTAAGGGTTTTATTTTACAATCTCATTGTGTATCATGATTATTTTTATTAGGTTTCTTTTATGATATATTATAGTATACCTCTCCGAAATTCCATGAATTTTATAATACTATATTTATTTTTTAAAATTGAATTTTTTTTCAATTTATTTCCATTTTTTAGTTACTCAGGAGACAAAAATAATATTTTTATGGAAAACTGACTTTATTTCTCTCTTTTATCGAAAATCATTTTTATTCCATTTCCATGTCTTCTAAAAATATTTTCAATAATTTTTCAATATTGACTCACTATTTTTTAAAATAAATTTTAACTACGAAATAATCTTTTAAAAAATATCCTTCTAATCTTTTTAATGATGTACTTTTTGACAATTTTACAATAATAGGAAAGGGATGTTTTCTTTGAACTTATATGGAATGAACAGATGTTCCCACATTCATGGCCACTCAATTTGTTGAAACATCCATTAATAGTTTCTAAGGATATTTTCAAGGAACATTTTTCCATAATATTTGGTAGATTTTTATATTTTAATGATTTTATTTAAAATTTAAAAGGGCATTTTCCTCAAGAAATATTCGATGTGTTCTTTTAAGGTAATTTTCATCTTAGATGACATCCTATGATGTTACATAGGATTTAAATGGGATAAGATTCAACAATACTATTCTTATTAATTCTCTAAATGGTTTAGGATGATGATAAAAATATATTTATGAAAATAAATCTATGGGTTATTCTATGATGAATTGATGATTTTTTTTTAAAACTGGTTTCTTTTTCATTGGTTATTCCATGATAAAATGTTTATAAAAACGATTTAATTTTTTTGGGTTATAATATGTTGTATTTTTATCATCATCTATAACACATTTGTATGATTTAAATTATATTACTGGTGGTCCAATAATTATATATCCCTTAAATTATTTTCATAAAGATAGGTATCTCATGAGATAATATTATTGGAATATGGAGGGAAACCAATTCATTAAAGGACTTTGTCCATTATGATAGTCTTGAGAGTGAACCCAATTCATTAAAGAAATTTGTCCACAATTATTGTCTTAGGAGTGAACCTTGAATACTAAAATGTAATGGGAAGTATACCCGATCCACTCTAATAGTCTTTTAAGTGATCATTTACTATTAAGGAAATTATTTTCTATGCTTATATACAAGGGAGAACTCAACATCTCCTACTAATGTTATGTTCTCATGGATAATTTTATTTGATTCATTTTTTCTTAATGTATTATTAAATGAAAATATTTATTCTGTGACTCAATATTATGATCTTTAATATTTAGGGTATGGTTTTTAATTGTTAAATTATGTTGGAATAACCTTATTATCATGTTATTCTTAAGTGATCATTGATATCTCTCTTTTAACCCTTATTGAGCTTTTGAGTTCACCCACTCTTATGTTTACTTTTCCTTATTTTATAAAGAAAGATTTTAAGTATGATATTTCTATGAAGGGAGATATTAATGGTGAACTAATTCCGACACAACATATATATCTTATAAATAATTCTCTTATGTACAAATAATTCCAAAGATAATTTACCTATAAGATTATGGCATGGATCATTTTGTTATGTAATGAATATTAATATATTAAGATGTAATATCTAGTTATGAAATTTATGGGACCTTATAATTTTATTTATTTAAAATGACTACCAATGAATTTTGTCCAAGAAAAGTCTAACACCGACCTACCTTATGTCTTACCTTGGGTAAATTTTGCATTCTAGAAACATTTATAGTCTTTTATTTTCTATCTAAGTCACCAAATAGTGGTAAAATGTTTTATACTAAATATATTTTCATGTATAGTTTAATATTATTTATACATTTAATTTTTTAATTAATGTTTTAATATTTTAAATATAATAATTTTTGGGTCATGCTACAATCAAAACACAATGTTAAAACTGAAAAAAATTAAAAACAATACATAAGAAATATTAAAAGGATAAAAATTTAAAAATCAGAGTTTTTCAATTCTCTTCACCTTCTAGGATTTTAACCTAAAAAAAATCTATATAAAAATTTGAGGGTGTTGAGCTTGAAACTTGAAACTCACTCCTAAGAGATCTCTTTCATGTTCATGTGAATTCAAAGCACTAGAATTAACACTGCATATGGTGAGATTTTAATAAAAGAAAAGAAATGATTTGATATTTTATAAAATAAATTAAATGAAATGAAATGATTCGGATTCCTCTCCTTGAATTTGGATAAATAACATAGTAAAAGAAAAGAAATGATTTGTATTTCTCTCCATCTTGTTTGGTGAATCTTTTTAAAAGAAAAGAAAATAAATTATCTTGTGATACATGTAGAAAATATGAATAAAATTGTAATTTTAAAATATTTACAACCCTCCACCGTCATTTCTCTCCAAATCATCCCAATTTTGTGGTGATTTAAAAACAGTAGCAGGAGAGAAATATATTTCTCTCCATTTCTCCCCATATCATTCCTCTCCCCTTAAAATTATATCGCCAAACATGAGAAACCAATTTAACCTTTCAATATCATTTCTCTTCTCTCTATATCATCCCTACCAAACTATCCCTAAAGTAATAGTCCACCCATGTAGGATCCTCTGCTAATAATCCTTGATCACCACTGGGTGCTCCAAGAAGGCAGTTTTATACCCAATTTCTAGGTCTCCCTAGTCAATAATGTGTGATGATTCATGTATGTATCTCTTAAAATCACAGAGTTGGTCTAACATGAAGGATAAGGCTAAGTGGTAAGAAAACTTAACAAACCTTTATAGTGTCTTGAACAACTAGATGAACCTCTAGGATATCTTGCTACCCTGGAAAAATATTTTCAATCCACATTATGGAGAGACTCTTAAGAAAAAATGGTATCAATTCTTGAACTCAAATTTTCTTTGGCATCAATATTTATGTGATATTTGTTGACTCTTGGCTATCATAATACAACAATGGATCACATAATATATTTACCTACCCTAGTTGAAGCCCAAAAATAGATTTCACACCAATATCATTCTATAATAACGGTTACCTATAGTATCTCCCATATTGTTCCTTGAATGGAATCATATGGATATTGGAGTGATAGATATTATTATAGGAAAACTCTACTATTAGAAATTGATCCTCCCATATTCATCAAAAGTCTAAAATATTTACTCTCAACATATCCTCCAAGACATTGTTGGTATTCTCAGTATGACTATCAATATAGGGGTAGAACATCATTCTCATGTTTAACTAGATCTCAAAATCCCCATTAGAAATACTCTACAAATGTCCATTAATTGAGAATCAAGGTCAAAGAAGGCTATCATGGGTACCCCAAGGTATTATATGATCTCATGCATGAGTAGATTCCTAAAACTCTCAACTGAACACTACTCCCATATAGAAATGATGTATACTAACTCGGTAAGTTAATAAACAATCTCTGAAATATCATTATGTCCCCTCATTTTCTATAGAATCCCAATCAAAAAAATCCATGGATATTTCATTCCACATCCTTTATCATATATCAAGAGTTATATTTAGACCTACTGAAACCTGTTGTTTATCCTTTACCTACTTACATGTGAGGTATCAATAAATATAATTTGAAACACTTTTCCTCATGCCAAAACACCAAAAATAACATGGAAGGTCTTTTACATCTTTAACATGAACATATTTATCTCCAACAGGTAGGTATAAACCTCCATCAATACCTCCTCAAGAAATATTATTTGAATTATAGTATATACTTGGAGAAGGATGATATATTTCCTACCTTTATAAAATAAAAATGGTGCATCTATAAAGGATATTTGGTCATTTATAAATTCACAATAGATATCACCCAAATGAGCATCTCATGCACAATGAATAAGTAGTGGAGTCACTACCATAGAATAAAGATATGATTTCCCTATTTCCCCTTATAGGGTTATCTATAATGAGGATAACTATTGTGACACACCCTCTACTAACTAAGAATAGTATTTTGTGCTAATCTAATCTGCCACCACATTTCCTTTCCTAAGAGTAAAGACTATCATAAAGTTATAGTTTGGAAGAAACTCCAAGAAGAGCCTTTATCTCAGGTAGAGTTTTCTATAGGTAAATATGTTCTTGAGACACTATTTGTTAGAGTGAATAATAAAATTCATATCTATAAGATAATTTCATCACATCTTCCTAGAAAATACTAAGGTTTCCAATTCCATGTTGTGGGTTTCATAGTTCTACTTTTGGGGTCTAAAGTGGATCAACCCATAAGAAATATATTCCTAGAATAGAATCAACATGCATTTTAGATTAAATATAGAGTAATTTGAAAACATCATGTTCTTAACTCCCTCCAATAGTAGTCTCAAAATAGGAGAATTGGTCAGACTCTACCTCAGTTCCTCAAATTACCTCTCACACTACTCAGTCCATGTAAATGGAAACCCTTTCTGAAGAAAGTTAATTAAAGGGACCACAATCCTTGAAATTTTTTCTTCAAACCATTGATAATACCCTATTAATACATTATAACTCCACACCTTTTACATAATCTTTGGTTGTCCAAATATATAACTACAACAATATTTTTTGGTTCCATTACAAAAACATTTTCTAAGATGAAATGACCTAGAAACTTGACATATTTTATACTAAATAGACTCTTCAAGATCTTACTATAAATTTGGTTCTACCAAAGTATGTCTAGGTACATCCTTAATTGATTTGTAATTTCCTCCTCAGATGCAGAGTAAATGATAATTTCATCGATAAATATGATCACGTGTCCATCCAAGAAGGGTCGAAAGATATGTTTCATAAGTTCTAAAAAACCTGCATGGGAATACGCACCAAAAAGTATCTCCAAGAACACTTTGTGACCACAGTAGAATCAAAATGTTATATTTTGAATATCATTCTCATGAACTCTTAACTGATGGTATATGGACCAAATATCAATCATTGATAACTTTCTAACACCTTTTAATTATTATAAGGGTTTTTCAATCATCATAAAAAGTGGTATTTGTTCTTGATCCTCACCAGATATGGGTGATGATAATAAATTCATATACAAAAGCTTCCATCCACCCTTAACAACACTAAATTTCTCCCAGGGGAAACACTAGGTTTTCATAAACCCTCCTTACAAAGGTCTTTTGATTCAAACCTTAACTCTCAGAGATCAGTATGGTTCATTTGATATACAGTGGAATATATCAGTGCATTTTTATGGTGTAAGTAAATATAAAATTTATTCTTCCATATTTTAGTAATTACTAGAACATCTTCATGAAATATATTCAAATAATACTATACTAACTCTATAATCTAATTGTATAAAAATCCTAGTTCACCCAGGGCCAAACTATCTAACTGATGGGTGATTGGTTTCAATTTTTTTCTAATGAGACCAAAAATTTCTACAAAAAATTAAAATCTATCCATTTAAGAAGAACCACATCCCATAATCCCATAGTAATCAAACATTAATATGTGGAATTATATTTGGGTATGTGTAGTATAAAACAATTCTATAAAATGGATTATGTCAAAAGGATTCATTACAATAACAAAAAGGACCGAAAAGAAACACTCTCTACACTAATATCCAACTTGAACTACCTAATGATTTATAAAATAGATAAACCATAACAAGTTGGAACATTTATCCATAGTTTACTGAAAATATACTCTACATGAATATCCTGCTATTATACGATGGATTTTTAGATAATGGAATGACTCGTACCTATGTCTATAATTATTATTGATATATCATAGAAGATAGAGATTGTTCCTTGAATCGTCTCATGTGGATCTTGGTAATATCCCTCTACATCCGAAATTTAGTCATGAATTCTACCACCTTCCTTCTATAATCTTCATGCTCGAACTTGTGGTGTTTTTGGAAGTAGGTGATAGAGTCATACAATAACAACCCTTGATTAATGTACGTTAACATTTCATCCATTTTGTGTAATATTTCATATATTATATAAACACACAACCAAGCACCATATTAGTTTAGTTCCTTTGAAAACATGGAACAAAAAAATCTAGTCTAGTTGAAGATCTTCAATGTATCCCACAAATAAAATTCCATTTAGTACTCCTTTATAAAACCTTTCATTATAACATGGGGAAAGGAAGAATAAGAAAATGGTGAGCTTATATGCTCATAAAGGATAAACAAGGAAGATATGTAATCATAAACATGCGAATAAGGGTATGAAAATATGATTATAACATTAGAAGATCATACCGTGAATATAAAATATCATAAACATGAATTGTGGAAGAAATGTCGGTAGTTCATAAGACATTAATCATAATAAAATTTACAAACATAATCTATGAGAACATAACATTAACATAAGACATGTAATAGAGGAATACACAAAAGAATATAATATGGTTTTTGTAATAGTCAGTTAATCAGAGCCAACGCAATATTAATAGTATGAGTTTACTCTCCTTATCATTTTGGTAGTCATGGTTCATTTTTATGACTGTCTTGGTAGTCAAGTTTCACTCCCTAGGCCATCATAGCGGACAAAGTCCTTTACTAAACCAAGTTCACTCCTCATTCCTCCCATGTTTATCTAATGTGATATGAATCCATACTCAATGAATTGTAGGGATATTTAGGTCCCACCCATCACATATTGAAAACTATACAATGTGTTCCACAATAACATAAATTATTCATCATATTAGAACCCATGGAACTAAATGAGTTTCATAAACATCATGAAATCATAACATAACCATAGAAAAGTAATGGGATTAAAAAATATGATTCCATAATAAACATAAACCATTCATAGAAAGTATAATAATGGAATAAGTGAATCATATCCCAATGAAGGAATATATATCATCAAATAATGTTATCTTTGATAGAAAATAATTTCAAGAGATCACTTCAAAACAATTCTTGAGGAAAATATCCTGTATACTCTGAAAAAATTATATTTTATTTAAAAACCACACTATTTTCAATTAAATAGTTTCAATTTAAAATAACCTTTTAATATTTTAAGATAAAATTAAAATAAATATGTCTTCATAATGGAAAAAAATATCATTCATTTTTTATAAGATAAAAAAACATTTCTTTCATACGTTTTCTACAAAAGTCACAAAGTACCTCATTTGGAAAACAAAAAAATATTCATTTCAAATAATTTAGTAAAATTTAAATAAAAAGGTATAAATGAATTAAAAACCAGGGAGAATAGTAATTACCTTTTTAGAAAAATTCATATAAAAATTGGATATGTAATAGAAATATTCTCCAATAAATTCTTAAAATTAATCAATCCTTGAATAGTAATGGTATTATAAAATAAACATTCATCACTTTATAAATGATAGAATAATATGATCCATGATAGAAAAAAATATAGATATTAAAATAAAATAATATTATGGATAATAGTCATAAATTTAATTCATGGGAAGTATATACACCACTTAAAGGAAACAAATTGTGTATAATTCATGCATCCCATAAAAATAAAAGTGATAAAAATCCATTACTACTATAGTAACTTTTGAATCATGATCAACTTGAAAAAATAAAATAAATTGAGAATTTTGATATTATTAAATAAATTAAATTTATGATATAAAATTAAATAGGGAAATATATGTAGCACACAATGAAAATAAATAGTTATTATCGCATATATCTCATAGAAATAAAGTGAGATGAAAAATTACATACCTTATGTCTTGACTCTAGTCGTACATGTGAAAACCTCATATATAATAAATATAATTTTATTATACATATATTAAAGCACAATATTAATATATATTATATTATATAGTACTTAATTATAACTTTATATTACCCACTTATTTACTATTCATAGTTTACATTCTGTTTCGAGTAATAAATCCTTTGTTTCTCGTGCAAGTTTTGACTTCTTATTCTTGGTCATCATTCATAGATTATGTGTTAATTTGAAAACAATTAGAAAACTGATATAAATATCATATTTATTCATTATATATGTATTTATGTTTAACTATAAAATATATAAATAGAAAATTAAATACACCATTCATGGAGATGGTAGGTCGTACATATGCATAGACGCTGCTTCCATTTCTTATTGTATTGAAATAAATAAAGTGACATATATATGTAAATATATATATATATATATAATATAATTAAAAGAGAATTATTAGTACATATCTATAAAATATTTTTAGTAAACCCATCCTTATATATTCCTTGTAATATGTGAATGTGTCGAATCTCTTTGAGGAGATGGTAGTCCACACATCCACAAACAAAGTTATCATATTCCCATAAAATGAAAATCATGAAGTTTTGTTTTATATAATATTTATACAAATATAATGCAATAATAAAAAACATATATATCACATAAAAAATATAGTCTTTATCATAGTTTGAAACCATGAGCTGTGGTAAAGAAAAACCGAACAACATCATTTCGTAAGGTGGTACTTCACCATACTCAAGAATGATAAGTCTATTACCCATTTGATGAAAGTGTGTGGTAGTGTTTTTCAAACCCTAAATATAAAAACATATAAATATTTTTCTGATACTAATTTTATTATAGAAACATTAAAAAAATTAATTTAATGGTTTTAAATAAAGAATGAAACAAACACATTCGTTGATTAACATTACCTCTTCTTTGGGTATCTTCTTTTGATTTTCACAAAAGGAATCCTTTGTTATGATTTATACCCAAAGTAATGTTTCTATGGTTAATGGAGGTATGTTAAGAGAAGATTTAGATATAATTTTTCAGAACAAAATTGTCTCTTAAGTCTTAAAAAAAGGTAAGGATATGTGTCTAATTATAAGAGAGTGGAGGGTCATTTTTCGAATTTCTCAATATATTAATTTACAATAACTTCAATCTCAAAAAAAGGCCCTTTATTAGAATAAGTTATATAGTAAGGTTTTATGTTCATAAAAAAATATTTTATAAAAGTTTTAGTATTATTTTAAACCTTATCATTTTGATTAACCCTTAGTTAAGCCATTTTAATTTCAACTATGGTAACAAAGATTTCCATATTTAGAGGATGTGATGTTTACATATAAAGTGTAAATTGAACCATAAATATCCAATTTATGATATTTTAGATCATATATCATCCCATTTTCCTTATTTAATATTTTTATTACTTTTAAAAAATTTAATTAAATATTATTATTATAAAATATTATGTGTTAATTTTTAAAATATTCATAACATTGAATTTATGAAAATCAATCCAATAGGATTACTTTGAAAAAAATTATTAAATACACACCGGATATGTAATATTTACATAAAAAATTATTTTATCACATTAATTTTGTAAAATTGTATTTTTCAAATATTTCTAATGTCATTTAATTGATTGTTTCATTAATTGAGTAATTATTAAATCATCATTTTGTACTTATTTATGATAATTTTTTTCACTAAAAATTAAAAATAAATTTCTATAAAGTACATAACATTTTTTTGTCTTTAATAATACATATAGTCTAGATTATATTCTCTATTACACCATATTAAAAATATTATACAAATTAAAATTAAGAGTGTGATATTTTTTCACTCACATTGAGTTATATAATATCTAATTATTTTTCATGATAAAGTTCCAATTAAAATATTAAATTTAGATACTTATGTGTTAAGTATATAATTAAATTCATAAAATAACATTTTTTCAAGTTTTTGGGTATTTTTCAAATTTTTGTTACTATTATTTTTACCCTTAATTACCTGATTTACCCTTAATAATGGTATTAAAAATTTCTAACGGGTATATTCATATTGTCCAAAAAGTAAATGGAAAATTACTAAATTTCGACCTTCTAATTCAAAATTTGGAATATATTTTTGAAAATTCTAAACAAATAATTTTCATAAATTAATTTAAAATTAATCATGTTGATAGAATGAGAAAATGGGGTTTTAATGTTAAAACGTTCAAAGGATTGAAATGTTTTTATATGAAAATTTAATGTAAAATTGATTCCATTGACCTAAATTGGATAAACATATAAAAATTTAATTTAATTATAAATTAAAATCTATTCAAACCATAATTTAAATATATAAATAACTTATAATAAAAATTAGTTTTGAATTAAAATTCATTATTTTTCACTAATCATCAAATCGTGACACTTCTCGTGAAAAATAAGAAAATTTCACCCAAATTAAATTTTTATATATCTATTTCAAAGAAGAAATTTATTTTTTCAAATAGAATCTATACAACTCTGAAAAACATTATTTTCAACAAGGACAACAACAAAAGGAAAAAACTACCTTTTTAGAAAAATATATCTTTTATGCGTAAAATTAGATTTTTTCCCCATATATCATGTATAGAAAACACATATTATGAATGTTAAAAATTATATTGAATATATATATATATCATTAATATAATACAATAAGAATTATTTTTTTATTTATTGGTATAAAACACACTTGTTTGCAATTAAATATGTTTTTATAAAAACATTTCCTTTAATTTTAAAAAGGTTTTATGTTCATTTATAAATAATTGGTGAAGTGTGAACCTAAATTTCATAATTTACATAATCCAGTTAATACCATCCATTATAATTTTGAGGTTATAATTTTCTTATTTAAGTAATTATAATAACAAAACGTTGTTTCATTGAAACATGGTGTTGCTGGTTGAAAAAGCTATGTTGGTGTTGTCTGTCATGCATGTTTAACTTCATGAAGTGTATAATAAAATAATAACACAAGATATATTTAAGGTTACATGAAATGAAAAATATTGAAAATATTAAATTAATTCAAAAATATATATTTTTCATAATCTCGGGGTGTTACTTTCCACCCCCCCCCCCCCCTTAAAATGAATCTTGCCCCCATAATTCATATGGGTTATCAAGGATCTAACACATAAAAGTTCATTTCATATAAACCCACAAAATAAACATTAATACTAAAATAACCTTGAAAAGGGGAAATATGGAAATAGAAAAGTCACCGAAAATAATTCATAACTAGGTTTCCACATATGAGAACATTGGTTTAAAGTAAAAACATGGACATGTAATGGAAATCTAAATATCATGTTCTTATCGAGAGTGATAGAAAACTTGATAAGGATAAAATTAATGATCAAAAATACAAAACCCAAATAGGCTTGAAAAAATCATTTATATTATCAAAAATTTTGAAAAAAATAAAACATTTTATTTCAAGACCCTTCTCCATGAATTTTAAAAAAATGATGTGATGTTATAATTACATAATTTCAAAAAACCTAACCCTTTATTATTCCTTCATCAATTTAAACATCATATCTTATTACAGGAAATGAAGGTTAATTTTTCATTCCTAAAGTATAAGCATATCATGTGTTCTATAAATATAAAGACACGTCATTCCATTAATCTTTATCATAATAAAAAGGTTAGTACAAGGTTTCCAATATGTAGAAATACTCAAATGGAGAGATAATACTTTAATCTAGAAAATTTTATATGAATTTTATCATAAACCGTTCCATAAATGGTTAACCTTATAACCCTTATGAAATATGAAATTTCAAAACATTAGAAATTAGGTCACTAAATTTATAAAAAAAAAATATTATTTTGTATCCTTCATATAACATAAAGTGGATCTTGTTTTTCACGTACCAAATAGGTGAATATCATCATCATATTCACAATTGAAACATTATAATAACCTAAATTACCATAAATAATTATTGAAAACATGCATTCTTCTCAATTCCAATGAGTATGGGGAAAATCCTTATGTCCAAAAATATATTAAACTTTATATGTGATAGCATAAACCACTTTCTCATCAAAACCTTAATCTGTTCCACTATAGTCAATAACATCCAATTCAGTTATTCATATCCAACAAATTTTTACCCAAACATCATTATCTCAAAATTAGTATCATAATAAAGGGTGAATTTCCCTTAATTTTGTGTTTAAAATGAATATAACATTATCATTAATACACTTTTCTATGTATTCACCACCATTCAACATATCTCACTTAATCCTTAATGAAAATATCAATATTTTACTACAAAAAAATATACACTTCCATCATACAACTTTACTCGTAGATATTACTCTGGTTCGCCATCTTTTTATTTCCAAGAATATGAAATATAAATCAAGTATCGATATTCCTCAATCTTTAATATAATCATGTTTATTATGTTTAATGTAAAAATACTATTTGAACATCCCACAAATTTCACATGTCATTCCTGATTCTCTTCATGATATTTCCACTTTGGACATCGATTTTTATAATGTCCACACTTTTCACATATTAAAATTAGATGTTAACTGAGTTCCTTATATTTCTTGGTAATGAATAAGACAATAAAGCATAGTGTGAGAAACACTTATCATACCTGAAGACTACATAATCATCAAATATTATTTATATGATGCCTAAATCATGAAACCTATTTTTAAATCTAATAAACATTAGGATTCTCCTAAAAGACATCAATATATATATATCCTTATAAACATCATCAGGAATCTCACTAAATTTTCTAATCCTAGTTTCCAAAATTTGACTAATCCTTTTCTCTGATACTAAAAATAACTTCCCAAGCATAATTTAGAGGAACATTTCGTCCTTTTTGCAAAACATTTTAAATAATATACAAAAACACGCCCAAAGATTATATGAGATTACAGATATTGGAAAAATGGAGCAAAAAATTCTATTCTTGTGGATGATATTCAATGTTTCCCAAAAAAATATATCCCTCTATTACTCATACTTAAAAACTTTTTTTATAACCTAGGGAATGTAAACATAAGAAAAGGGTGAGATCAGATTCTCAATAAGGGTAAAAAATGAATATATGTAATAATATACAAGAGAATAAATGTATGATAATGTGATCATTACATTGGAAGATTATACCCTTCATATAAAATATCATAAACATAAATTTTGGAATAAATATAGGAATTCCATATGACATGAATCATGAGTAAATTAAAGAGCATAATCTATGAGAACATAATATATACATAAGACATGAAATCGTGGCTACACATAAGCATATAAAATGACATCCATATTAGTAAACGAATCACTTAAAAGGATATATTAGTAGTATTATTTCACTCCACATGCTATATTGGTATTCATGGTTCATTTACATGACTATATTATCAGTCAAGGGTCACTCCCAAGACCATCATAGTGGACAAAGTCCTTTAATGATCCAAGTTCACTCCCTGATCCATCCTTATCTATCTCATGAGATATAAATTTTTACATAATGAATTCGAGGGAGATATTGGTCCAAGTAAACACTTAATGAAGTCTATAAATAAGTGTTCCACAATAACATAATCTATTCCTCATATCAGAACCCATTTAATGAAATGGATTTCCTTAACATCACTCAATCATAACATAACCATGGAAAAAGAAATGGGTTTCATAAATATCATTACATAATAAACATAAACCAATATGAAAAATAATTAGAATGGATTAGTTGAATCATATCCCTAGTGAAACATACATATAATCAAATAATATTATCTTAGATGGAAAATAATTTTGAGATATCACTTGAAAACAATTCCTTAGGAAAATATCATTTCCTCTTTGAAAACATTTTCCTTTGTTAAAATTCCACACATCATTAAAAGAAAAAAATTTATTTGAAAACCACCTTATAAACATGTAAGGTAAGCATCAATGAATTAAGGTATCATGATGACAAACAATTATATTCATGTTATATAAGTTTAAAACCCATTCTTTCATACTTTTTTTGGAAAAGTCATAAAGGACCTCTTTTGGAAAATGATAAAAATATTACTTTAAAATAGTTTAGTAAAAAGTAAAAACAAATTGATAAAAATTAATTTAAACAACCATAAAAGAATAATAAAAAAACCTTTTGAATATATTTGAAGAAAACATAGAAATTTAAGATAAATATTCCCCAAAATGGAGACTTAAAACCAAATAATCTTGAATAGTGACAATAATATAAAAGAAACATTCATCACTTTATAATTTGTAGAATAGTATGGACCATGAAAAAAAACATTAGGGATTTGAAAATAAAATAATATTATTGATAAGTCACATAAAATAACTTCATGGGATGTATATACACCTCTTAGAAGAAACAAGTATTGTATAAGGCATGTGTCCCACATAAATAAAATTGGGAGAAAAATCCATCACAACTATAATAACTTCAAATAATGATTCTCATAAAAGAATAAAATAAATTGAAACATTTAATATCATTAAATAAAATTAATTAATGACATAACATTTCATATGGAGATATTTAAACAACATAACAATATTAAGTGGTGATTATCACATATATCTCACAGAAATAAAGTGATTCAAGATACTGCTTACCTTATTATTGACTCTTGTAATACGCATAAAAACCTCTTTTATAATAAGCATAAGTTTATAATAGATGTATTAAAGAACCATATTCATTTATATAATACTATATATGTCTTACTTATGACTTTATATTATCCACTTATTAATAATTCTATGTTTAAGTTGCATTTTGGGTAATAGCTTCTTTGTTTCTCGTACATGTTTTGACATGTTATTCGTGGTCATCATACATAGATTATAATTTAATTGTATAAAAAATTATAAACAAGATATAAATATAATATATGTTCATTATATATTTATTTATGTTTATCTGCAGAATATATAACTATAAAATCAAATACATTGTTTATGGTGACAGTAGGTTGTGTGTACGCATTAATGATGCTTCAATCTCATTTCGTATTGAAAGAAAGAAATAAACAAACTTATATGTGTGTTTTTTTGTAGATTATATAATTAATGTAAAATTATTATTTCATATATATCATATAAATTCAATAAACCCATTTTAATACACTCCATGTCAAATGTGATTGAGTCACATCGTTTTGAGGAGGCGGTAGTACACACGTCCACAAATGAAATTATCATGATACCACACAAATGGAAATCATGAAGTTATGTTTTATATAATAATTAAATAAATATAAATGAATCATAAATACTATATAAATAATATAAAAAAGATATTTTCCATTGTCATTCCCAACCATGATAGGTGTTAAAGGAAAAAACGAACAACATCTTTTCGTGAGGTGGTAGTTCACCGTACAAAAGAACAAAAAGTTTGTTACCCATTTGATGGATGTTTTTTTGGGTGTAGGTAGAACCCTTAATATAAAAAATCTCATTATATTTATAATACTTGGGTTGTTATAAAAACATGAAATGGAAATAATAGAATGATTTTATAGTAGAAATAAAACAACAATGCTCATTAAAGGACATTACATCTTATTTCTGTATCTCCTTTTGATTTTCAAAAGAGGACTCCTTTGGTTGTATTTTTTTCCAAATTAAGGATTTTAGGATTAATATAGGGATTTTTTTATTATATTTAGATTGATTTTGTAAGAACCAAAAGGGTTATTAATTTTTAAGAGAACAGAAGGAGAGGTGTCCTTTTATAAGATATGAGAGTGGCACTTTTAGAATTTCCCAAAAGATTAGTTTATAATAAATTAAATATAAATAAATATATATATATAATGATATTTATTCAAAGATAATATTTTATAAAGTTTTAATATAATAAAATAATATATTATAGGATTTTTTCTTATTATTTTAAACCTTATTATCTTGATTAACTCTTAGTTAAACCATTTTAATTTTAATTTAGGTAACAATGTTTTTAATATTAATAGGATGTAATTTCTACATATAAAGTGTCTATTGGACCAAAAATGGACAATTTATGATATGATCGACTATATATAATACCCTTGTCATCATTTACTTTTTTTATCAACTTTAAATAATTTAATAATATATTATTTCCCTAACATATCATAAGTGTCAATTTTGGCACTAATCATAACACTGACCTTATGAAAATCAATATATCAAGATTAATTGGAAACAATTCATTTAATAAACTAATAATATGTCATATTCACCAATAAAATTAATTTATCATATTAATTAAGTCAAATTATATTTCTTTTAATATTTATAATATCAATTCATTGATTGTTTTATTAATTGATTAATTACTGCATTATCATTTTGCAATTATTTATGATAATTATTTATTCACTAAAAATTACAAATAAATTTATAGGATTTATATAAATAGTTTAGATTCCATAATAATATTCATATTCGAGCATATCTCCTATTTAACCCAATATTAAAAATATTATACATATAAAATGTAAGAGTGGGATATTTTTCCACTCCCTTTGAGTTTAATAATATCCAAGAATTTTTCATGGACATGTGTCCGTTAAATTATTTGATTCCTATAATTATGTGTTAGGGGTCTAATTATCTTTATTAAACAACATTTTTTCATATTTTGGGGTATTTATCAAATATTTATATTATTATTTGTATCTTTAATTAACTGATTTGTCTTTAACCATGGTAATAAAAATTACTAAAGTTACTATTCATATTGTCCAAATATTAAAGGGAACTAATTAATAAATTTGTATCTTCATATTAAAAATATTTAATCCATTTTTCACAATTCTAAACATAGAATTTGATGAAATTAATTTAAAATAATCTCTTTTACATAATGAGAATAACATTTTTTATAGTGAGAACATTCAGTGGATTGAAATGTTTTTGTATCCAAATTCAATGTGAAATTGATTACAATAGACTAAATTGGATTAAATTATAAATATTATTTATTTATTATATAAAATAAATTCAAAACATAATTTAAATATATAAATAACACTGAAGAAAAAGAAGTTTTGAATTAAAATTTAGTATTTTTCATTATTCATCAAAACATAAAAACTTCTCAGAAAAATACCAAATATAACCCAAAGTAAATTGTGATATCCATATTTCAAAAAATCAGTTTATTTTTAAAAATATAATCAATAAAAATTTAAAAAACGTTATTTTAAAAAAAATCCATCAAAACGTTGTAAAACTACTTTTTTGAAAAATTCTTATTTTATATTTAAAATTGGACTTATTCTTATATAATGTCTTGAAATCACATAAAATTAATGTTAAAAATTCTAATGGTTATATTATTTATATATTTTATCAATATAATCCTACAAGGGTTATTTTTTTGTTTATTGTTATAAAATACACTTGTTCACATTTAATATTTTTTTAGAAAAACATATCCTATTATTATAAAAAGAGTTTTACCTTCATTTTTAATCCATGGGCCAAAAAATTATTTCTAAATAATAATTTTATAATTTAGATAATCATTTTCATACCTGAAATTATATTTTCAATTTTATAATTTTCTTTTTTAAATAATTATAATAATAATATGATGTTTTATAAAAACATGGTATTGTGTATAATAAAAGGTAAGTGGGCCTTTTGTGTAGTACAAGCTCAACATGGTTCAACGAATAATGAAATAATAACCCAAACCATATATAATTTTTTATGAAATGAAAAATATTAAAAATATTATATTAATTAGAAAAAATTCACAAAATCTCATGGTGTTACACATCCTCTATATTCATATCCTCGTTTTAGGTCCCCGCCTGCACTTATTTCTACAACACCTCCCTGGGGGCCTCCCTAACCATGCCTAAAAGATCCCTGATCATGAAGCAGTCTGTATTAGGTATTTTTATCCACTTTCTTCCAGCCATCTAATACTCATTGGGTCAGGTAATCAATATTCATGTGACATTTCCCATCGCAAGCATAGAATCATCCATCCCCAGGAAAACTAACCCCCTTACAAGATCCTTGTATTTTTGATAATACATCTAAGTATCAGCATGTGTATGCATCTAAATTCAGGACCCTATCAACAGATGTCTTCTTGAATCTATATATGAATTATCCCAATGATGTCTACTACCTTCTCTAGCTACTCGGTGTCCTTTTTCCAAGAATATCTTATCACCAAGACCTTTTCTTGGACTCAATAATAAGTGGTAATTTATAAGGTGACAACACTTTATAGAATTTCCATACAATTATTGTGATCAAACATATGTTCCTAGTAGTTTCAATCTCATACAATATCAGGGAAGTAGTGTGTGATGTTGATAAACCTTGATGTTTACTCCACAATTGACATATCACTATGTTTTATATCAAGAATATCCTAGATTCATATATAGTTAAAGATTGAGTAGTAATAATCATTTTGGAATAATAACTAAAAGTATTTCCATAATATAATCACATTAGCATTGGTTGGAATGATCACATCACATCATTTTCATGTTAATCTATGAATGATACTAGTTATTATTAAAACTATATGTTTGGTCTGGGTTTGTAATAGCAGAAAAATAATACCACTAACATAAGTTAATAATTTGTCCCATAAGGATCTATATCACTATAAAACATGAGCGGTCTCTATCATTGGAACCCACACAACATTCTAATCTTACATAAGGTTTCATCCTAACTTATTGGAGATATCATTTTCTCAACATGCAGAAAATCATTGACTTGGACCACTAGATTTGGAACCATGTGTTTCCCATCAAATAGAATCACTACTCAATGCTCACCACGATGGATCACCATTAGAATTGGACCCTACATCGAGGCCTCACACTCAACTGGTCATCATCAAGTGTCTTTCATAAGAACCTAGTTGGTTTTGTCACAAATTCACACTGAAAATTTACAAGACATACCATGGTTATATGGTTATATCTAGGTATCTATATTTAGAAGTACATGGAGTTCAAAAATACCCACTTATATATGAACAATATACCATTAAATTTCTTATATCAGGTGCCTCATTAAATATATTCAACGAGAAGGTATATAGAGTCCATGTGTATGTATATATTATCCACTGCACCATCAAAAGGTTCTCTGGCTAGAGATCCAAACTTGAGATACATCAACATCATTACCTAAAGTTCCCAAACAAATCCTCACTGCATGTCTAACACCAAACTCAGATCCTGAAACAAACCTTATTTGATACCACTCTATCATTAACTGAACCACTAGGGACTGCCTAGGCCAGAACTAAGATTATAGTGACACTACATGATCACCTCCAATAGGCCATGGGTTGGAGATAAGCAATGAGTAATCTTATCACTTAAATGGGAGGCCTTATACTAATGAAAATTTACACAAACACACATCCACTCCATGAAACTGTTTTGTGGTACAAGAAAATTGAAACATATAGAGAGTAAATAATGCATGTGAAAATATCATGGAAACACACGAAAGTGTAGTAATGTAATATAAAAATATAAGGTGACAAATATATGCCCAACCAGTGATAAACAAAGCCTCAACTAGAAAAAAAAAATGACAAAGGAAAAATACTAAAGATATCCTAACTCACAACATCTGATACTAACCACTAAACATAGCCAGTGACTCTAATTACTTCTACTCACCAATCATACCAAGTCTACCAAAGTCACTACCGATATTTATGTCATCTATATAAGACACAACCTGTACAGGAAAATCCCATATAGAGGTGAGTACAAACAAAATAAATAAGTTTCATAAAAAACCAAGATGGAAGAAAAATAATAAAATAGTCATATAAACCCATAAGATAAATAAGGATATGAAACCCAACATTCTATATGATCATACTGAAACATTATTTGAAATGAACATGACTATTGATCCCTACAACCAACTAAGAATTATGAGTCTACCTAATGCTCCAAAGGTCTCATCTTGTATTCTATGAACCATGTGAAACCTCACAAGAACTTGGGTGGAGGACTCGATCCTCACTACTACACTCTATATCCAAGGGATCACTATCTATGGAAACCCAAGCTTAACATACATAGATATTACATTATTTTTTATAAATATTCATCACATTATAAAATTACATGATTGAGGACCATAATAATTTAGTGTATTTAGAAACATAGAAACATAATCTTTTATCCTTGGTAAATATCATCAACATATCCTTTAAAGAAATTCCTTATTAGTTATGCTACTTAAAACCTTTCTTTATAACCTTGGGAAAGGAAACATAATATAGGGGGAGATCAAATGCTCAAAAAGGGTAAAAAAGGGATATTTTTATACATAACATGAGAATAAGGGTATTGTAATATGATCAAAACATTAAAAGATCATACCATGCATATTAAAAATCATAAAATTAAATCATGTCATAAATATTGGTTGTTCATATTACATTAATCCTAAGGGAATCAATATCATAATCCATGAAATAATAACATAGGAATAAAACATAGAATTTATGGTAGACACAGATGTATATAAAATGATTTCTATAGTAGTAAAGGATTGTTTCCAATGAAATCTTAATGGAATAGGTTCACTCCCCAAACCATCTTAGTAGTCAAGGTTTACTCTCAATACTATCTTAGTGGATAATTTCCTTTACTGAAATGAGTTCACTCTCCATTCTATACATGTCATAGAAACATGAGTTCACTTCCCATTCCAGAACAATATTAATAAAACATGTTCACTTCTTATTCTAGAATTGTATTACTTAATCAGGTTCACATCCCATTCTAGCCCTGTATTATTGAACTGTGTTCAATTCCAATTCTAGCCCTATATCATAAAACCAAGTTCAATCCTCATTGCATCCCAATATTACTGATCAAAGTTAACTCCTCATTCTACCCATTTATATATTATTAGATATATAAATATTTTCCCAATGCATTGGAAGAAGATATAGGTCTCACCCTTCACATAATGAAATCATAAAAACATGTTCCACAAGATAAAAAAATATTCATCATATCATGACATATGAATAAGATATGGGTTCCATAAACATCTAATCATTACCCATGAAATGAAATTGGTATCATAAAAATATCATCATTTCATAACCTATGGAAAAGAGATAGATTCATAATCATTTCATCATAGAATAACCCATGGAAGGAAGCGAGTTCCATAAGAATTTTATCATGGTATAGCTCATGGGAGATAAATAGTATTCATAAAAAACTTTTCATCTTAATCATAAACCATTCAAAAGAAGAATAAGAATGGTGTACTTGGATCATAACACTAGTAAATCATAAATTGTATCAATAGATTTCTTTTTAGATGGGGAATTATTTTACAAGATCATTTGGAACATAATTTTTCTTTTAAAATTAATTTTTAAAATATATAACATATTCAAAATACTTTTCTTTGTAACCAAATTGAATAAATATAAAAAAATAATGAAAGTAATTGAATATATTTATTGAGGAAAAAATCTTTTCTGGTTTGAGAAAACTCTTTTTAAAAAATAATAAATTTTAAAAACATTTTCCTTTGAAAATAACAATTGAAAACATATAATGGAAACTTTTAAAACCATTTTAAACACTTTTTAAAATATAAAAAAATTTAAAACCTTTTTCGTTGAAAAAACACTGAATAATTACTATCCATAATATTAGGAAAAAATACACAAATTTCCAGGAGTCAATCAAAACCGATCCTAAAAAAATTTATTAAGAAAAAAATAAATATGTGTCAAACAAAAAAGGGGTTATTAAAAACTGAGAGTACATGACACTACACATGTGTGCCTCCCCCAGTGAGGAATAGTAGTCAAGGGTCATAAATGACCACATCGTACGAATCACTATTATTTATTTCTTATAAAAAAATATTTGCCACCTGATTGGCCTCCCTATAATCATGTGAGACTATCAAATTTAAATGAGTTTCTTGATTGAGACAATCAACCCATTCAGGGAGCACTCTCCAAGGCACATTACTTGTTATTGTTTCCAAGTTCTGAACCACAATCTTAAAGACTGATTCAATCCATATAAAATTATAGTTATGATAGACATCATACTTGATTTCATGATTTATCACCCATAACCCAACTTCCCAAGCAACTACAATACCATAAAAATGATAAAAACATCCTTTCACAAAGCCACAATAAGTGTGAAAACACCACCACACCCTGATGGTCTTGGTGCACTAAAAGTAGCTCCATCCACATTGAATTTGAGCCATATACTGATCAGGGGTATCCAATGAATGTACTTTAGTATCTGAGACTTCCAGGAATGCCCATAAATGCCATGTAGTCAAAGAATCTTCAAGTCAGAGACACTATTATTCATTACACCTCGTTGAACCTTCTATGTAGCATAAACCCATTATTAAATCACTAAAATTCCACTTTGGATAGGTATATGCATGTGGTCAAAGAGAAAATATTTTGAGCAGCCTATATGGCTGTAATCATAGCTGCAGTAGACACAAGTAGAAGGTTACAGACCTTGTCACTACATCCAATATAGGACAACCCTACCAACATGTCAAGAAGTAGCATATTTTCATTCAAGAATAGGCCGAAAAAGTCCCCAACATAATCCCACAACTGTCAAGTGTAAGCACATTCCATAGACATGTGATGGAAATTCTCCTCTACACACACTCATAAGTAATAGGCTGATGAAAAATGGAAAAAAAATTCTAGATATGATCATGAGTAGGTACTTGATTTTTTCAGATTCGCCAAATTTTAGAAAATTGAGAGGGCCAGATGAATAAAGTCTTGTAGTGAAGGATCCAGGCAGGTGAACGATAGGAACCCACTCAAACCAGCTGATAATAATCCCTACTATTAAATAGATCATTCCTGTTATCCATCTATATCAGCATATCAAAGACCATGAAATTATAGGATTGAATTTGAAACTCCACCTAATAGGGGACCTTGTTGTCCAATAGATGTATCTAAGATAAAGAATCATCAATGGAAAATTGACCAGCATGATAAGAAACATACATGCTATCTTGAAGAGGCCACTCAATCCATTTCATACTCCAATAGTTATGATTACAGTCTCTATAGACAAACCACTTTGTATCATTAGTTATTCACATGAAATAGTACTTGAGAGATGCTCATATAGATGATGTAAGATAGTATTTGTATCCATTAAGTAACCTTCCATTAAATTGGTCAATTAAAAAATCACCAGAATTATTCTTGGAAATGATACCCCATATAAATTTCCCATTAAGACCATCATTTAAAGTCCTTAAGTCCTTGACTCTAACACCCCCAAGTTCAACCATCTTGATAAATTCCTTCTATGAAATAGTTATAGTCTTGCACTCATGGATTGACCTTGTACAAATAATGTTCTATACCATTCTTTCAAGATCCTTGATGTGACCCCTAGGCCACCGATAAATTGAAAAAGAATAAAAAACATAGATTTTATCACTGAGTTAACAAGACACACCCTCCTAGCTATGGACATTGACTTTCCTTTCCAACTAGAAATTTGATTCATGATACCAGAATATATTCCCTCTAAATTTTACCTCTTCACCTTTCCCCAAAATAAGGGAACACCAAGGTATTGGAAGGGAAAAGATACTTTTTTACCCAGAGGCATCTAATTATTCGTTTATGTTTCCCAGTCAGTATTTCATTTTAAAAAACAATGAAAGACTTATTCCAACTTATTTCTTGACTAGACACCTCTTCATAATGTTTAAAAAGGTCCTTGATAGAATAAATAGTTCTCCTTAAAGCTTTCTCATGAAATATAATATCATCAGCATACAAAAAATGGGATGGAACAAATCCATTCTTACCGGACCTAATTTTCTTGTTAATACATATGTTATCAATTTCATTTATTCATCTACTAAGATAATCTTCTGCAATATCAAATAAAATTCAAGAGAGTGGGTCACAATGTCTCACACCTCTAATACAGGGAAAATCCTTTGGGTGTACCATTAATGAGAATAGAAATCCCTCATGAACAAAGAATAATACTGATCATATTGATGAACACATTGAATAATCCATATCTTTTAAGGACATCAAAGAGAATTCTCCATTTGAGTTTATCAAATGCCTTTGGGATGTTAATTTCCAGTTCAATGTTTCCTTCCTTCATTCTTCTTCTCATTAGGTTGACACTTTTCGTAGTGGTAAAGAGACAATTCGGAATATTCCTTCTAGGGAAAAATCCAAATTGATTTGTAGTAATCATATCACCAACCATCTTTCCTAGTCTATTCATGAGTACCTTACTAATAATCTTAAGAATAGTATTCCTTAGTTCCCCTGGCCTAAAATCCTTTATATCAAGGAAATTTATTTTCTTTGGTAAGAGGATAGTGAAGAAATATTTCATCCTATATGGTAAGTAAGAGTGTTTAAAGAAATACATTATTTTTTGGGTAAGTTCATTCTACAAATTAACCCAGTAAGACCCGAAAAAGTTATTAGTAAAATATATCTTTACTAAAATCACTATACACATTAAGAGATAGACGAGCTATTCTAATTTCCTTTTTGAGAGGAGGTGTGACATAAAATTGATTATCAAGCTTTTCATTTAATGAAGTGATGTTCCCAACCATTCTATGTGTATTGACCATACCATAATCATAATAAAATCCCTTAAAAAGCTTCACAATCGCCAATGAGATCTCATTTTCAGAAGTATAGAGTTGACCATTAATCCTGGTTGCTTTATATTATGATCATGCACTTTTCTCTTTATGAAATCTGTTGAAAAACATGAAATTACAATCTCCATATTTTAACCATCTATCATTCAGCCTCTCATTGATCATTAATAAGTCATCCAACTTGTTATGATCCATTACTTCCTCCCATGATGGGATATCTTTGTGCTGATTCCAGATCTGAACATAGGAAAGCTTCTCCAGAGTAGCCTTAATGTCACAATAAAATTTAGAAAATGATTTCAATATCCATTACATGTGAATTTCCTTAAGATGTTTTAATTTTTTAGGAAACATCTAAAGAGAACTCCCAATTGGTTCAATCATCCAATATTTTAACACCATTTCCATCCATCCAAGATCCATAATCCACCCTTTATTAAACTGAAATGGAAAAAAGCATGACCTTGACAAATGTGTATTGATGTCCACAACAATAGGTTTGTGATCAGAGTGGTAGTTAGGGAGTGTAAATCCATATATCCCTTGAGCATCATCTTGATCATCTATACGAACAAAAAAACTATCTAGTTTTCTTGCTTACCTCCCATTCCATGTGTATCTACACCATGAAAAATCCACATCGGTAATTGGACTTTCAACAACATTTCACTAATCAGTGCATATAAATAAATTATAAGTATCAATACTATTAGAATTACCATCAGTTTTTTCCCTCAAGCCTCAACACCGTGTTAAAATCTCCAATGGATAACTATTCTTGATTGCACATGAGCCTCAGCCCAGTTGGTGAGGATAAGCTTAGTGCATCCAAGAGACCAAAGATCAAATCTAGGTGGAGGCATATTTCCTGGTTACTATAGCAGTACTGTAGTAGGTATTGTTCGGTACTGTAGCAGCCAAAACTATTCCTCCATCTGGGCATTCGGGCCACCGGTTTGGTCCTTGAGTCCTACAAGGCTTTCGGGCCACCCAAGGCCTTCGGGCCAGTTGATTCTCAAGGCCTTTGGGCCACCATAAGGCCTTAGGGACACCACAAGGCCTTCGGGACACATGAATGTAGGCCCCAGACACACTATAAAAAAAGAGCAGCCCTAGAAGAGGATTCATAGAAGGTGCACTCACCAGAGCAGAGCGAAATGATTTTTCAGAATGATAGGGTATGGTTATGCCATCGGTACCAACCTGTGTTTGCACAGGAATCCAAGCCAGATGGCCATGCGAAGGTGGAGAGCTATTATCAGGATGCAGATGCTGGGGAGGGGCAGTTCCTTTTAGATAGTCTAGTTGAATTCCCTAAGACCTTCGGGTCATGTAATCTCTTAAGCCTGCGTGCCATGTAATATCTTAGCCTACAGGACTTGTAAGGTTTCCTCCTCATCGCTTGAAAGGGGGGTTATCAAAATCCATAAAAATGAAGTTTTTCTGTCCATTCAGAGAGTATAACCATTATTGATCCATCCACCCAGAAGTCTCTTTGAGCTCCTCCCATAATTTCCTTCTCTTAATATATGAATTGGATGCATACAGAAAATAGACTAAAAAGTCAAAATCACTTATGCTGCAAGAGGGCAGAATGCTTTGAGACTTGTCAAAGTAGGAGTTGATATGAATCGATTCATGCTGAAACACCCACAAGTGGTTCATATCATCTTCATGAAAATCATGTGACACAAACTTGAACCCAATTGAATTCCGTTTGAATCCTTTCCAATTTTCAAAAAGAAATTTTGGTTCTTCAATACCAACAAGCATAGGATTTTGGTCCTTAATATAACATTTATGGGATTTGGTCATCTGTGAGTTTCTCAGCCCTTGATAGTTATAGAAGAAGACATTCATTGAATATGGGCCTTTCCCCAAGTCTTGGGGCCATCCTTTGATGCAAAAGCCTTCTAACCATTCCCTTTCTTCCCTCTACCTTTCTTTCCTGGCCCTTTCATATCACTATCATCTTTAGAACACTTGCTGGATGTAGGCATAGAATCACTTCCAGCAACCTTCTTCGTAGTGGTACCCCCCCCCCCCCATTATCACCAATAAGAGAATAGAGCACCTGGTCAGAATTTAAAGCCCTTGTATGAGTAGGACTCTCCTTCTTGTGTGACCCAGTCGTGGGAGAAACCACTTCCATCTTTAGAGTGATATCAACTCGATCAA
The DNA here is from genome assembly GCA_963277665.1 of Viscum album. NCBI lineage: Eukaryota > Viridiplantae > Streptophyta > Magnoliopsida > Santalales > Viscaceae > Viscum > Viscum album. The sequence goes on from CAUJRU010000567.1 coordinate 83,500, forward strand.
GATTATAAGATTATTTAGCATAATCTTACCATAAAATACCACTCAAGGGTATAAATTTATTCTGATATTTAAGGTGAGAAGGTTCATTGCACACTTGTATATTCCCTCATTAAGCTTTGGAGGGAAGTCTTTACACAATGTTCCCCCTATATCAGTTGCAGAAGAGAGTGTGACATGTCCATCAACACCTAGAACATCATAAAAAAGGTGAAAAAGTGACCCATCCCCTAATAACGGTGGTCTTCCGTACTCCACAAAAACATCTCAGCATAGAGGGGAATCTGTCTACTTGATTGGATCAACCTGTGTTGTATTATCCATATAGATTATATCACTAGGCTTGAGTATATTCTCCAAATCCATAGATTCTAAGAAAGGTCCCTAAACACCCTTAGATGTCACTACTCCTAGATCTCAATTAGGAGTTATCTACTACTCCTCCACCTATGCCTTCCTGTCCAGAGACTTAGGAGGATGTCCAAAAATAGACCCCTCCTTAGAAAATTGATCTGAATGTTCATATAAGGACATCCCCTCCAGAACCTTTTGATTACTATCTCCCTCATTACCCAGGAAACCATGTGAAGGTTGATCCTCACCCCTCTTCCTCAAACATGTTGCATCATCATACCCTTTCACTTTTCACACACTACTTTCATTATTATTTTTGCATTCAACAATTAAGTGACCAAAAAACATACCACTCACACAGAATTTTTGCTTCTGTTTGTAGACAATATCTAGCTTCATACTGTCATCCTGTATAGTGATAACAACATCATCCACAAGAGTTCTTTCCATGTCCACTTCCACCAATACTCAGGAATAATTCACAAACCTCGAATTGATTGTCTACTGATCCATTAAAATGAGGTTACCAATAGATGAAGCAATATCCCATGCGATCCTTGGCTTCCAAAAGAATCATTTCAACCTACATATCTGAATTCATAACTGAGAATGCGTGTTCCAGACAATCATGGGGTCAAAATTATCATCCCACTCTTGAATGTTCAAAAACCCTGGTTTCAGAGAGGTGGTTCCCTTGATCCACACCCTTATCTTACACTTGTCCAACAAGAATACAACATGGTAATACCCCTTTCCCATTGCAGTCATGCTTCAATTATAAAATCCCCACACCTCATTAATCCTTTTAGTAAGATCATTTAATTTCTATAGATTCTCACCTTTGGGAATCAAACATGAGAAATTATCGAGTAGTGGCATTGGCTATCCCTTTTTTTAAACACCTCCTAATTTTCTGACACATGAGCAATATTCCCCTTCTTTATCACTAGACCAGGTGGAGGTATATCAAAGAAGAAAGCGGGCTCAGAATCTTCCTTCACTACATCCAAAAAGTTCTTCCGTAGGTCAACAGCTTTATATGGGTAATATCCTAAAACACCAAAAGATTTTTTTTCAAACAAGAACATTACCATATGAGCAATACATTCAACAAAAGATCTGGATCAATCATCCTCATTTTAGATTATCCCCAAATCATTCACCACAGGATTTTCTAGATGCCTAGGTTTGGGGTTTTCACCGGTATCTTCCAATGTTTCAATCCTCCACAATTAGGAAAAAATATTATTTTCAAAATAATCATGTAAACATTCAAATAAAACTTCATGGAAATTATGGGATGTAAATTATTACATGATGAATATTCTTTTTTCACCATAAAAAGATTAGAAAATATCCTTAAACAAAAAAATAAAAATGATATTACATTAAAAATAATTTTTTATTAGAAAGGTAAAATATGGATAAAACATTATTTTACACATAATATAAAACATTTTTGAAACCCATTTTATAAAACATAGTTTTTTAATAAAATAAATTTCTTACCGATTAAAGAAATAAATTTTTTTACATAAAAACACTTTCTTAATTGTATTGAGTACCAAAGAGTGGAAATGGTATTGATACATGGATATATTATAGATAAACATAGTATAATAAAATTAATTATATTTATTGGGATATGGATCAAAACATTTCATTAATATAATCATAATCATAAACAATCTTGATAAACAATGAGACTGTATGAATAAAATGTTTCCACATTGGTAACTTTGAATCATAATACTATGGAAATAATAACATCAAATGAAGATTAAAATATCATTAAAATAAGAACATTCATGATATAACATGTAAAAGGGATGTACATACACCTCATAGAAAAATATTGGTGCATAACATGGCATGTGTCTAAATGAAAGAAAATTTGAGACAACATTACAATAATGATTTGGTAACTTTTTAATCATAAACACCAGGAAAGAAAAATTTATCATGAATATTTAAATACCCAGAAATTTATGTATATGAATCATATAATACATTAATCTTCACTATATACCCCATAAAAAAATAAATGAGTTGTGAATAATGCATAAGTTTCACAGAAATTAAAGTGTGATGAGAAAACCCTTACCTTAAGTGTTAACTTTCATTATAAACGTTCACAACTCAGGTATAATAAATATAATTTTATTATAAATCTACTGTAGAAAAATATTATTATATATAAATATATATGTAATTTTATTATGACATTATATAACCAATTTGTTAACAATTCCATGTTAATGTTATATTTCATGTAATATCTGTTTTGTTTTTTGGGTATGTTTTGACATGGTATTCCTGATCCACTTACTTAGATCATGATTTACTTATTTCTATAATGAAAAAAACATATAAATATCATATATATTCACTATATGAATATTTATAACAATCTCTAAAATATTTAAATACAAAATGGAATACAACGTTCATAAAGACGGTGGGTCATACATATGCATACATGATGTTTCTATTTTCTTGTCATATTGAATGAAATAAAGTAAATAATATATATATATACATATATATTATCATTCTAGTTGAATTATTATTTCATAAATATAATATAAATTATCTAATCTCATCATTAATACACTCCATTCAATGTTTGAACTAATGGCATCTCTTTGAGGAGGTGGTTGTCCAACGCCCACAAACAAAGTTATCAAATGTATACAAATTGGAAAGAATGAAGGTATGTGTTATATAATAATTAAAAAAAATCATATATATCCTATTTATACTATAAAAATAGAAACTCCATAAGTATTCCCAACCTTGAAAGGTGGAAATGGAGGAATAAGTGACACCAGTTCATGAGGTAGTAGTATTTCACACACAAGAATGATGATTGTGTGTACAATTTGATGGAAGTGTGTCTGAGGGTATGACTATCACTTTTCATAAAAAATATAATTATATTTATTATAAATTTGTTATTATATAAAAAATTAATAATAAAAATTTATTTTGTGTATAAAAAAATAAAACAAAGGTGATTATGGAAGGATGTTACATCTCATTGGGGTAACTCCTTTTGGTTTGCATCAAAGGGCTTCCATGAATGGATTTCAACCCTAATTGAGGCCTATAGGATGAAAGGAGTGAGTATTCTAGGATATTTGGAATTTCTTTTTTTGGTCTATGAGGCTTGAGAGGTGTGAAGAATTGAAGGGCATGAGTGTCCACTTACAGTGGATATGGAGTGGCATTCTTGTAAATATAAAAAGGTAAATGCTATTGTAGGGTATCCCTTATATCATGTCACTCCAATAATTTTAAATTTTCGATAAAATAGGGTTATAGGTCTAAATATATACATACAATGGATTTTTATTCTTGTGTATAGGTTGTATGTACCGTTAAATTAATACTTAACCACTAAGTATTCTTTTTTACCCTAATCATTGTAATTAATTTTAATTACATTTACAAATATATTTTTTCAAAAACATAGTTTAAATTATTAGAAATTATAAATTATGATTATTACAATTATGGAATCCATTTTCCAAATTATAATCACATAAGTGGCATAAATTAAAATAAAATTATTCCCACAGATTTGTCACAACAATGAGTTTTTTAAGCGTTGATGTTTACAAGTTTAAAATGTTTTTATATACACTTTTAATGTCAATTTGGTTCTAATGAAATAAATTGAATTAATTTATATAAATATTATCTAACTAAAATATAAAATCAAATTTATATATAGTCTAAATATGTAAATAAATTAAATAAAAATGCAGTTTTCAATTAAAATTCATTATTTTTCACTATTTATCTGAAAATTAAACTTCTCCGAAATAAAACAAAAATATTCCCATTGTAAATTTTGATATTATGAATTAAAAAATGTATTTTATTATCTCAAATACAAATTATAAAAGTTTCAAAATAATATTTAAAATGGGTTCTCTGTTAAAAGGTCTTAAATAAACTTTTAGAAAAATATACATTTTTATATTATTTTATTTATTCTTATATTATGCATATAAAATATAATAGATGAGTGTAAAAAAATTAATTCATATATAATATATAAAATTCATTAATGTTTTTTTTTCAAAAGTGGTTTGTTTAATTTATTAAGATAAAATGGAATTTGTACATAGAAAAATAGTATTCTTAGAAAATCAATTTCATTATTCTCAAGTAGTTTATACATTAATTTATAACTAATTGATTACCAAAGGTATCATTTAATATACATGTGTAAATAATATTTTCATTTTTAAATAATGATAATATCATGAGATTTTTAAATAGAATGATAGGTCATTCCATTTGTCTTTTGTTTTCATAGTAAAAAAATGGTTAGCATAGGTTCTCTAATATGAATAAATCCTATATGGAAAAATTATACATTACTATAAAAAAACCTAGTGTAAAGTTTAACTTAAAACATTCCAAAAATTGTCATACTTATAAATTTTCTAAATGATGAAAATACAAAACATTATAAATAAGGTTACTAAATCAGCTTAACATTGATCCCCCATATATCATAATGTAGCTGTTGTTTTCACATTCCAAACTTGTGAATACCCTCATCGTATATTCACTTAAAACATGGTAATAACCTGAATTAACATAAACCCTTTTAAAAAACAAGCATGATTACTTATTTTACATATTTCTAGATATATTCCTTAAATACAATAAGTTTTAAACTTTATCCATGAAAAGATAAACCACTTTTTCAATAAATAAATAATCAGTTACATGGTAATCAGTGATGACCAACTTTTATCCATATCAATCATCTTTTTATTCAACAAAAACACTATTTTTAAATATCAAGAAAACATTAAGTGTTAAATCAACTTAATCAAAATATCATCCTTCTATTAAATTACTTTTTAAGTCTTACCCACCATTAAAAATATTCTTCTAAATCCTTAGAGATAAAACATAAACAAAAAATCCATATAACATAATTATCAAATCCAAATACATAAAAACATAAACTATTCCACTTTTTCCTTAGCCCATCAATAAGGATACCTAATCCTATTACTTAATACCTTTTTCCTTTCAAATGTCAAATTTTTTCTCATTAACAATAGGAATATAACCATTACATGTACCACCTTACTAATTTTCTTTTGTGATCATTACACTTGGTACATTGATTTGCATAAGGACCATTAATTCCACACTTATGGAATTTAACCATAAATTATGTATTAAGGATTCTAATTATCCCATACATTATTTTAACTATACAGTTATTTTTCTCTTTTGTAGTTACTTTCTTTGTGTCCTCATTTTCCACACTCAAAATATTTTTTGGTTCCTTTGAAACATTCACTTATGTGATTATTTGATAGTTATTTAAGTTTCCCCTTATTAATCATGTTCCTTGAAAACATATGAGGCATAATCATAGAATCCATCACCCTAGTGATCATACCATTTTGCTTGTTATCAACAAATTTCTCATCACATTCAATTTCAACCTAGATCCTTCTATCTTACTCTATAAACTACAACCATAAATCATAGTTTTAGTATCATTTATCATAGAATAAAACCACATAATCATGAAAAATAATTTAAATGATGCTTAAATAATGACCCCTACTCTTAAATCTATGCAACTTTAGGATTATCCTCATAGATAACCATATAGGTATCCTTATAAATATCCCTAGGGATGTCACAAAGGTTTTATCATCTGAGTTTCCAAAGGATGATAAATCCTTTCCTTTGATACCAACTATAGAGACCTTGGCTTAACATACATGGATATTAGATTATTTTTATGAATATTCACCACATTAAAAAGGTATATACCTGAGGAACGTAATAATTTAACATATTTAAAAACATGGAATCATAATATTCTATCCTATTTAAGGATCTTAAATATATCCCTTAATGATCTTCACTTTTATTACTCATACTTAAAATCTTTCTTCATAACCTGAGGAAAAGAAACATACTAAAGAGGTGAGCTCAGATTCTCAATAATGGTAACAAAGGGAGATATATGAGAATAACATGGACATAATGGTATGGAAATAAGATAATAACATTATATGATCATTATCTACATATAAAATATCATAAACATAAACCTGGAATAAATTTTGATAGTTTATAAGACATGAATCATAAGGGAATCAAGATCGTAAGCCATGAAATCATTACATATGAATAAGACATACAATTTATGATAGAAAAATAAGCATAAAAATGATTTCTGTAGTAGTCAAGGGTTACATCCAATTCCATCTTAGTGTAATGGGTTCACTCCAAAAATCATATTAATAGTCAAGGTTCACTCCCAATACCATCTTAGTATACAAAGTCTTTTATTGAACCAGGTTCACTCTCCATTCCATCTTTGACATATTGAACCAAGTTCACTTCCTATTTTATTCATGGATTATTTAACTAGTTTCACTTCTAATTTCATCCTTCAATTAATAAATTGAGTTCACTTCTCATTCCATCCCTATATTACTGAACTAGATTCAGTTCATGTTCCATCCTTGTATTGTTGAACTGAGTCCACACCTTATTCCAGACCTATATTACTAAACCAAGATAACTCTTCATGTCATCCATGTCTATCAAAAGAGATATATAAATATTTAACCAATTAAATGGATGGAGATATATGTCACACCCATCAAATAATGAAATCATACTTTCTTGTTCCAAAAGATAATAAAAAATCATCATATCATGACCCATAAAAAGAGATTGGTTTCCAAACATCATGGCATTACCCATGAAATAAAATGTGTATCGTAATCATTGAATTATCTCATAATCTAGGTAAAATATATATGTTTCATAATCATTTCATCATAGAATAATATATAAAAGTAAGTAGGTTTCATAATTGATTTATCATTGTATAACACGTGGAAGAGAATTGGGTTTCATAATCAACTTGTCATTTAAATCATAAACCATTAAAATATATAATAGTAAATGTTTATTTGGATTATAAACTTGTTAAATCAAAAAATATCTCAAATGATATAATATTATATGTACTAGGATATTAAAAGACCATTTTCAACATAAATTTTTATTCAAAATCACTTTTTAAAACAAATACCATTAAAAAATCCTTTTCTTTGAAACCATACTGAAAACTTATAAAGAATCGGGAAAAATAACTTAAAACATTTCTTGGGTAAAATATTGTTAGCACATTGAAAAACACTTTTTTAAACATAAAATATTATTAAAGTATTTTCCTTTTAAAATAAATCAAAAAACAATGAATGTAGTCATTAAAACCCATTTTAAACACTTATTAATATATAATATCTTTTTGAAAGCCTTTTTATTTTAAATAAAATTGAAAAAATTATTTTTTAGAATATTATGAAAAAAATATACTTTATAAATAACCTTGTTAACTTTCAAATGAAGCTTTAAGGAAATTATGGCGGGTAAATCTATACATTCCGAACATTCTTTTTGCACCATAAAAAATTTGGAGAAGTGCCTTGATTGGAAAATGACAATGAGATTCATTTTAAAGAAAACATTTATTAATAAGTTAAAATATGAATAAAAATTTCTTTTACACTTTATAGTAATAAAAGTTGGAAAATATTTTTAGAAAACACGGTTTTGTGAATAAAACAAATATTTAACTAAGGAGAGAAATAAAGTTATATTTTCTTGAAAACAATTTCTTAATTATCATATGTACAAAAGATAAGAAAAATGGTACCAATACATGGATTTATCATGTATGACCATATTATAATAAAATTAATAATATTTATTGAGATATATATCATAAAATTTTATCTATGTAATCATAATAAAAAAACAATCTCGGGAAACGATGATATTGTAGCAATAGACTATTTCCACTCTGGTAAATTTGAATCATAATACTATGGAAAAAATAAAATTAAATTAACCATAAAATTTCATTAAAATTATTATATTCATTATATAACATTTAAAAATGAATTAGATACACCTCATAGAATAATATAGGTGTATAAAATGGCATGCGTCTCAAAAAAGGAAAATTGAGACAAAATTAATTTACCAATTTGATAACTTTTGAACCGTAAACTCCATGAAAGAAAGATCATAAGAGGGATATTTAAATACACATTAATTTAATTATAATATTAATATAATACATTTATGGGTAGTTTATACACCCCAAAAAAATAAATGATTTTTGAATAAGGCATAAGTCTCACAGAAATAGAAGTGAGACAAGAAGACTCCTACCTCAAGTCTTGACTTTATTCATACATGTTCAAACATGATGTATAATAAATATATATTTACTGTAATATACCAAATAAACATATTATTATGTCTAATACCATATTTGTTTTTATTTTATATTTCCCATTTACTAAAAATTATATGTTAATGTTACATTTCTAGTAATTTATGCTTTGTTTTTCATGTATGTTTTGATTTTTCATTCATAATCTTCTTACTTAGATCACAATTTACTTATTTCATGAATTAAAAACATGATATATATATATATAATATAATAATTATATAAACATTTATAATAATCTATAAAATATATAAATATGAAATGGAATACCCCATTCATGGAGATGGTAGGATATATGTATGTAATAATGTTGTTTATGTTTCCTTATTGTATTAAAAGAAAATAAAATAAATATATGTATACATATATATATTATAATTATAGTAGAATTTTTATGTCATAAATATCCTATAAATTTACTAAACCCATCATTAATACATTCCATACAAAGTTTGAACGAATCGCGTCGCTTTTAGGAGGCAGTAGTCGACACGTCCATAAACAAAGTTATCGTATTTACATAAAATTGAAATCATGAATTTATATGTTGTATAATAATTATATAATCATAATTACTTCATAAATATCATATATATCATATAAAAACATAAATTACACCTTTATTACAAACCTTGAGTGGTGTAAATGGATGAACGAATGACATTGGTTTGTGAGGCGTTATTCCGTCATACACAAGAATGATGATTGTGTAACCCATTTGATGGAAGTGTGTGTGTGTATAGGTACAAAACTTATCATATAAAAATATCAATATATATATGATATTTATTTTAATATATAAACATAGAATAAGAATAATTTAGGGGGTTGAAAAATAAATAAAACAAATGTTCTTGTGGAAGGATGTTACCTCTTCTTTGGGTAACCCCTTTTGGTTTTCACGAAAGGGATTCCATGATTGAATTTATACCCAAATTGAGATCTCTAGGATAAATTTAGGTAATTTGGTAGTTTAGTTTTTCAAATTTATTTCTATCCAAATGGCCGTAGGGGTTTGAATGAGTGATGGGTGAGTGTGCTTTGATTGGGGAGGAGTGTAATTCTTGTAAATATAAAAAGGAAAACACTATTGAGAGGTATCCCTCACATAATGTGCCACCTATAATTTTTCATTTTATATAAAATAATTTTATTGGTCCAAATATTTCCATAAAATGTCTTCTTGAAATATTTCTAGGTTATTTGTCTCATTAAATTAAGTTTTAACCACTATTTAATCTAGCTTTTTTAAAAATTATTACTATAATAATTTGTAATTACTTTCTATGATATTTTTGTAAAAAAGTAATTTGACATTATTAGAAATTATAAATTATCATTATCCCAAATAGGGAATCCATTTTTCCAAATTATAATCACATAAGTGGCAGAAATTAATTTAAAATTCATTCAACAGATGTGTCGCACCAACGGGATTTTTTTTGATAAAATGTTCAACAATTTCAAATGTTTTTATATCCAATTTCAAAGTAAAATTGGTTAAAAGGAACTAAATTGGATTAATTTATGTACAATTTATCTAATTGCATTGTAAAACCAAAAGAAATAATTAAATTTGACAAAAATTGAATCTTCAATTAAAATTTAGTGTTTTCACTATACCTCAGAAAATGAAAACACTCATAAAAATAACAAAAATTTACCCAAAGTAAATTTTCATATTCTAATTTCAAAAATAAATTTTATTTTTCAAAAAAAATATTAAATTTTCAAAAATTAGTTTTAAAATGGGTTCTCCAATAAGAGGTTGTAAAATTACCTTTTAAAAAAATTACATTTTTTATATAATTAGATTTATTTTTATATAATTATTATCAAATAAATTAGATGAGTGTAATAAATATTGAATATATAATATTTAATTTTTATTAAAAAAATTCCACAAAAGTGGTGTGTTTATTTTATTGAGACAAAATGGTTTTTGTACCAAGAGAAATTGTTTTCATAGAAAAGGAATTTATTTATTCTTAAATAGTTATTACTTTCATTTATAACTAATTGATAACTAAATTAATATTTTTATATACATGTGTAAATAATATTTTCAAAATTTAGTTAATCTTAATCATATCTTACATTCCAATGGCTATGTGGTACTATAATAATATTTTAATAACAATATTAATATTATATTATCATTTGGTAAAACTCAGCCTTACATATAATTAAGATATCAAAGGAATTCAGTATTTTTTGTAACACAATCCAAACATAGTGTTGCGTGTATTGAAATCTAGACTATATTTTTCATGTAGTGAAATATTAACTTTATGTTGCATATAATGCAATAAAAACTTGGTTCTTTCATATATAAAAAATATATTCAGTGTTCTGTGAAATAAAACATATTTAAATGATAAAATTAATTCAAAAAAATATCTCTAAAAATCTCAAGGTGTTACACTATCTCTAATGAAGGACCAGATCCCCAACAAAGCTCCATGATGGGGGAGTACCAATTTGTATATAGAGTACATATAAACTCTATAGTGTGGGGAAATAGTGAGTCTAACTGTATATATGATAGGGGACTCCTGTCCTAGAGAGACTAGGGAGTACCAAACCCACACCACTCGGATGGTAAATCTCGATCATTGTCATCAGCTAAGAATCACTGGATGAAGTGTCCCTCTTATATAACCTCATGAAATATCTCTAATTCCAAAAAAAATTCCACCATCGCATTCTATGTAGAATTATATTCATAGTGATTTACTCATAAAGACTAATATAAGTCCCAAATAAGTAAATACATAAGCAAGAAGGTTATAGAAAAATTACATGGCATGTGCATCAAGGAACATGGTGTTTGATGTTGTCCCAGAACCTCGATTTGTTATTCCCTAAACATGGTATGGCATGCCATGTTCCTCTACACAGTGAGACCATATGGGGGAACACATTTTCTGGTCTTACAGGGTGCCAATCAGGTACTTCTCTCACACGGATTGACCACCTAGGTAGTATCACATGACATCTGGGTCTGGACACATAGTGTGTGAGATTTAACTCAGTTTGGACCCCCCCCAATTATAGGTTGATACTGAGAAATATTACATATATTCCTCTAGAAGAATAAATTTGTACTTGGAATTCCATAAATTCCCTAAATTTAGCCCAAAGAATCACTAAATTCCTTGAATCAACTAAAATTCCCACCATTTTTATTTTTATTCCACTAAAAATTAAAGTTCAATGCCTTCAATTATCAATTATCAACCTTCAGTGGTTGCTAATATGGATTTTGGTTACCCAGTATGATTTGGCATATAAACCACACTAAAAATGGGTCTTGATCCCAAAAGAAATTTAAGAAATCCATTCTTACCTCTTGATCTATCAGTTAACCATCTATATCCAGGTATTTCATGCATCCATCATGAATCTAGAGGTTTAGTCATTCTTGAATCAATATGGTAATGTCAAATCTCTAAACCCATGGGATAATGATGATGATAAAGAAGAAAGATAATGTTAGATAGGAACAATAGAAAATTGATATTTTTTATTCATTTAGATCTCATCCAATGATCATAATCAAAGAAACTAGAAGTGGTGTAAAACATAAGTACAATGAAAATATTTATTTAGGTTCAAGAACTCTAATCAAATTCTTAGTTTAGGTTAAGAAATAATTTCAACAAATTAGGAAAATACTTAATCCATTCAGAACAATCATGAAAATGAGGTGTAAATCCACCAAATAAAAATAGCTTCCACAAGAATTGACAGATCCTTGTTGAATAACACATTCACTAGTGATTTCATTGAAGATTATACTACATTCATCATCCATACCATGGATCTCCTCAAATTTTCATCATTAATCCATGATCTGAAGTTTTTCAATCCCTATAGTGGTTATACTTTCCTCCTCCCTAATATCCATCGATTATGTGGATAATCCTAGAAATTATCCATAATAGTATATTAATATATGGGAGGGTTTTGGTTTTCATTTGATAATATAAATAAATTACATCATTTATTTTATTTAATGAACCTGTCAATGACTGCCTTCCATTGAACATCTAATATTAACCAACTTTATGCTAACCCAAAGATAATACTTGTTTTTATTAAATAATTATTGTCACGTATTTTCTATATAAGGATCCAAACTATTGGAAAAACATTAATCCTGAAAAAAAATCACACATGATTTAATATTATTAATATTTTAAATATATTAATTTTAGGGTTATTTGACACCTAAAACATAGTTCCAACTCTAAGGAAAAATAAGAAAACAATTAATGAAATATTCAAGCACTTAAAATCTAAAAACAAGAGTTATTACAAACATGGTTTGAAATTTATACATATAATATATTTCACGTGAGGGTAATGAGTTTTATCCTTATACAATTCATGCACTCGAACTTACCTGTATAAAACCACATATTACCATTACACAGCCCACACCTACACTTACTAAAAACTAGAGGAATCCTTATTAATCATTGGTAAACAAAGAGATACCCTTTCCAATATATATAAATAACAACATACATTTACACGGGAATAATAATAAATAATTTACGTTTATTTATACCATATTCTATAATAAGAGTATAAATTTTATTAAACATTTTCTATTTTTACATAGAAATAATAATAATTAATTACTAAACTAGTTGTATAAAATGAGTATTTTACAATTCTCCCCCTCTAAGAACTTATCATCCTCAATAAGATTCCCTATAGTTATTGATCAAACGGTTCAGGCCATTGATCTTATACATCATATTTTAACTCCTGATTTTATTCCCAGATCTGTCCATGCTTACAAAAGACATGAAAAAGTGGAACCATAATTCCCCCAGTATACCTTGTTTTCTAGGCTAATATCCTTATTGAATGGTCCATAAAATATGCATTTGGTTCCAAACCAACATCCTCACAATCAATCACAAGTGTAGGATTGTGCATGTACCTATGAAGATGAGAAATTTGGAACACATAATGCATGACTTGATAACAAGGTGGAATTTATAATCATTAATATACTACTATAATATATTATATTATCTAAAACATTCCCATAAACTGTGGTTCCAGGTTCCCCTGTTTCCTCAAATGATGACTTCCTAACTTAGGTGACACCCATAAGAAAACAAGTCCACTAATATTGAACCCCAAGGGTTTTTTTAATCGGTTGAAATCTGATTGTTTCATTCTAAAATAGGTGACAAAAAAATTCTTTAAAAATTAACTCTCTCATAGGTATCATGTACTATGCTTGGAACTACCATATCTACCACAACTACCTCATACAAACATAGTAGTGAATGATATGTTTGTCCATAGAGAGACTCAAAAAAATCCCTAAGAATATATACTAGAAAGATACTCTTGTATAAGAAATAATCTAAGGCCAAGTGATAATCCCAATCACCTCTTAATTCATGGAAAAAGTCCACAATCATATCCTCTAGGATCTAAATCTTCCTTTATAATGATCCATCTAGCTATGAATTATATTTTATAATCATTTTTAACTAAATTCCCAAGTCCTTTTGAAAACATTTCCAAAAATATGATTTAAAATATGTTTCAATATATTTTTTGATACTATAAGGTGGTTAATATATTAATAAAATCTCTTGGAAAAATGGATTTCCAAAATAATATACAGACCGAGTCTCTTAGTTCCATAATATGTGAGACAATTTTATCAACCGATCAGTTATCCCCCAAATGGAATCACAACTCTTCATGGTCTTAGGTAACCCCATAATAATTTCTATAGTAACATATTATCACCTCCAATTAAGCACTTGAAGTTTATAAAGAAACCCGCTAGTATTTTTATTAATAGCATTTACCCTCTCGAAGGTAAGACAAAAAGAAACAAAATCAATGACATCCCTCTTCAAACTCGGCCACCAAAACTAACATCGGATGTCATGGTACATTGTTATCTAACATAGATACACTACCCATTTTGAAGTGTGATAATATATCATAATATCCTCCCTTAAAGATGTGGTAAAAAAATACTCACCCATGGATTTAGATCACATCATCATTATATAAGGACCACATTATGTGTGAATCATCCCCCACTAAGTGTTCCCACATCATCATTCAAATAGGGACTAACTCATAGCTCTCTTTCACACAGTCCACCAAGGAAGACCTGATCCCTAAAGGTGAACATGTAATCACGACACAATCCTATTATGAATCCATAATCTACCCAATGATCAAAGTCATCAGATTTCATTCCTTTTTTGAAGGTTACTCAAGAAGCTACTATATCTTTGGATCTTTCCAACTGAGAGAATATATAATAAAATTAACCTGACCAAAGTATAATCCATCTAAAAATAAAATTTATATAGATAATTCACCCAAAACCTATTTATAATGTTCAAATATTACTGATAGAAGTTATATAAGAGTCTTTTATGGTTCGTTTAAATATAACACCTCTCATAGAAGACATGGAATCACTAAAAATTCATAGCATGAACATCAGATTCCAACTCCAATTCGGGTGTTGGGTATTTTTTTCATGGGGTCATATATATAATGAACCATAGGCAACTATCTAATATTTATGTATCAAAAAACATCCAACCTATCACTTGATGAATCATAATAAATTTCATAACCAAACTCAAGATTTTGAAATTTTATAATTAGAGTTGTCATTAGTCTCTTCTTCCACTCAAAAAAACACCTTCTCACACAAATCTGTAAACATGAATTCAATCTCTTCATTTTGATAATAGTCATATGTTCTTACAAAGAAAATAATTCATGTTTGAATCTTATATAGTATCCAGATAAACCAAATAATATCATGATGTCAAACACATTCTTAAGATGATCCCAAGAAACCTTCACCTCAACTTTATCTAAGTCTATAGAAATTCCCACCTCCATTACTACATTTTTAAGGAACATCACCTATTCATTCCATAAGTGACACTTTTAGGTATTTTAATTAAGATAATATGCTCAAATTTTACTCAATACAATCTATAGGTTCCTAGAATACATATTTAAAGCCTTGGATTGCATCATGATAACTTTAAAAAATGCCATAATGAAAGAGTTGAGATATAAGTATAATACACTGCTCATGAGGTCAATGAATAATTTTAGAAAAAATTTAATACCAAAATATTTTAAAACATACTCATAAATACTATATCTAATCCTAAATGTTGTCTTAAGAATATCCTTATCTCTAGCACTAAGTTGATAGAAGCTTGGTCGTACGTCGATCTTGGAGGCCCAATGACCCCCCCCCCCACACACACACACCTGGTCAAAATATTGATCAATCATTGAAAAAGGGAATTGATTATTCATGGAAAACTATATTATATTCTTATAGTATACAAAAACAAAATACTATCATTCAACTTATTTATGGATAACACCTGATAACCCCAGGGTGATGTCATCAGTCTGATAATTCCCTTTGTCTCCAAATACTTCATCTATACCTTGAGTTCCTTCAACTCATCTTCCATCATATGTTATGGGGGGAATCGATATAGTTTGTGCTCCATGTATGAGTTTGATCTCAAAGTCAATTCCAATCTTATCAGAAACTCCCAAAAATTAAGTTGATAAAATATTTTGATATAGGAACACTACTAGAGGAAAAGAAGAGGCAAATACTATATCCATAAAAAGAAACAAGTCTAGAACCTATGAAATTATAGCTTCCATATGGATCACTTTTAATCTCACTATAACTTCTATAACCTCCCACTCTCCATCCAAAACAAATTTATCTTCCTTATAAGAAATAAATGATTTGCGCCTTTGATAACAATCGATGTGATAATGAAAGCATGTTATCATGTCCTTCCTATAGATCACATTGAATCTATTGATCCAAAGAATCGTAAAATATTGTAAATATAAACGGTCCAAAACTACAAAAAAACATTTAGGAAAACTCTAAATATAGTCAAATTTAATCCCTATGAGTTTGTTAATGGAAAATACTCTAAATTTAACATGACCAGTGAAAAATATCCATAAAAACATTTGAGAAAATTTAAATAAATATGATGCAGTAATATCAAATAGGATAGAAGAAATATTATAGTACAAAAATAATGAACACAAAAGGGTTAAAGGTCTCTCTAAACATTCAATAAGAACCAATTCCATTACATACAGTCATCCTACCTATGTTCCATAGACATGTCTCTGATATGAATGAATCACCATAGCCGGTATTTACAAATTGGTATAAAGCATCTATTGATGACCCCAACCAGCCCCATGGATTGATGTCTATATTTTACTCAAGCACCATTGAGACCTCATCTAAAATGCCTTTTCATATAAATAATTCATAAGACTGGTCAGGCCACATTAGTGGTAAATATTAATAGAAATTGGGCAATCATTTAGATGGTGTCCTTTCCACCCGCATTTATAGAACCTCGAAGTGTTTTCTCCCATAAAGATAGTTGAACAACCTATACTTTTATATATATTTATTTCCCTATTATAGTTTGAATCCTCTTCCATCCTCTTCCTATTACAAAAAGGATCAGAGTTAAGTCTACTAAAGGTAGAAAGAAGACCTAAAGGTATTTCCTCCTTGATACCTTTATCGATTGTTAATTCCTTGTGAAGAACCTCAATATATGTCATGAGGTCAAAATTCCTAACCTGGAATATCGTATCTAGAAAAATTAAAGTCTATAACTTTATGTCCTTTTATACCTTATCCCTAACCAATGGTTTTGAAAATAAAAGAAACTTATGGAAACATGCCAAGTAATAAGACACCCTCATCATCCCCTAAAAAAGAACTAAAAATTAAAGTGCTTGGTCCATCTTCATCTTACCAGGAAATAAATCCTTGAGGAAAAGGTCTTTTAAGGTCACCCACATGATTCCATCATGTCACCCTAACTAAATAATAATGTAATTCCTCATTACCGTAGTATCCTGAATTATAATGGTCAAAATCATTACCTTTGGGTCCTTAGGGGTCTCCCCTAGATCAAATGTCTACTAGATGATTCATATGAAGTCTGATAAATCAAAGGCACTTTAGTTCCTTAGAATGATAGAGTATATTAGAGATAAAAATCTCAATCATACTCAACCAGAGTCCTTTAATCTCTTCTATCATTAACAAGCACTATGCCAAAGACTCTCGGCTGAAGTGGTCCTTTCAAAACCACTAGTGTTGGTGTGGGAGCATTCTCATACATGACTTATGGTGAAACTGGGACATACTACCTTATAGGTGAGTTTTGGGCTTTATTAATAAGAAATATAGTAAAGCATATAAGAGGTGTGATTTTTTTAAATTCTAAAAATAATGTTTGAAACACTTGAAGTCACTAGGATCCTTATCTCTCTATGAAATCACATAAATATTCTCCAAAGAGTCTATCCATAAACCATGTTATATCCATCTAAAGAGTAACCATGGTATAGGCCATGTTCTCTATATGTTAATGTTATCCAAAATCATTTATATTATAAATATAACATCATGATAAATTTTATTTAAAAAATGAAAACACTGATATAACACAATAATAAATAACATTGATACATAACTCAGCAAAGAATGTAGGTCTATCCTAAACAAAAAGATCAAATCAAGGCATTAAAATTAAAAAAATGGTAGACATCACGCAATATATATATATATATATTTATTTATTTATTTATTTATTTATTTATGGAATACGACTCTAAATTCCTTCTCGTGATGCATGAATACACAAAAATCTTATAATACCTTGAGAGCGCAATATACTCAAGATCAACATTAAACTATAAAACCATTACTATAACAACAACCCTATCAATGGTAACATACAGGTATATTAAACAAGTCTCTTACAAGAATAAATGTAGTTCCCCAATGTATGTTTTACATAGCCTAACCCTTTTCTTCATTTCCCCAAAACATAGTCAAGAATAAGTATTGAGGGAAAATATTCTATTGATACCACTTTGTAACACCTCGAACCAATTCATTGAATCTTAGCTGATGTGCAACAAAACCCCATGTGTTCCTCCTCATATTCAAGTGGTTAATGACTAATGGTGAGGATCTAGACTTATTTAGTGAAAATAATATACCTTAAATGTCCTCAAAACAAGAATAAATGAATAGTAAAAAAATAGAATAAATAAAAAATGTTATAATAATCACATAGAATGTATCTTAAGTCATACATAAAAATAATACAAGGACCCATAATGTTGTAGGTCAACCAATATATAGGTAAGATATATAGATATATAAAACACCACATATTCAATCTAGATTATATCCTAATACAACCTCCAATCATTGTGCACTATCTCCTAACACCCTGTTTTTGGGGGATTCCCCATTCCTATATCCTTTATCATGAACACTATAAGCATGTCAAGATTCTCGCGTAGGGTATGAGAATAAAAGCAGGATGATAAAACCAATGAGTCTATAACATTATTTCACATGTATAAGAGTGTATATCATAATGATAGATAAATATGAAATCAATAACATTAAATATTTTAATGATTGTTCGTGTACTAACCAAGACACCACAAACCCCAGGTCATACCTACTTCAACTCAATACTAGAAACATAGTCATAACGGAGTTTCAAACTAGAGAAAACTACATGGTCACCACATGTGTCCCCCAGAAACCACTAGGATAATGAGTCTCCAGTCATTCTATTGGGACATAATTGTAGTTGAGGGTCGAATTAGTTTACTATAATGTGCTAAAATTAAATTGTAATCGCAGATAATTGATTTTAAGACTACATTTTGTTCTATACCTGAGATGGGGTGAATAGTGAATTACATGTTTGAAAGATTTGATATGGTTCATATTTCCAATGATAAAGCTATCAATATGATTAATGGAAATGTTAATGTTTAAATGTCAAATAGTTTTTTCGTGGAATTATAGAGAGTTTATCACATACCTAGGTTATGGTGGGATCAAATTTCTATTGACCGTCTCAATGAAGAAAGTTCTAAAAAATTTCACATATTTAGTATAGAGTATTCTTATATCATTAATGATAGTGGATAAATGTGTTAATACTAGTATATAGTTCCTAATGGGAAGACCAAATAAAGAAACAATTTCTAGAATAAATTTGTTTGGATGTCTGGAGTTATGGAATTTCCATATTGGGAAAATGAGTGAGAAAAACTTTTGATTTATAAATACTAAGGATATATTAAATCTTAGTCAAATGGACTCTATAACATATGAGATTTTAATAATTGGAAATAATATAAAGGTATTGTTTATGAAAAATAGAATGGTATATAAGTCTTTGAAGTTATCTCTATGTATATAAATGTTTAGAGATGTAACACCTCTTACATAACCACTATATAATTACTAGATTTATTGAAAAAGTGACATTAGCACAGTTCTAAAACCATTTAGGATTAGAGTTCTAGAGGATTATGAAACACAACTTGTTTAAAAAAACATTTTTAACACTGTTTCTTTTTCTTCATTTTTTACATTAGTCTTTTAAACAATATCTTTAGTAATGATTTTTTAATAAAATTTTTTACACCAGTCACTAAAAAGAAGTAAAAATATATAAAATGTCATTTTCATTAAAATATTAGAAAAATATTAATTCTTTAGATAGTTTTATAAATAACATATGTAAAACATGATTTATCCTATTAGTTTTTAAATAATAAATGCCAAAAATGTTCTTTAACATCATTTTTTTAAAATAAATAATGTGAAATATTATATTTAAAATCAATAATTTTAAAAAAAATTAAAAAATAATCTTTCATTTATACTTTTTTTTAAACTACATGAAATATATTTTTCATAGAAAAAAATTCATGAGAACATAGAACCGTTTTAGATATTAAAATAACATATTTTCATATGATAAAATAAATATATTAAAATTATAAAACTAATAAAATTAATTATTTTTTAATTATATAATGATAATAATAAACAAATTTTTACCCCAATCTTTTAAAAAAATTTATGAAATAAAATAAATAATTCCATGAATTTTAGAAGTTTGAAAGAACCATTAATAAATAGTAATGGTCGAACAAATGAATTATTCTATGTATAAATCATTGTAATTATTTCCTTCACATAACCTAACATATCCAATATATATATGGATATTAGTTAATAATAAGGGATATAAACCAAATTAATATATGGTGGAATAAAATATTTAATGAAAACTGTGTAAGATTTATTGAATTTATGATTCATGAAGAAAAACATTTTTGGGATGGAAATGGAAAATAGGTTCATCAATGAGATATATTTGAAGGTGGTAATAAAAATATAAGTTCATAATGTGAAAAAATGAACTATTTACATTTATATCGTTGAATATATAGGTATGGAGGTAAAATTACATGGGTGTGAAGTGAAAACATTGAATTTAAATAATATAATCTTATTTTTAATGTCGGTTATTTAAAAACCGATATTAAAAATAATCAGTTACTATATTTTACTTTGGTTATTTAATAATTGACATTAAAAAAATTTGATATTATTTACTGAAAAATAAATGTTAAAATTCTAATATTATAATTGCTCTTTCTATTAGTTACCTATATATATGAAAATTCCTATGAATGAAATTTTTTCACTAAAATAAATTTTTTAAATGATATATTTTCTTCATTTAAGACCAATACATCGTTTTCTATACTATAATTTATAATTATTATTACGCATACATAGTCCTAGTGAAAAAATTTTGAAATAAAAAGATGCGAATAAAAGTATGTAATGGGTATAAAAGAAATAGAAACCATGTAAGGAAATTGAAAAACATGAAACCCCATTGAAAATTAATCCATTTAAATTTAGAATATAAACTTACTTTAAAACTTGAAATAATTTTCTTTTATTTAAAATGTCTATAAATCAATATTGTATGCAAGGGAAAATAAAATAATCATGAAGTCATATTGGTAAAACATGAGAACACATGAAAAATAATTTCATTGAAAATAAAATTTGTTCCTTTAAAATATCATAAACATTAATGGAAATAAGAACCCATTTTCTTATCTCGTTAGTTAAAAATATTTCCTTCAAAACTCATATCATGCATAAAAACCAATTTCAAATCATAGAACATTTAATTTATCACATTTATTCAACTGTATTCGCTCGTTATGGAATAAATTTTTATCAGTTAATTCTAATATCATTTATATATAAAATAAATCATTACTTAATACATTTTATGACTATATCTTAGCTCTACCTATCATCATTTACTGTTTTAATGAATTATAACATCAATAAATTAGATTGAAGCTCACATTTTACCCAACAAAATCATAAAACAACATCTTTCATCAAATAATAACATTCAGTGAATTTAAAACACAAAAAATATGAATATTTGAAAAATGGGTTAACTCATTTTTTTTAAGAGGAAAATATGTGAAAGACTTAAAATATTATATAAACATTAGAAAATTATTTTTAAAAACAAGAATAATTTTTTTGGCTAATACCTTTAAAAAATTAAAATAACAATTGGAAGGTAATTTAATTTGGAAAATCATGAAAACATAAAAATATAGGGTCATAATAAATATTTAAATTAACTACATGGAATTTCATCTATATGATAAATATTAAAAAAAAATCAGTCCATGGTAAAAAAGTTAAAAATGGCCCATAAGAAAATGTTAAAAATATCCCTTTTTAAGTATTTTTAAAATGAATTCAAAGATAATAAAAAATATATTTATTAAATAATAAAAATATATAAAGCAAAATTCCTAAAATAATATAATTAATATGTATATGGTAGAAATGGTTTTGATAGAAAGGATTAAAAGCATATAAATAAAGTATTTAAAAAACTCCTTACCTCGAGTCCACTCTAACATTGTATGTCTAATAACATATTAAATAATAAAATTATATTAATTATCTACATGATTAAGAACCGTTTTCATGTTAATTTTTTTATTATAATTCCACTTAATTAAATTATTATCAAATATTTTTCTTTTACTAAATTTTATTGTTCACATCGGATATTCAGTCGATAATATCCAAAATAGATTTTGATATTTCTATAATGGTATAAGTTCTTGGTCTGAAGACTTCATAAGATCTAGAAGTTTATAATATTTTCTCCATATTAATCTAGAAGATAAAAAGTTCAATATTTCATGAAATGGTATCTTTTCAGATAATCTTCTTTAATAAGTATGTTTTTTATGGTTAAAATTTCCTATGATTATTTGCTTTTAATTACATTGTTATGATATATATTTCACCATTTTTTAATAATAATATTTAAAATAATTCAATATTAATGTTATATTATATCATAAAATCTATTTTACTGAATATACATGAAATAATAAATTTTATCAAAACTTCATTGTTAAATTAAGTAGTGTAAAACCACAATTGTGAGGGATGTTTTTATAAATAGTTAAAAAAGAACAAAAACTAAATATATATTTTAGTTATACAAAAATATTATATTATATATAAAATATCATTTATTTATGATTTCAAACATTCCTTACATTTTTTAAAAGATTAAATGAATAATTGAAATAAGAAGACACCATTTTAGAAAAAACATGGATTTTGATGGAGTAACGACATCTGAAAAGAGATTAGTGAGTGGAATTATAAAGAACTCAGACCTAGTAGCGTAGAGCTGGTGTTTAATTTATTTCATTCATATAACATAAAATTAATAACATCCCAAAGGACTGAATAATTTAGGAGTCTTAGAAAATGAGATATATACTTGCAATTCACATTACATATTAAAACATAAAATACAAAAATAATTTCATTGAGAAAACCATTATTACCCTTAGCGTATCTTTACATATCAATCACAAAACACTTCCCTATATCCTAGGGAAAAATAAAACATAAAAAGGGGTGAGATCCTATTATTAATAAAGGAAAGTGTACAATAGAAGATATGAATGAATAATGAATAATCAATACTGAAATGTAAATAACAGAAACACATTCCAGATAATCAATAACTTTAGAATAATATAGTAGGAATAAAATATGATCAAATATTACCATATAAATATTCACATGATAAGGAAACATAACAATGGATATTATAATAATCAAATAATCACATGGAATATCAATAACTGAATTTATAATGATCAAATGTATAATGTGGGAAATCCAAAACGTATTATCAAGGATTATTCCAAGATACCATACAAAAATGGGTAGTACATTATCCATTCCACAAAATAGTTTGTCTCATGAGACCTACTAATGTATCGAGGGGTTATATAGGGATCTTCCCATCAGTTACTAAATCCTATTTATTTCTGTTATAAAATGGGAGAAATATAATAAAAAAAATTCCTATTGAAAAAAAAGTATATGAAATTTGAAAACATTCCCCGAATAATAAATATAAAAATAAACCATCTAAATTAATATAGAAAACTGAATTAAAATAGAACATCATTAATAAAATGAATCATAAACCATTCAATGAAAAAAAGATAATTTGAATATAATATAACTGTTTAGGATTATAAGTACAATAAAGGGTTGACCACATTGAATAATAGAAATACCATGAAAATATCATTAGTAATATTTTGAAGAAAATTTCCTTTCAAATTTTAAAATCACCTTTCAAAACAAAATTTTCCCAAAAACATTTTATAAAATTATTTTAAAAATAACCTTGAATTAATTTTTAAAATTTTTTGTGTAAAATTCCATTCAATACGTAAACATTAAAACAAAGATTCATTTTTTATTTCTGTTAAAATCTAAATGATAATTGTTTTTAAATTACATGAAGATTCCTTTCAAAAAAATTATAAAAAATGTAAAATGAGTAAAATGTATTGGATAAATAATTTTTTAAAAGGTAGGAAATATTTTTTGGGAACATTCTTTTATAAAATGTGGGTTTTAATGAAAAATACTTTTTTACTAATGAAAATAAAGATGTATTTTCTTAAAAACAAATTCATAATCATTATAAGTAACACAAAGTGAAAAAATGGTATTATTATTTGAAATTTTCATGAATGACCATAGAATAGAAAGATAGATTGAGTTTAAAATATAAATAATTCTCAAAAGAGAAAATTAAATAAAAAACCTCAAAATGATGGGGTTGTGAAAAAAACAATTACCACATTATAATCAGTAGAATTTCATTCCCCTTTAAAGAATTACATTTAACAAAACATTAAATGTCATGAGAATAAATAAATCTATTCCATAACATTTTAATTAAAAATATTGGTTCATAATAATGAAATATAGTTTTATAACATCATTATATTCCTCAATAAAGTTATAGGTTCATAAAATCAAAATATACACCTCATATAATAATATAAGTTCATAACAAGAAAATATGTCTCGACAAAAAGGTTGAGACGAACTCACTTACAAAGATCATATCATGGAAGTGAGAATTAATAAATTGAATCTATTATTTGTATCTAATGTAAATAAAAATAAAACATGTATAAATAAAGTATAACATAATAAAAAATCATTTTACACATAATCTTATCTTGACATAATTAATTAAGTATTAGTTTAAACCAATGAATGGAAATTGAGTTTAGAAATCCCTTACATTTCTCTTTCCTTTAACTTAACATTATTTAACCTCTTGGATAATTAATTAAATATTGATATTAGTTTATAACAGTACCATATTTAGGTTTAATATATCATGTATGATCTTATTATATCATCTCATCATCCATTTGGTAATAATATGTTATTATTACCCTTGTTTCGAGTGTTAACAATATCATTTTCTTATGCGTGTTTTGTCATATAAGTCTCCGTTCTTATGAATAAGATATATTTCATTAATATAAATACTGATATTAAAGTCATATAGTTCATATTTATTCATTGTATATATTTTTTAGGCGATCATAAAATTTGAACATGGAAAATGAATCGAATCGCGTTGTGGAGACGGTAGGTCGTATATACACACGAGCGATGATATCTTTCCATTAATGGTTGAAATGATTAGTAATTATGTGATATAATAATTTTAATGAATATATATGATATCATAAGTACCATATATATCCACTATTTCCATAATTATAATAAACCTTGCAAATCGGTGATAAAAACGTATTACACTGTTACGTGCAGACGGTAAGCCAGATGTACGCCCATGTGGTGCTTTCATTTTTCATTGTATGGATAAAAGGTATAATATAGTTCATTCATAATAATAATAACGTAACATAATATATATGATACTGGATTTATTATTTTATGATGTAAACAACATAATAAATGGAATTATTAGAAGAAACAAATTTGAAAGAGTGAATAAAAATGATTACCTCTTCTTCATTTGACTTCTTTAGATATCTTGTTAAGGGGAATAGGGATTGTATTTCAAGGATACTATCAGCTCAAAACATGGATAAATTTTTTTATAAAATATATGGGTAGTACATGAATGATCTAGATTATTCAAAGTTGTGTGATAAGTGGTGTAAGGTGTTCCCTTTTATAATTGAGTTCAGGGTAACTTTAGTAATTTCTTAAAGTATTAATTTAATATAAATAATATTCAATTTAAAATCGATGAAAACATATTAATTTTTAATTTGAGATGATTATTTATATAAATCCCCTCATAAAACAACATTTAAATATGTTTTGAAAAAATTTCTACCCTAATATTTTGGTTTTAACCCTTATTTAACCTCCCAAACTCTTATAGTGGAAACATGGATTTTTACACTTTTAGGGTTAATATAGTTACAATAAAATGTAAATATAGCCATTAATGGATCATGGATAACATTTTAAATCTTATTATAATAATATTTAAAAATATAATATTTTTTTAAATTTTATATCAATTAATAAGATATTAATTTAGATAAAATATTCATAATGTCAATTTTAAGAACTACTTATTACATTGAATTTAATAATAAAAATATTATACATATAATTAAAAAACTATTTTATTACATTCCTATAATTTAAAATTAATCTATAAAATTTGTTTATTATATTTATTATTTCAAATTATATATATTTATATATTTTTAATGTCATTTAATTTATTTTTCAATTAACAAAATAACTATTTCACCTACATTTTGCAATGTTTTATGCTAATTATTTCTTCCCTAAAAATTAAAAATAAATTAACATGACAAATATAAATATTTTATATTCCCAATTAATTTATATATATCATCTGGATACCACTATATTAAAAAATTTACATTTATTACAATCATAAATGTGAAATCCTTGACTTTTCATTAAATAAATTATTATAAGGGTCATAATCACTTTCTAATAGAAAAAATTGTACTATATAAGAAAATTGAATACTTATGGATGAAATTAATCATCTAATAAAAAGGGTACAATTTTTTGGTTCATTTTCTTGTCCTTACCATTTTATTTTTAACCTAAATTACCAAATTTACCCTTTATCATGGTAATGAAAATTACAATGGTTAGTATTCATACTAGCCAAATATAAAATTCCTGTATTTAATGAATTTGGAACATATGAATACAAATTTATAATCCATTTTTTAAAATTAAAAACACATTATTTTCAGTATTTATTTTAATATTAATCCCACAAAATGCAATGAAAATTAGTTTTCTTGAAAAAAACATTTTTAAACCAAAACTATACTTACAGAAAAATAATGTGTAAGGATTATTAAAATGAAATAAATTTGATTAATTGTAACTAAATATTACTTAATTTAAATTTTGATAAAATTCAAATCATAATGATACTTATAAATAAATTTACAGTTTTATAAAAATCAGTATTTTCATTTTTTACTTGAAAATCAATATTTTTATAAGATTCCAAAAATTCACCCGAAATTAATTTTAATATGATGATATCAAAATGTTAATTAGTTTAATGAAATAAATATTATATAATATCTAAAATTTATTATAATATTAACTCATAAAAATTATGAAAAACATTTTTGAACAAAATGTATTTTTTTATGAATAAAAATATTTTACAACAAATTAAGAAATTATTCACAAAGAATTAATTACTACGTTGGAAATGTATTGAAAGATTATATATTTCATAATGAATTTAATACTATTCAATCCAAAAAATTTAATGGCTAGGTTATAACGATCACATAATAATATTTAATTCTCTATTTAAGTTGGGTGTTGTGTGCAACATATGTTATCAATGAGATTAAATTTAAAAAGAGACATACCATCAAATCTTGGGGTGTTAAATTCTCCCCTCCATCAATAAATTCATCCTCACAATTTAAAATTCGATTTAAAAAATAAAATTTTTATACTTAAAAAAATTCATTTTTGGGAAACCCGCATCATAAATAGGGTTAATAAAACATCCTCTTAATAATATGAAGGTCACCCAAAAAAAATTGGATTTCGAATAAGATAACATTTGCGAAATGTAACACTCCGAGATTTTATAAGATATATTCTTTTTAATTTCATTCATATCTTCTATTGTACGGTACACCAAGATTATCTTGTGTTATATGCAACACTGTATTAGCTTGTAGTATACGCAACACTATTCTTGGATCGTGTTACACACAATTTCAAATTCATTTGATTGTAGTTATTCTATGCAACATTGAGTTTATATATATATATATATATATAAATTAAATGAATAAATGAAATATGGTTGGATTCTATTATACGCATCAACAAAGGAGTCTTGCACTACACACAACCCTGACTTGGCTAGCTTTACACGCAATCGCGACCCTCCACGATAGCGTGTGTTGTACGCAATACCGAGTTTCACTAAACAGCGATATGTTATTAAAATATTATATAAAACTAGCCGTTATGAATAGTAATACCCACTTTTTGAAATTTTATAAATTTTTTCTCTCAAAATAGACTTCATTTTTTGATTCGGAATATCAAAATTATCCATGGGTAAATTTTTGGTATTCTTCTGAAAACATTAAATTTTTGATGAATAGTGAAAACACTAGGTTACTATTTAAAAACCGACTTTTTATATAAATAATTATTTATTTTATTTAAAATTATTTTAGGTAAAATTTATATATAATACCTATATATGTTCAATGTAATTCATTGGAGTCATTTTATAATAATTTTAGACATATAAAAATTTTATGGAACTTTTCACCGTCTCTTACCCACCTCTAAGAGAGTTTGAAAATTTACATAAATCTTAATTTTACCACTTCTGTGAGTGGAATTTCGAAAATCCAAGAGACACGGATAATATCAAGGAGTAAAATGTGGTTCAATAGTATAAAAATAATTTTTCATGAATAGTAACTTTTTACTTTTGTTTACCACGGTTAAAAGTAAATAGGGTAATTAAGGGAACAAATGATATTATTATTACCTTAACACATGTCCTAATTATATTGGATAAGTATAGTTATACCAAAAACAACCTCAGGTATAAAATATTACCCTTTAGGTTCACTTGGATAAGATTAGGACATTTATTATTATTTTATTTAAAGAAGAATTAAAATAGTTAAAATCAAAGATTAATAACTAAAACATTTTTAATATAGGGTTATACATAAGATAAATTAGACTATAAATATTCATTATAAATATAAAAATCTTTCCTACATAATTTTATTTTATTTATAATTTTTAGATATTAAATAATTTAATTTATTTATGACACAATGATGATGCAGGAATTACGTTTTTAATGAAATATTAACATAATTGATGTTATAAATACCCAAATAAATGTATTTTTAGGATTTTTATGAATTAGAATAATTTTATTGGTTAATATAACATGTTAGTATTTATTTAATTAACATTTTTTTAACTAATCATGCCGATATTATTTTTATAAGAATCATGTACCAAATAGTGTCAAAATTGACATAAAATAGTTTTTAAAACAAATATTATATTATGAAGTGTTATTTATTTCCTAAAAATCTATGGTTTCTCCAAATGACTTAGATAAGAATATATATATTAATAATTAACCACTTGGGGTTCTTTTGTCTTGCTATAGTATGTTTATTAACCATATAGCGTAAGAAAACAAAAAGACATGGTAAAAGTTAAATTATTTAACTTAGAGTTAAATCTAAATGATAAGGATAAAATAGTAACCTAAATTTGTATAAAACCTATTGGTTGACATTATTTTTATCCGTCCCCACTTTATCTTAGAAATAAATTAATTTGGAGCCATTAAAAACCAAATATGACTTTATTATAAAATAATATTTTAAGTTTTCATAAGGTTCCCCTCTCCTCCCTTATAAAAACGGCACCCCTTCCCTCTTTTTTTCACACCCTTTTGAGACTTTAATCTTAGCCAAACCCTACCAATTCCTCTTATAAACATCTCTAGTTATATTATATAGGTTCTGGACTTCTCAAAAGACCAACTCTAGTTCCCTAAAAAAAGTTTAATGGAGGTGCGTCGAGAAAGAGGTAATCTTTTCTACCGGCACTTTCAAGTTTCATTCTTCTTCTACTTACTCTTATTTAGTTGTTTCTTTAAAAAATAATAACATCAGTATTAATTATATACTGATATGTTATTATAAATATGAAACAACCCTATTTCATCTTCTATCCATCCTACGAAAAATGAAATCACCCGCGTGCGTACGTACGGAATACCGTCTCCACGCCTTGGTGTAATCTGTTTTCCACCACCACCTTACTTGGATGGGTATAATGGTGTAAATAATAAATATATATGATTATTATAACATCATACTTATTCTAATATTTTATATAATCCACTCCAATTCCATTCAATAATTATAGGAATTATATCATCCCTCGTGCGTATGTACATATTACCGTCTCCACGACGCGATGAGATTCATTTTCCATGTTAACAATTACAGAATAATTATAAAGTATATATAATAAGTAATCATGAAATATATGACATAATAATTCTACTGGATTTATGTATATATATATGTATGTCATCTACTTAATTCCATTCAATTCAATAAGTAAACGAAAAACAGCGTTCATGCGTACGTATGGCCTACCGTCTCCATGAGCACTGTATTTCATTCCATTTTTTGATCTAATATATATATGTATATTATGAATATATATTATATATGAATCATATTTTATATTCTTGAATTAATAAATCCTGATCTAATTAATAATATTAATAATTACAAGTCAAAACACAAACGATAAATGTAATGATTTTACCCAAAATGCAGCTTTAACATG
Source organism: Viscum album (assembly GCA_963277665.1). Classification (NCBI taxonomy): domain Eukaryota; kingdom Viridiplantae; phylum Streptophyta; class Magnoliopsida; order Santalales; family Viscaceae; genus Viscum; species Viscum album. Next base: position 114,423 of record CAUJRU010000567.1, read on the forward strand.
GAATTGACAAATGAACGGATAATATAAAGTCGTAAGTGAATCATATATGATATCATAAATATTATTACAGTTCTGTTACAATTAATAATATGTTTATACCTACTATACATGAGTCTCAGACACATACGGAAGAAATTTGACATAATATAAGGGATAATTATTCCAATCTCATTCTTATCTGAGATTTTTTATTCATAGGTATTTATTAGGGTTATATTTATCATCCATGTCCCTAATTTATAAAAATGGTTTCATGTAATTTTTAAAGTCCTTTTTACCCATTTTTTACTTTTACTACATGGTATCTACGGAATCTTTCTTTTTTTTCCATACAAGTTACTTTTTGACTTTTCCTGCAAAAGTACGAGAAGAATGTTTTTTTAACTTATATGGAATGAGCGGATTTTTACGGTTTCATAAAGCCTAATTTTCATGATTCCTACTCCACAATATTTCATTCTTATTTTCAATAAAATCATTTTCTTTAAAAATTGTGTGGCATTTTGTGAAAAGAAAATGATTTTTAAGAAGAAAGGATATTTTCCTCAAGAATTCTTTTCAAGTGTTTTATCAAAACCATTTTCCATATAAGATGACATTATTTCATATGTATATGTTTCAAATATAATGTCTCTATGATTTACATGGTTTCACTTTTCTTATGATGAAATGATATTTGTTTGTTTTATATGGATTATGTTATAATGGGATGATGTTTATGAAACACACTTTATTCTTTTGGTTATGATGAATTATTTATGTTTATGTTGTGGAATATGTTAGAATTATTTCATTATGAGATGGGTGGGACCTATATCTCCTTCAAATTCATTGGGTAAAGATTTATATCTCATGAGATAGACATGGTTGGAATGGTAATTTAATGCAATTCAGTGATACAGGACTGGAATGAGGAGTGAACTAGATTCAAAAAGGGACATTGTCCACTAAGATGGTCTTGGCAGCAATGCCTTGGCTACTATGGAAATCATATCATGTGATTAATGTTTTGCCACAATTACGAGTTTTATTTCCAAGCTATTTTATCATGATTGATGTTCCATTATGATCTATGCATTACGTACTGCCATGTTTTATATAATCGCTCATGATTTTGATGTTTAAACATTATGTTCATGTTTTTATGTTCAAATATATATGGTTTGTTTTATTTTCTCCATGCTTACCCTTACTGAGCATTTGTGATCACCCTTTATATGTTTTCTTTTCCCCAGGATATAAATAAAGGTTTTAGGTAAGAAAACAAAATGGTGAGATCTTTATGGGAGATGTTGAAAATCATTCACCACGATTAGAAGATTATGTTTCGAGTTTCCAAAGACACTAAACTATTACAGTCCTTCGGTGTTTGTTTTTGTTATTTATTAAGTATTCCTCAAAATTAATGTAATGTCCATGTATATCAAGCTTTGGGTCTCTACAGTTGGTATCAGAGGAAATGTTTAGTTAACCTGTGAAAAACTAGGATGCGAAAACTTTAGTGAGATCCCTAGAGATATTTCTAAGGTATGTATAGGGATGTCTCTAAGGTTAAGTATAAGTATAGGTTATAGTCCTAGAATTATGGTAATGATATTATAATTACACCTATTATGTTAGATATTGAAGGCAATCCCCCTTTATTATGTTGTTTTCCTAGCATCATTTTTGCCTCTCACACTGTTCTTTTTGGGTTTTAGACGATGGCTGGAACCCGAAGGAACCGTGTTGATCAATGTAATGGATAATGCAATGATTGTCCACCCGAGCAATCAAATGTGATGGGAGATGGAGTGAAAATCTTATTATTATACTTACAGAAGCTATGAATCATTCTGTACTTCCAAATGAGCAGGAAGGGAACAATATTTTATTGAGTCCTTCATGAGGCAACGTCCACCTTCTTTCACTGGGTCTTCTGATCCACTTGTTGCTGAATAATGGATCAGTACCATTGAAAAGTTATTTTCCAGGCTTCGTTGTTCGGAACATGAAAAATTCATTCTGGTTGTTTACCGTTTAGAAGGTAAAGCAGACTAGTGGTGGACTCTAATTAAGAATACAAGGCCCCAAGATGAAATCGAATCCATAGAATGGGACGAGTTCAAGAACATGTTATTTAGTAATTATTTCCCTCGTATTCATTGAACAAATATGGAAAAGTAGTTCCTTGAGCTTAAGCAGAAGGATGATGAGTCTATTGGTATGTATGAAGCGAATATTACAAGACTTGCAATGTATGCATCTGGATTTATCATCCTACCTGAAAGTAAAGTTGATCGATTCTTCAGTGGCTTAAAACCAAATCTTCGAAGGGCATTAGCTATAAGAGACTTCACTATCTATGAATAAATTGTGCGTTGTTCTATCAAGGTAAACCTAGATGTTCGCGTAACAAATCCATATCATGGTTTTGACAAGAAACGAAAGATGGAGTTCAAGGAGAAATCTCAGAATAATGGTGAAAAGAAGATGAATGTTTCTTTATGCTCAAAGTGTGGAAAGAATCATGGTGGAGACTGTCTAAAAGGGACTAGAAAAATTTTAAGTGTGGAAAAGAAGGTCATAGAGCAGCTGAGTTTCTAAATAATGGGAAAAGGGTTGCTAATGATGTGAATAAAGAAAAGACTATAGAGAACGCACCACCAACACTCCAATTCTTCAAGTGCGAGTAAATGGGGCATTATGTTAATCAATGACCTAATCCAAGGGTTAATGATTATCAAGATGAGTACCTCTTAAGGAAAAGGATAAAGGGAAGTCACATGCAATCACTATTTGTGATGTTGAATATGATAATGATGTTGTGTAATGATTAAGTGTTTATGTAATGGGATTTCAAAATAGTATCATGGAATCTCATTTATGATATCGTAGAATTTTAAAATATCTATTTATTGGTTTTCAATAATTATATGGTACTGTTAACCATGAAAAGTGATTGAAATATGTTTGGAAGGAAGATGATATGTGCATAATGAAGGGATAAAGAGAAAATGAAATGATCTCATGACTGATATCATGGTTTGATTATATAAAATTTTGGGATTTTGGTATGTGGAAAGAGTTAACTTTTGACAGCATTCATTTTATCACTAAGGTTCAATAAGAATTCATTTTTCAAGAGAATACATGATTAAGGTATTAACATGTTTGGAATGTGACCAACAAGATATATCGTATGATATATATGAGATAAATGATGGTATTCACATGCTTATTTGATGACATTTCTAGTAATCGTTCTCTTTATACTATAAGATTGGACAAAATTATTTTAGATAAGCCTAAATATTGGAATGAATTATGTTTGACATAAGTTAGTATTGTTTAAGGATAGAAATTTGTTTCGATATTTTTGATGGGATGTTATAATAATGTACTTTTAGAAAAAGGACAACCTGCAAGACGAGCGACAACCTGTCGCGTTAGACAAGGCTGTAGGAATCGAACCCACAACCGAAGTGCGAGAGGACTTTATTTCCTACCACTGGCCTACATGAATTCCTTGGTTAGTTGGAACTAGTTTTATTAAGCAGTATGATAGATGAATTATAAGTCCATTTTGGGAATCATATACGATTAACCTCACCATAGATGGACTTATGTATATTTGATAACTTTTTCTAATATTTTGTTTGAGACAGATGGAATGACCTATCATTCTATCACATGATCTGCTAACACTTCATGAATGAAAAATTCAACTTCATTTCTTTAAGAGATGAAGTATAAATTGTCCAAGGAATGACCAACAGTGAGATTGTATCAAAATCAAGAAAGAATTTCTTCTAATTCCAATTTCTTCAACTTTAGGTAAATGATCTTGAAAACCAAAAAGGTTGTCCTAGTGCCCTTATATCTGATGAATTAGATGGTACCTTAGATCTTCACAAATTTATGGCTTTGTGATTGTTGGATTTTTCATAACCATGTCCTCTACCACTCTTCATCAGAAGTTTACGGATATATTTCTCTTCCATATCCATATTTTCACCTATGTTGTCCTATGTGGAAACTCAGTGCTGAGTTGCTTTGGGTGACTGTTATGATTCTAACTTCCCTTTTTAAAATAAAGTTTTAGTATTCCTTTTTATGATGTGGGTTTCTATGAAAGAAACTTTCAAGTAGTAAGCCATTTATAACCCCGGCAAATTTCAAGGGCGAAATTCATTTTAAGGGGGGTAGAATGTAACACCCCAAGATTTTATAAGATATGTTCTTTTTAATTTATTTAATATCTTCTGTTGTACGATACGCCAAGATTATCGTGCACTATACACAACACTTTATTATCTTTTAGTATACGCAACACTATTCTTGGATCGTGTTACACACAATTTCAAGTTCGTTTGATAGTAGTTATTCTATGCAACATTGAGTGTATATATATATATAAATTCATTGAATAAATAAAATATGGTTGGATTCTATTATACGAAACAAAAAAGGATTCTTGCACTATACGAAACCCTTACTTGGCTTTCTTTACACACAATCGCGACCTTCAACGATAGCGTGTTTAGTACGCAATACCGAGTTTCACTAAACAGCGATATGTTATTAAAATATTATATAAAACTATTCGTTATGAATAGTAATACGCAATTTTTGAAATTTTATAAATTTTATCTCTCAAAATAGACTTCATTTTTGGATTCGGAATATTGAAATTAGCCTAGGGTGAATTTTTGGTATTTTTCTGAAAACTTTAAATTTTTGATGAATAGTGAAAACACTAGGTTACTATTTAAAAATCAACTTTTTATATAAATAATTATTTATTTTATTTAAATTTATTTTAGGTAAAAATTGATACATAATACCTATATATGTTCAATGTAATTCATTGGAGTCATTTTATAATAATTTTAGACATATAAAAATTTTATTGAACTTTTCACCGTCTTTTACCCACCTCCTAGGAGAGTTTGAAAATTTACATAAAACATAATTTTACCGCATTTGTAAGTGGAATTTCGAAAATATGAGAGACATGGTTAATATCAAGGAGTAAAATGTGGTTCAATAAGATAAAAATAATTTTTGATGAATAGTAACTTTTTACTTTTATTTACCACGGTTAAAAGTAAATAGGGTAATTAAGGGTACAAATGATATTATTATTACCCTAACAAATGTCCTAATTCTATTGGATAAGTGTAGTTCGATCAAAAACAACCTTAGGGATAAAATATTTCTCTTTAGTTACACTTGGATTAGATTAAGACATTTATTATTATTTTATTTAAAGAAGAATTAAAATAGTTAAAATCAAAGTTTAATAACTAAAACATTTTTAATATAGAGTTATACATAAGATAAATTCAACTATAAATATTAATTAGAAATATAAAAATATTTCCCACACAATGGTATTTTATTTATAATTTTTAGACATTAAATAATTTAATTTATTTATGACACAATGACGATGCAGTAATTATCTTATTAATGAAATATTAACATAATTGATGTTATAAATACCCAAATAAATGTAATTTTAGACTTTTTATGAATTAAACTAATTTTATAGGTTAATATAACATTTTATTATTGATTAAAGTAAATTTTTTCTAACTAATAATGTTGTTATGATATTCTAAAAAATCATGTACCAAATCATGTCAAAATTGACATAAAATAGTTTTTAAAAAAAATATTATATTATTAATTGTTATTTTATTCCTAAAAATATAATGTTAGGATAAATGACTTACAGAAGGATATTTATATTAATAATGAACCACCTAGGCTTCTTTAACTTGTTATAGTAAGTTTATTAACCATATAGTGTAAGAAAACAAAAAGACATGGTAAAAGTTAAATTATTTAACTTAGAGTTAAATCTAAATGATAAGGATAAAATAGTAACCTAAAATTTTCTAAAACCAATTTTCTGAGAGAAATGAGACCCATACCCTCCTTATCTTCTAAATAAATCAATTTGGATCTATTAAAAACCGAATATGACTTTATTATAAAATAATATTTTAAGTTTTCCTAAGGTGCCCCTCTCCTCCCTCATAAAAAGGGCACCCCTTCCCTCTTCTATTCACACCCTTTTGAGACTTGAATCTCGGCCAAACCCTACCAATTACTATTATCAACCTCTCTAGTTATATCATAGTGGTTTCGGTCTTCTCAAAATACCAACTCTAGTTCCCTAAGAAGAAGTTTAAAGGAGGTGCGTCGAGAAAGAGCTAATCTCTTCTACCGACCCTTTCAAGTTTCTTTCTTCTTATACTTCCTCTTCTATAGTTGTTTCACTATAAATTAATAACATAATTATTAATTATATACTTATATGTTATTATAAATATGAAACAACCCTATTTCACCTTTTATCCATCCTACGGGAAACGAAATCACCGCGCGTGCGTACGTACGGAATTCTGTCTCCATGCTGTGGTGTAACGTATTTTCCACCACCACCTTACTTGGATGGGTATGATGGTGTAAAGAATAACTATATTTAATTATTATAACATCAAACTGATTCTATGATATTATATCATCCACTCCAATTCCATTCAGTAAATATGGGAATGATATCATCACTCGTGCATACGTACGGATTACCGTCTCCACGACGCAATGAGATTCATTTTCCATGTTAACAATTCATGAATGATTATAAAGTATATATAATAAGTTATCATGAAATATATGACATAATAATTCTATTGGATTTATGTATATATATATGTATGTATGTCATCTAATTAATTTCATTCAATTCAATAAAGAAACAAAAAACATCGTTCATGCGTACGTACGGCCTACCGTCTCCATGAGCAGTGTATTTCTTTCCATTTATCGATCTATTATATATATGTATATATTGAATATATATTATATATAAATCGTGTTTTATATTCTGTAATTCATTAATCATTATCTAAGTAATCAAATTAATAACTACAAGTCAAAACACGAATGATAAATGTAACGATTTTACCCAAAACACTGCTTTAACATGGAATTGACAAATGAACGGATAATATAAAGTCATAAGTGAATCATATATGATATCATAAATATTATTATGGTTCTTATAAAAGTTAATAATATGTTTAAACACACTATACAGGATTCTCGGACACATACAGAAGAAATTGGACATAAGGTAAGGGATAATTATTCCAATCTCATTCTTATCTGAGATTGTTTATTCGTAAGTATTTACAGGGGTTATATTAATCATCCATGTCCCTGATTTCAAAAAATGGTTTCATGTATGGTTAAAGTCATTTTTACCTATTTTTCACTTTTACTACATGGTATGTAAGGAATCTTTTTTTTTACCATACAAGGTACTTTTTGACTTTTTCTGCAAAAGTACGAGAAGAATGTTTTTTTAACTTATACGGCATGAACAGATTTTTATGGTTTCAAAAGGCCTTAATTTCATGAAGATTCCTCCACAATATTTCACGGTTATTTTCAATAAAATATTTTTCTTTTAAAATTGTGTGGCATTTTGTGAAAAGAAAATGATTTTTAATAAGAAAGGATATTTTCCTCAAGAATTCTTTTCATGTTTTTTATCAAAACCATTTTCCATATAAGATGACATTATTTCATATGTGTCTATTTCAATTATAATGTCTCTATGATTTAAATGGTTTCACTTTTCTTATGATTAAATGATATCTATTTGTTTTATATGGATTATGTTATGATGGGATGATGTTTATGAAACCCATTTTACTCTTTGGGTTGTGATGAATGATTTATGTTTATGTTGTGGAACACGTAAGAATTATTTCATTATGAGATGGTTGGGACATATATCTCCCTTCAATGAATTGGTTAACGATTTATATCTCATGAGATAGACATGGCTGGAATTTTAATTTAATCCGGTTCAATGATACAGGACTGAAACGAGGAGTGAACTCGATTGAGAAAGGGACTTTGTCCACTAAGATGGTCTTGGAAGCAATGCCTTGGCTACTACGGAAATAATATCATGTGCTTAATGTTTTTCCACAATTACAAGTTTTATTTCCAAGATATTTTATCATGATTGATGTTCTATTATGATCTATGCCTTACGCACTGCCATGTTTTATGTAATCGCTCAAAATTTTGATGATTAAACATTATGTTCATGTTTTTATGTTCAAATGTATATGGTTTGTTTTATTTTCTCCATGCTTACACTTAATGAGAATTTGAGCTCACCTTTTATATGTTTTCTTTTCCCCATGATATAAAGAAAGGTTTTAGGTAAGAAAACAAAAGGGGAAGATCTTTATGGGAGATGTTGAAGATCATTCACCACGATTAGAAGATTATGTTCCGAGTTTCCGAAGACACTAAACTATTACGGTCCTTCGGTGTTTGTTTTTGTTATGTATTAAGTATTCCGAAAATAGTAATGTAATTTCCATGTACGTCAAACTTTGGATCCCTACATGAAATGTGAACATTTAGACATGGAATAGAAATATAACTACAAATATATGTTGGAGGTTGATATATAATATGATCATTAGAATGATGACCATCAAAAAACCATAATTTTTTATGGGTAAAACAATCATTGTTTTTTCAGTATGAAAGGTAATCAGATAAAGTTGTTGTCCCAAAATAATTTTCCTATAGTTAAGGGGTTATATTAATATCTAGGGAATCACTTAATAAAATAATATTACTTGATTTTTTCTATATCATAATCATACTGTCATCTTTTTTTGTCATTTTATCTATTTTCAATTCATATCTTATGCCAATAAATTAATTTCCTGATAAAATTTTTATGACTACAACAATTTAATTAATCATAATATCCAAAAGTTATTCCTTTATAATTTTAATATTTATCGAAGCCAAAATCGTCATCACATGTTATCAAAAAATAATAATATCAAATGATCAACATAATCATTCAATAACTAGTTAAACTTAAGACTCATCCAAAATATTTCTTTCCAAATTCACATCCTTCTGAATATATTATTATTTTATGCCCTTTTGTCCATTTCTTCTTCATTCTCAAACCACACATTTTGGGATTTTCTCTTTTTTTAGTGTTTTGGGCTTTCATTTTTTCTCAAAGACCTATAATATTGGATTATTTTCCCTTATCACCTATCCTAGTGCCTCTCATCCATATGTCCCTTGATGGTCCATTCTTATTTAGGGTTGTCCCCCCCCCCCTCCCACTTTCTTCTATTCATGAGGCTTTCCATATCTCAGGTTTTGGCCTCGGTGGCTCCGTTTCTATGCATCTGGATTTGATTCTTCATATGATGAAGGAATATTTTGGTGTTTCACCCTCCTCGACAAAACTGAATATCTATTGAGAAGCTTTATGTGATGTTATTTCATGTTGGTGTGGTGCTCTAGTCAGTGTCCTGGTGAATTTTATCGTTTTCTAGTGAGGCACTATACCACTTTCTCTCTTCTATGGCTTCACAGTCCTTTTCTCCTCTCCTAGTTAGAAAGGTATTATGGCATTGAAATATGTTTTGGTATGTGAGGTGTGTGCGTTCAATGATATTCCAAGCACATTATTTTTCAACTACTTTCTATCTATCATATTTCAAGTTGATGTCATGGTTTCGATCCACAAATGTAGGAGTTGATGTTCCCGGCTAGTCATGGGTATATGTCGAGGCATCATCCACTTCTATATCTACTTTGAATCATTATGTGACAATAGATTTCCTTAACCATTAATTTATTTCATGAACGACCAATTGGACCCACAATCCAATGTTAATTAATGGGTGTAGAACATCATGTCTAGAACCCTCATGAGTATTTCGAGCTTTAGTCCTTATATCACAACCCATATATCAATCCTATATATATATATATATCATTGGTGTAGAAAACCATGTCTATCACCCAGTGAGTAATTGGAGCTTCAGTCCTTGTCTCACAACCCATTTATCAATCATATATATATATTTATCATTGATGTAGAACACCATTTCTAACACCCCAAAACCATCCATTAAATAATTCATAATTGAATTAATCCAATCCGTTAATTATTTGAAAAACTAATTAACAATATAAATCACCCATCAAAAAGTCAACAATTAATTAACCATTCAACATTTCAATAGTAAATAAATTATTAAAAATTAATTATTCTTTACATGAAAAATAAATAATTAACTCAACATTAAATTATCCAAATTTTTTAACATGACTGAACTCATCCACTCAAATAGTGATTCGTCAAGGACTTCAATAATTTTTATGCATGTTATAATCATTTTTAAACACTCTAAACAAAGAATAGATATTTAGAAACCATCTCACACTACATTTCATGTTTTTAAACAACTCCATCCACGACAACTTAAGGCATGGAAAAATAACACGCATCAAAAGGTACCCTTGGCCAACAGTCATAACAAACAATCAATTCTCAATCTAAATTTAATGCATACAAATTAATTAATTCAACAATTAATTAATAAAATATTATTTATTTAATCAATCATCAATTAATTAACCATTTACCATTTAACATGTGATAATTAATCTATCCATAAATTATTATCGGTTTCTAAATTATATTCTAAACCCATGAAATATGTTATATTCTCAATAATCAGTAAAAGCCACAATTTTATTCCAACTCATGACTTGATAATTAATTCTACAATTAATTACCATATTACCCATTGAACCCATTCAAATCATTTAACTGTTTAATCATATAACATTAACTAGATTATAGAAACATGCTTAAAATCAACACATGTTCAAGTCCTCATTTATCTCACGTGGGTGTCATCATTTAATAACATTAAATGTTTTATGGATCGACATATCATATATCAGCTCTCGCAATAATACATATGACAAGCCAAACCACAACAAGCATGATATGACATTACCACTAACCAGCAGTTTATCTTTTATCATCATTTCAAGAAAACATAGTAGTTACATAATCAAGGAAACTCACATTCACGATTTATTTAAAGAATCTATAATTCTTAAATAAAGTGTTAAGGATTTTCGACACTACCTCGGCATGGTACCATTTAAAATTTGAAGGGATTTAATGTAATTGGTGGAAAGTAGTTCACAACTAGTCTGTAATCACATGTGCACACACTTTATATATATATATATACATATATATATATCATTCTATATATATATATATATTCACACGTGCACCCTGGAACTATATAAATAAAAATCAAAATATTAAACAAGTACCCTAAATCAATGCAGTAAGAGCCAATGCACCTTTAACTATGTACCAAGGACTCATAAAAATATAATAGGCCTTAATATAACCGGTGAAAAGTTGGACAATGGGATTTGGAAGCTTACATGAAACAATGATGGAAAAAAATTGAGATCATCTTCTTTTCCCTTGGTGGATGATGTCGGATTATAGACCAATGTGTCCTAAGTAAACATTCGCATATCCGAAAAATAGAGGAACATGATGATCGAATTAAACCAGAACCTTAGGGTTTCAGCCGAGAAAACAAGGCAAGAGAGGGGAGTTCAATGGCCGATGAGAATCATGAGTTATACATAGATGGACTCACCTTGATGAGGCAGACAAGATTCGTGAAGAGTCTAAGAGGTATCTTTGCACTCAAAGTGGAGTCCCGAAGAGGGGGTGGTGCACCCCTAGGTACTAACCAGTGGGGGGTCGCACACTGAAGGAGCCCTACATGGGTGTTGTGATACTGCAAGGATGGTCACCTGGGGGTTGCGTGCTGCTGGAGGTCCCGAGGAGGAGGGTCGTGCAGTGGAGGAGGTCGGAGATGCTTCTGAGTCGCGCATGAAGGAGAAAAAACAAGGGGGGGTCGCGCCACCAGCAGGTCATGCCTCCCCTTTTTACTATTTTCCTTCTTAAATTAATCCATTTTATTGAATTTAATAATTAAATTAATAATACTCATTTTATTATTATTATTAAACACATTAAACACTTATCTAATAAGTGCAAAATACCCCATTTAATTAAAAACGCTTCTTCATTTATTATTATCTTAAAAACATATCTTAATTAAATATAAAACTCCATATTGATCATTAAATTATCTTAACATTTATTTAACTAAATAATCAAAATAATAATAATAACATCATTATTATTATTCCAACATTCATTTATTGAGAACTCAAACCCCCAATTTATTACAATATAATTAATATAATAAAAACCCCACCCATAACACCTAATTTTATTTCCATAATATTTATTATTATTGGATTCATAAAACTAAAATAATAATAGTATCATTATTATTACTTTTCAAACCTTTGAAAACCCCAACACCTCTATTTAATTATACTGTTTCATTAAATCTAAAACCCCTCATTTAATTAAATGTTTTTTGAGAAGCTCAAAAGCCACATTAAATTCTAATAAATGATACCCTCCTTTAACATTAATTAAAATATCAAAGAATAAAATAATTTATGAGACCATAATAATAATAATAAAACTATTATTATTATCGCATTCCTCCATTTAATAAAAAATGGTCCTTTAATAATTCTAAAACACTTCATTTAATTAAAACTCTTCTTCGATAAACCCAAATCCACATTAATTTCTTCAATTTTCATTTAATTAATTATTTATCATTCATTTAATTAAAATAATAATAATAACTATAATAATAAATTCATTATTATTATTATTAAAAATTTATTTAAATTAATCAGACTCTCTTGTATAATTTTATTTAATTGAATTTAATACTTTATTATACAGGGTAAACTGCACGGATTGGACCGCAACCATGTTCTACCCGTTCAAATTCATTATAGTGGAATTTTCAATATCCATTTCTCCCGAGACTCATCGGGACACCCCCTAAAATTATAGGGTAATTACGCACGTCCAAAAACAACACCATTAGGTGTTCCAACACTCGAAAAAAATTCCAGAGATCAGTTTAAAAACTAAACGTTGATAAATCGAATTTTTTTTTTGAAAACCTTCGTATTTTAACCCTATTTAAAAACACATTACGTTAAATATTACCCACCTTAAAAAATTACCATCCCCGAGAGGCCATCTAAAACCACAACTAGAACAACGGACCTACCAAGGTCATTTACACTGATTAGAACTGACGTGTTTCATTCGCAACACCAAATGCACCTTTAACCCTTCATAAGCCTAATGGTTAATCCTATAAAACCAGAGCCAAATATCACTTTATAGCTTAAACCTCAAAACATATATTACATTTGAGTCCATTATAGGGACCTCAACCATGAAAATGGTTGAATCTTGATCAACCCATAGAATAGGTTGCGTATGCTTCCCTCGAAAGACGTCGCGGACCCAAAACCCCCATTCACCCATTATCTGACAATGTGATTTTAAAACTATTCCAAAACCATCCGCAAGTATAATGATGTAAATACCTGACCTATGGTTAAATTTCTAAGTCAAGGAATTACAAGGAAATTTAAAAAAACAACCGTACCGCAACACTAATAAAAAAGTAGCCCAAAGATAACACGCATCTCATGTACTACCCAGATAACCACCACTCATCAAAACCAACAACTGATAAATGTAGAGTAGCATAAGACCAATGCAATATTAGTGTCTCCATGGTGAGGTAAATATAGGAGGAATGCTCATCGTATTCAGAAGAGCACACTAATAGAAAAACCAAGGTCATTAAGAGGATCAGTCTAACTACTACCAGACAACTTTGTTCAAAAAGCTCAGCATCACCTGCCAACACATTTACCCCAAATCCAGACATTAAATAAATAATTTAAACTATGTGGAAGTAGTCATAAATAAATTAGTAAAAAGTAATTGTATACCCAACTACCTACTTTATCCCTCAACTGGGGTCCAAACCTGCGTTAAACATTTTTTATGCATACTCAACAATCATTACACAATCATTTTCATTTATCAATTATTAAAACCTCGTTAAATTTTGAAAGTCTCAAGATTTAGCCTAAGCCCAACATCCCCCATATAAGACACTCAACTTAGATTTATCTTAAGACCATCTAAGTAATCAATGTAAAGACCGAATCCAAGCTTGTGATTTATCTTAGATAACATGTCATATGATATTCAATTTAATCATTCATATACTATAACTGATCCCATCATCTAAAAGTAGTTATTTTCTCCTGGGTCCATCCACTAACAGTGATTCACCCAATTCATTAATAATTCTGAACCCTTTCTCATATTCAATTCACAAATCATTATGTCACAATAGCTTTCAATAACCATTAATTCATTTCATGAATGACCAATTAGACACACAATCCAATGACAATTAATGGGTGTAGAACATCATGTCTAGAACCCTCATAAGTATTTGGAGCATCAGTCCTTGTCTCAAAACCCATGGGTATTTGAAGCATCAGTCCATGTCCCATAAAAGAATATTTACATCCAAGCTAGGTGTAGAACACTATGTCTAGCACCCCGTGAGTATTTGGAGCTTCATTCCTTGTCTCACAACCCATTTATCAATCATACATATATATTTATCACTGGTGTAAAACACTATGTCTAGAACATTTTGATTATTTGGAGCTTTATTCCTTGTCTCACAACCAATTTATCAATCCTACATATATACTTATAATTGGTGTTTTAAACCATGTATAACATCCCAAAACTATCCATTAATTAATTCATAAATTATTTAAGATGATCCATTAATTAATTCAACAACTAATTAACAACAAGAATCGCCTCTCAAAAATTTAACAATTCATTTACCATTCAACATATCAATAGTAAATAATTAATTATAAATTAATTATTCTTAGCAAGCCAAATAAATAATTAACTCAAAATTTAATTATCCAAATTCGTTAACAAGTCTGAACATGTCCACTTAAACAGTGATTCGTCCATGACATTAACAATTTACAGGCACGTTATAATCATCTCAAAACATATTGAACAAAGACCAGATGATTAGCACCCATCTCACACTGCATTTCATATTTTTAAACAACTTCATCCACGATAAATTAACGCATGAAAAAATAACACACATCAAAAGGTACCCTTATCCAACAGTCATAACAAACAATGAATTCTCAATCTTAATTTAATGCATACAATTTAATTAATTCCACAATAAATTAATTAAATTCTATCTCTTTAACCAATCATCAATTAATTAACTATTTACCATTTAACATGTAATAATTAATCCATCCATTAATTATTATTATTTTTCAATTTATATTACGAACACATCAAATATTCAGTATTATCCATAATCAGTAAAAGAAAAAAATTTATTCCAACTCATGACTTGATAATTAAGTCTATAATTAATTACCCTATTTCACATTCAAACCATTCAAATCATTTACCTATTTAATCATATCAATTTAACCAAATTAACAAAAGATGATTAAAATCGACACATGTTCAAGTTCTCATTTATCTCACCTGGGAGGACTAATTTAATAACATCAAAAGTGTCATGCATCGACATATCAAATATAATCTCCAGCATGAAGACATATGAAAAGCCAAACCACAGCAAGCATGATATGACATTACCACTAAATAGTATTTTATCTTTAATCATCATTTCAAGAAAACATAGCAGTTCCATAATCAATGAAACTCACATTCTCAATTTATTTAAAGAATATATAATTCGTAAATGAAGTGTTAAAGATTTGGGACCCTACCTTGGGGTGTCACAATTTAAAATCTAAAGTGCTTTAATGTACTTGGCGGTAACCAGTCCGCAACTATTCTGCAATCACATGTGTGAGCACACTTTAAATATATATATATATATATATACATATATATATATATTCATGTGCTTTCCCTCCAACAATATAAATAAAAATAAAAAAATTAAACAAGTTCACAGAATCAAAGTATTATGGACTAATGAACCTCTAACTATGTACTATGGACTCATAAAAAATAACATCCCTTAATATAACTGATGAAAAACTGAATAGTAGGTTTGGAAGCTTACCTTAACCAATGGTAGTAAAACAATTCCAAACCATCCACCTCTCCCTTAGTGGTGGATGCTGGATTATAGACCAATGTGTCAAGAGTCAACATTCGCATATTCTAAAAATAGAGGAACACAATGATCGGATTAAACTCGAACCTTAGGGTTTCAACCGAGAAAACAAGGCAAGAGAGAGTAGTTAAATGACCAATGGGAATCATGATTTATACATATATGGGATCACATTGACAAGAAAAACAAGATTCATGAAGAGTCTGAGTGGAATTGTCATGCGCAATATGGAGTCTGGGAGTGGGGTTGGTGTGCCTCTGGGTAATTCCTAGAGGGGGGGTAGTGCCAAGGGGGTCGTGTGCTGCAGTCACTCTACATGGGTGTCATGCTACTGTAGGGAGGGTCACCCGAGGGTTGCCAACTGCTGGAGGTACTAAGGAGGAGGTTCGTGCAGAGGAGGAGGCTGGAGATACCTTCATGTTGCGCATGGAGGAGGAGAAATATGGCGGGTCACGCCATCTTCAAGTCGTCCCTCCCCTTTTTATTATTTCTTTCCCCTTAAATTAATATATTAAATTGAATGTAATAATTAAAATAATAATACTCATTTTATTATTATTATTATAAACATTAAACACTTGTCAAAAAAGTGAAAAACTTCCCATTTAATTAAAAATGCTTCTTTATTTATTATTCTCTTAATAAACGTTTGATAATTAAATATGAAAATACCTACTGACTATTAAATTCTCATAATATTTATTTAAATATATAAACACAAAAATAATAATAACATTATAATTATTATTATTCCAACTTTTATTTATTTAAAACCCAAACCCCAATTTATTAAAATATCCTTAATATGATAAAAACTCTAACCCATAACCCCTAATTTAATTTCTATAGTAATTATTATTATTAAATTCATAAAACTAAAATTATAATCACCTCATTATTATTATTTTTCAAACATTTGATAAACCCAATACCTATATTTAATTACAATGATTCATTAAATATTAAACCCCTCATTTAATTAAACGTTTCTTTAAGAAGCTCAAAATTCACATTAAATTCTCATAAATGATCCACTCCTTTAACATGCATGTAAAATCTCAAAGCATCAAAATAATTTATGACACCATAGTAATAATTATAATAACATTATTATTATTATCACATTCCTTTATTTAGTAATAAAGAGTCCTTTAATAATTCTTAAACACTTCATTTAATTAAAACAATTCTTCGATAAACCCAAAATCCAAATTAATTTCATCAACCGTCATCAAATTAATTCTTTTTCAACCATTTAATTAAAAAAACAAAATAATAATAATAACATCATTATTATTATTTAAACATTATTTCAATTAATCAAAATCTCTTATATAATCTTAATTAATTAAATTAAATAATTTATAAAACTGGGTAAACTTCACAAGATGGACCGAAACTGTGCAGTGCCCGTGCAGATTCATTAAAGTGGATTTTCCGAATCTGGTGCTCTCGAGACTCATCAGGACACCTGCTAAAATTATTGGGTAATTAAACATGTCCAAAAATGACACCATTAGGTTTTCCAACACTCATGAAAAAATTCTAGAGCTCAGTTTAAAAAAATAACCCTTTGATAAATAGAAAAAATTGAAAACCATCGTATTTTAACCCGATTCAAAAACACAGGACATTACACTTGAAAATCCTTAAAGAAGAATCATTATTTTACAATCCTTATATTTCTAAAGATAAAATAATTCTATAATATAATTCTTGAATACAAATATTCTAGAACTTTTATTATTCCACTTCAACTATATCGATATCATAGCATTCATCTTAATCCCTTAGATTATTCTAAGATATATTCCCTTGATGCTTAGGAATTTATTTTAATAGTTCTCCATATCCCTATACTATAATCATTAAATATTGTAAAATTAATCCTTACACTTGAAATCAAGGTAATTTTGGCTTCTTTAACCACACTTGAAACAAAATCAATTTCCTTTTAATAATGTAAAAAGGTGTTTCCTTCCAAAAGTATCACATGTTGGAAAATATATCTTACCCTTAGTCCTTTTATCTGTAATGTCCCAGATTATTTCAATGTTACATAACATTGTTTTTAGATTAAAATACTTGGTTTTCTCTATTTTAATGTTACCTAAGGTAGTTAAGGATGTCACGAGGGGTGTATGAGGCTTATTCGGAGCTCGGTGCCTCATGATTTATGGAAGTAAACTAGGTCGCACTATTAAGAGAAACCATGTAGCCCACCCCACAAGGTTCCCATAACCATGTAGAAGTGTGATAGAAGGGATAAGGGGTTTTTACAGACTCTCTGAAACCATGCATCATGGGGCGCCCGACAATGTGGTTGTCTCTGAAAGTCACAAATCCAATTTGCATGGGCTATACATGTTTAGTTAAACTGTGCTGACATCCTATTGGAGGGAATTCCTTAATCAGTAGATTTCAAATGTTTGGTGCAAAGTTTGGAAAACTATGTAGACAAACCATGTGACCCCAATTTTAAAAAGGTAATTTACATTTTTTTCCTTGTTATGTTTTTACCCCTTATTCCCTTCCCCTCCTTCATTCTTCTCCAGAAGCCTTCGCATGAGCTTCCTCCTCAATACATCTTAGTCTTTTTGATATCTACATGATTAATCATTCATTTACTTCACTATTAGATTCATTTTAAATCTTGATTTAATATTTATAATCATATTTCTTCCTTTATTAGTTTCTCTTCTCCTCTATTTCAGTATTTAGAAGAGATAACTTTTCCCCTTTTCTAGGACGTTTGAATATTTCATCGATATCTTCCATCCAAGCTCAATTTAAGGGTTAAATATGTAAGATTGGTATTCTAAAAAATAATGGTAGCTAGTTAGCCTTCTTTCCCAACATTTTGTTTCATTATATACGGTGTTTTGTTGTTCCATGCACCCATCCTTCTAGAGATTCCATTAACTTTTTAAATAAATTAAATTAAATGTTTTTTCAGGTTAGGCATGACCCTAGTTAGAGGAGGATCAACCATTGGTTGATCACCTTGACTTAAGCCACCCCAATAGTGTGTTTCCCCCTTTTGGGGCCTAATTATATTAAAATTTAATAGTTTGAACACCCTTTAAGAGGTGTTTCACCTATGATAAATTCCTTGAATCAATAATTTGAGTTGAGATGAATTGTAATCAAGGAGTAAGGCCCTTAATCTTAATTCCCTATGATTTATATTTTTATTTTTCATGATTTATGCCATGGGTATTATGATTTATGGATGTTTCTTAGTGACCTATTCTAGTTTCCATGTGGTTATGCTTATTTCCATGTGTTCATTCCCTGTATCCATGTGTTTATGCTTTAGATCAATGCCTTTTGATTTATGACTTATTCAAAAATTTCTTGGGATAACTTATCTATCAGGTGATATTTCACTACCACATGGATTATTCATGATTATTAATGATATGCCCTGACTTTATATAGGATAGGAATGAACACGAGTCCCTAATTAAGGGTTCTGTGGAGGGACTCATCCTGATTTTCTTAGAACTACATGAAGCACTTGGAGAGACATGTTTCTTCCCCTGTATAGGATCACTAGGAAAATAACTTACACCATGAGTGGAAATAATTCCCTAGGGGAGGCATTATTCATGGTGTTATTGTTAATATGGTTATACCATGCCTTGTGTGACACTCATCCCCCTATGTGAGATGCCTAATACAAACCCAATGGTTATTATTACATCATTCTTAGAGTGACATGATCGAAAACACAATGGGTGTACATGTAAGGGATTTATGTTTTTGGTTATTTACATCAGATCCTACAGTAACCCTTAGGATTCCTTCATTTATTGCCATGGATAGGCTTAGGATACCACACTAGATTTGACATATTCCATTCCTAAATTATATTTGATGAATTGTTGTTAAATTAGGAAATTACTTGTTTGATTTAGATGAGATGTGTTCTCCAAGAAAAATTACAATCATGGAGTTGTTCCATACATGATTCTTTATTCTGATGACCCATGTTCACATCTCATAAATTCTATATAAGTACTTTGGTTCAGGCTTCTGACTTAGGATGAATCTGGTAGTGATGGTTAGTCATATGAGAAGAACCCAGACCATATTTATTTATTTATTTATTTCTTGAATTTCATTTATTTTTATCGGCACATTTTTCATTTTATATTTCATGAACTCCATTTATATTGATACCATTTGTGGTGGCCTACTGAGTATATCTCACACCCTTCTTGGTCCACCTTTAGTACCCAAGTAGACTTCATGATATTTGGTATTGATAAATGGGTGTGTATAGATTTTGATTCTTGATTACTAGTTCTATAATAGAGTACGGAGGAAGAGGATTTAGATTATGATCATGATGATAGTATTGGATGCTTTTTGGCATTCTTTTATTTTTGTATAGCATGTGGAATACACATGTATCTCCAATTAACTGTGTACTCATTTTTTATAGCTACATTTCCTCATGATCATCATCATTTTTTGTATCTTATTACTAATTATCTTTCTCTTGGTTATTCATATTTCTTATTTTATCGCATTATTTCGATTGTTGTCTGTTCACTTCTATTACTTCTGCTACGATGGTTTTCTGGTTGAGTTGTCTTAGTCTATAATTTTGTTATTTCCTATTATATATATATATATATATATATTGGTCCTCTACTCTGATCTATGGGGACATAGACTCCCCATGTACACACCCTAGGCCCCCACTGCTAGTTGAAAGCCTCTTCCATATTGGAAGAAAAACATGAGGTTTTGTGTCCCTCTATCTCAAGGAACCATTAAGTGGCATCTAGGGTGGTACACTACAAAGTGATAACGAAGCACCTTTTACTATTTTCTTACTATTTGTATTTAGACAAATGATTAGGATACTAGAATTCGGTAATGAGTCTATTCCGGGGAGTTTTTAACCATTTACATGGGAAACCTAAATAACTTGTGATAGTTTATCACTGTTATTGTTTGTGCATGGTATATATTCAAGTATTTTTCTATTAGATGAGGCTCTTGTTTGTGTGGTTTTTATTATCGATATTATTATTATTGGTTGTTTTACCCTAGCTCAAGTATATAAGGGAATGTAAGCTCAAAAATCATTCTAGGAACCCTAGGATTTTAATGTCATAAATTATTCCAAACCATATCTAATTTTCTACATACATTTCATGAATTTCATGTGTTTTTATGGTGCATTATTTTTTATGTACTGCAGTGTGATAGTTTTTTTGAAGGGTTGAAACCTTAGTTTAACCAATTATTCTGTGATTGATCCAAGAACCATTAGTTCAATGAGATGAATATTAGTTAGTTTGACAGAGTGAGTGCCTATCTAAAAATAAGAAAAGGTGGTTGACTCAATCAAGCCACTATGCTTTACTTTTTACACCTTGATATCCAATGAAAAGGCTAGGTCATAGTTACTTGATGAGAAAATTTCAATTTATAAAGAGTATGGGCCCTTATTAAATTTTAATTTTTGATTCAATTAACTAGACTAAGATATCTACGTTTATATAAGTAATAATGAACATAAATAACAGTTTTATAATAAAAGGGATACCTCTATATAACGATAACATATGAAAAGTAAAGGGGGTTTTCTTCTATACCTTGCATTTGACACTCCATATACTAGATCATTTTCTGTATTATACGAGACCTTAACCCAGACCAGACCATAGTAGTGTGAAGTAGTATGTGTCTCATATGATCTATCTACATATCATTACCACCTAGAGTTGGATCTATAAGTAGGAAGAGGTATAAATTATTCATAGAAATTATTGAGCATGCATTTTCCCTATATATTGTTTTCCTATCTATTATAAATCTTACCTGAGGAGTGTTCTTCGAAATTGTAGATCTATGCTACTATGGAATCCTAGTTTCATATTCCAGGAAAGAGTCAACAATCATGCTCTAGAGGAAGTGGGACTTTATCCACATGTAGTACCTCTTGTAGTTCCACCTAAGGATTCACATGGTGATCTTTCACTAGGCACTAATTCTCTGTTCGGTGGTAGTTTCATTCAGTTTATGTAGTCAGTGCGGGGTGCTGTTGACAAGCCCCTAATATGGAAGATCTAGCTAGGGAGTTCTAATAAAATAATCATGCCACCTTCTTGAGGGTAATAAGACCTCAAAATGATGATTCATGGATAGAGTCCATTGCATCAATCTTTTACCATCTAGATATTCCTCCAAATTTAAGCATCAACATTTTTACTTACATGATTCGTGACTCCTCCAAGCCTTGGTATGATATAATTTCTCAGGCTGAGATTTATCAAGGAATGGTCTGGGAAGACTTCCATGAATCCTTTTGTGATTACTTATTTCTATAGAGGATAAGGTATAACTATTAAATGGAGTTTATGAATCTTTAACAGGCTGTTATTTCCATGTTAAGTATTCAGAATGCTTTATTAAGTTGCAGTGTTTTGATCTGATGTTGACTAGTGATGAGTTGATGAAAACGAGAATATTTGAGGATGGGAATGTGTACCCCATTCAATCACAAGTTAATATCTTTTTGTTAAATAAAATTATTGAAATAATAAACTAGTCCCTTAATATAGAACAAAATATGACAAAATCTAGAAATATGAGCTAGGGTGGTGTAGTTTTAAAAAGGGTGAAGATTCATTTGGTATCCGGAAGCATCATTTATATACTGCACGTGGGAGATGCATAATCCATGTGACATACACTAATGGTCTTGTAGTGTGCCATTAGTGAGGTAGGTCGTGCTATAAAAATCCCCAATGCCCTAAGAACCCGGTCAAGTTCCAATAATGTGGTAGGATGGGTCACCTTCATCATTTTTTCTAATATTTTCCTCTATCATATAGTGATAGAGGATATGTACTGATGGAAGTATCATGTATAGGATATGTGACTCCACTTTAGGCTAGGAGTTTTTCTTCTACTAGCTGATCAGGTTGAGGGGTTGGTGGTCATGTTTGGTGCAGCCAAGCTTCAGATGTTCAGTGTCGACCAGACCTTCCCATACTCACCAGGCAGTATATCCGAACTGTGATTTAGACCATATTTATGTAGTTAATCCTATGTATATGGAGTAGAGTCTATGTCCATCTATAGTTTAAGGAACTATTCATGTCACATCTACTTTACTTTTCTCCCTTTTTATATACGTTCATCATATTCTTTTATATCTTTTATGGCCGTTTAAAGTCTGGACGTTGAAATTTAGTACTTATTTGGCATTATGTCTCCTGATATGATTCTAGGGGTCATATCAGATGGAATACACCAATGCATGGAGTTTCAATTGAGATAGATGGGTGTTATTTCTTAAGGAGTTTCTTCTTCCTTATGATGACCATCTTCTGTTTCATTATTGGTATGGACTAGCTTGTTCCTTATCATGTCCAACTGATTTCTATCATGAGGGGGTGTCCATTACATCATTTAAGGGAATCATGTATATTCATAAGGGTGAATGGGATATCCATGCTAGTGGATCTTTACTATAATGTACTGGGCTAGGTGTAGTGATAGCTCATATGAAGAGTCTCTTTTTGAGTGACTAGGGAATGTAGCTTGTGGAATTCCATCCTATTGTGGATAATTTTATT
Source organism: Viscum album (assembly GCA_963277665.1). NCBI lineage: Eukaryota > Viridiplantae > Streptophyta > Magnoliopsida > Santalales > Viscaceae > Viscum > Viscum album. The sequence goes on from CAUJRU010000567.1 coordinate 138,040, forward strand.
GGAATATTCCATGATGATTTCTCTATCTTATCTCATGGGAGGTAGGTTGAAATCACTATCGATATATTTCCATGTGTGCAACCAGTGTCCATTCTTCACTATACGATGGAACCTACAGATTTCCAAGATTGTTTTAATGTTATTCTATCATCAGCTGCCTATGAGGAAATCATACATACCATGTACAGAATTCTCAAGTATGTATGTCTTGTAAAATTATTTATTTCTTTTTTTCGACCTTAAGAATTCACCAAAAGTATTTATGGATTTTATGAATCAGGTTTTCCACCCACACCTTGATTCATTTGTGGTATTCTTCATATGAGAAATAATAGTTTATTATCAAACTGTCATAACTAGAAAACCATCTTGAGATCATTCTTAATACACTAATAGAACATCATCTTTATGAAAAACATAGAAAATTCCTCTTTTATATCATTAAGGTTCACATATTGGTTCAAATAATTTTAGGGGAAAGTTTATCTATTCCCTAGGGAAGGTGGGAATCTTGGTTTAATAGGAGAAATCCAATAATCTATTTGATATGTAAATTTTTCTAGGTATTTCTAGCTATTATAAGTGATTCGTTTATAATTTCTCCCACTAAGAATATATTGTTTCATGACTGACCATGAAGGGTTTGAAATTCATATGGTCTGAAGCATATGAAATAAATTTGTTGGAGTTAAAAGAAATACTAAATTCATCATTTATTCTTATTCTACCAGAGCTCAGAAGAAATTATAATATTTAATGTCAATCTTTAGGGAACGGTCTCTATATAGTTCATGTGTAGGGTGATTAGTTTCTATTTTATTGGTCTCTCCAGCTGAGATCTCTTGAGTGAAATTATCCTATGCATGACCTCGATCTTTCCCTTATGGTTCATGATCTACAATATTATTGGAACTACATATCTTGTGAGTGATTCATTGTTTACATAGATTAAAACTGTCTCAAATACATCTCTAAATAGAGGGACTTGAATTTGATCAGCATAGGCGGGTTGAATAATTTCATTCATTCAAGTTTGATATTTCTTATACACTCGGTATGGGTAATGTCGTGGAGGATGCCTTGATCTATAAAACCAAGAAACAATCCCTCTAATAGGTCATCCATGTGTGAAAATTTGTAGCCATATTTTATGAGATGCACCTGGAGGTTCAAGAAATACATGGGAATCCTATTTTAGTAGTTTGAGCAGTGACACCATCTCTTCTAGAGTAATTTTTATTGAGAGAACTATCATATCTGGACTACCTTGTCCTTAGGGAATGTCTCTTTAGTGATAACCCACCACCTAGTTATTTTGTTGATGAAAATGTGATTATACACTTCTATGGGTGTGTATGGCTGTCTCTTGATATACAGGAAGAGTTTATTATTGAATCACATACCTCTATTTGGACATTTCACACTAGGATATCCAAGATGTATCAAGATATACATCGTCATTATTAGTGGATGGTTATAAATAATTACATTAAATATTTTTTCATGAGGTGTTCCACCTATTATTATGTGAAGGTGGAGCACTAGTTACCCCTTTACTTCTAAAACCTTTGTCCATTATTGAGTGGAAATAGAGCAACATCAACATGGATTTCATGATGGGCTTGTCAAGATCCCCTTAAAGTAGTGATACAGTATGGGATTTTGTTGATGGGTCAACCAAGGACTCACACTTCCTTCTAATATGGGACATCTTCATAGTTGATGATCTTGGGAGGCTTCAGATCTAATATATTTTGTTCCTTCATGGTATTCCACATTATATCCTATCAAAATTAGATACCCGATTAACTTCAAGGTTCTATAAGGTGTTGTAAAAGGAACTAGTTTCATAGGATCCCTTGAGTACAACATATCACCCTTAGTCTGATATGAAATTTTAGTGGACAATATGCATGTTAGAGGACTTGCTCCAGAAATGCATCCTTAATTTTTTAGATTCATGAGAAAATAAAATACATGTTTCTGATTTTTCTTACAATGATGGATTTTAGGAAAAAAATTCAAATTTATCTATATGAGTCCCTTTATGGTGTTTTTTACCTTTGTGCTAGTTAAATGGAGGTGAGGTAGTGTTATTGGGTCCTCATATCATTCAAAAGACTTCACAGTAAGTTTTTCCTATTCACAAGTGTATGGAAATAGCTCAATCCAGTCATAAGACTTATACTGATTTTCCCCATCAACCTATGGATTTTGACTAGAAAATTAGTTCTTTCTATGTATTTCACTTATATTGGTCTATAGAATAATTTGTATATAGGGAAATTTATCGCCTCATTATGTTAGGTGTTTTATGATAGTGAAGGGAGTCAAGCTGATAGCCTATCAATTGTAGCTACCTATGAGGAATCAGTTCATGAACAATGTCTTCCTAATATCCCAGCTTCTCCAGTGTCATCCTGACCCATCTCATTCATTTGGCCCTAAGGATATTGAGTTGGAAGAGGATATGTTGTTCGAGGATCATCTAATAAATATTTTTTATCAGATCTTGAAAGGTCTCTAAGGAAGTTCAACACTAATATTTTGGGTTCTATGAAATCACAGATGCTTACAAGATAATACTCAAGAGAAGAAATTTGGTGTAGTTGTGTTGTGGCAAGAACTTTTATCATGCAACATTTTACCACCCTTGGAAGGGAAACTTGTGTTTGGGTTGTCTTGAAGAGGGTAGGTTGTGACATCCTAGATTTTCTCAAAGGTAAAAACCATTGTTTTGAGTATTAAAATCTTTGGTTTTTCCCTTATAATGTTCCTTGAGGGAGTTATAGAGTTCATGGGGGTGTCTACGGATTCTTTGGAGCCCTAATCCCTAGGATTTTAAGAATCCAACTACTCCACAACATTATAAGAAACCATGATGACTCGCATGCATGGTTCCCCTAACCATGTGGACGTGTGGTAGAATGGAGAAGAGTTACTCACGGTCTCTCTACAACAGTTTGGCCTAGGGTCTATGACCATGAAGGTTGTCTCAGACAAGTCACATATCAGATTCACACAGGCTACACATGGTTATTCAAACTGTGTAGATAGCCCATGTGAGTGGCTTCCTTTAATAGTTGATGTCGCAGGGTTGGCGCACAGTTTGGCTAACCCTATGACAAAACCATGAGACCAAACCATTCTACCCCAATTTTAAAGTGTAAATTACATTTTTTTCATTTATGTTTTTAACACCTTATTCTCTTCTCCTCCTTCAATCATCTTCATCATCCCTCATATGAGCTTCCTCTTCAAGGCATATTAAGCTTTCTGATATCTCCCTCATTAATTATCCATTTCTTTCTCCATATAATTACTCAAGAATCTTGTGGTAATATCTATAATCCTATTTATTTCATTTCTAATCTCTCTTCTCCTCTATTTCCATATTTATATGTGACCTCTTAGGCCCCTTTTTTGGGGAATTTAAAATTTTCATCGATATCTTCCATCCTATATTAATTCAAGGGACAAAAAATAGATGAGTGGTATTCAACCAACTCGAGGTAGGTATTCTAAATTATTTTTTGATGTTTCATTTCATTTTTTATGGTTTTTTGTTTTTCCATCCTCTATAACCTTCTGGTGATGACACTAAATTGTTAAATAAATTAAATTGGTTGTGTTACCATATCTAGGACGACCCTAGTGAGTGTAGAATCAACAATTCGTTGAATTTCTTGGTATTATCCACCCTAAGGAGTGTGTATCCCCATGTTTAGCCCTAATTACCTTAAACATTAATTTTTTAAATTCACCTTAGGGAGTTTTTCACCTATGATAAATTCCTTAAGTCCAAAATTTGAATTAATAGGAATTTTAGTACATGACTATGGCCCTTAATATTGATGCCCTATGTTTTATATTTTAACTACCCAGGATTTATGTCATGCGTCTTATGCTTCATTCATGTTTCTTTGTTACTCATTCTGGTTTCCTTGTTCTTATTTTTATTATCATGTGTGCCAACCTTGAAGCCTTGTGATTATTCTTAAGCTTAATTATTTTTATATTTGGACTTTTCTCAAAATTTATTGTCATGAATAAAATTATTTTTCTATATTGTTCATCATGTGAAATTTCACATCCAATTAGATGATATGTTATTATGAATGTAATACCTTGATTTCTTATGGAATGGGAGCAAACACGGGACCCCACTTAAAAATTTCATGGAGGGACTCACTGTTCTTGGCATGGAACTACATGAATTACTAGGATTGAAAGTTGTCTTACCTTGAACAAGATCTTCAGATGGATTACTTATATCATAAGTGTCATCTTTTCCCTAATAGAGGCACCATGTATAGGTATGTTAGTAAGATGTTTATATCATGCCTCGAGTGAAACTCGATCCCCTATGTGAGATACCGGTATGGACTCAGAGGTTATGCTTACACCATGATGAGAGTGATAAAAGGTACACCATTATGGTTCACATTGGATGGGCTCAATGGTCTTGGGTATTTAACAGATCTCTTATATTAACCCCTGAGATTCATTCCTGGATCACCTTGAACGGTCTCAGGAGGCAACACTAAATTTGACATATTCATTTCCCAAATAATATAAGATTACATGTTTCTAAATTATGAAATTTATTATTTATATAAATGGAACACATATTCCAATAAAAATCAAAATATTGGGTTTAGCTCATACTTGATGATTTATTATGATGACCCATGTACACGTCTCATCACTTCTATTCAGGTACCTTGGTTCAGTCTTCCCGAATAAGATGAAGTAGCTGGTAGATTTTGGGTATCCGGTAGGAACCCATACTATCTTGTTTTATTTATTTATTTATTTAAATTATTGTTATTTTCACACGATTATTTTTAAATTTCATGATCTAGATTTATCAAGACACCATTGGTGGTGGCTTACTAGGTATATCTCACACCATGCTTGGGTTGCCTTTGGTACCCAAGTAGACTTCATGAATGAATGTACTGATAAAATGAAGTGGAATCATCCAATTCATGATTATTAGTTCTAGGATGGATTATGGGGGAAAATATATCCTATAATCATGATTCTAGTCATAGATTCTTTTTGGCCCTCTTTATTTATTTTATATCATGTATAATATGGTTTTATCCCCTATTATCTATGTACTCATTTTGTAAAGATACATGTCATCATGATCATCAATATTTTTTTATATCATATTATTATTCAAAATCTTCATGTTTATTCATATTTATTGTTTTATTCCATTATTTCCACAGTTGTATTTTTACTACTATTTATTCCACTATGGTAGGTTACTCGTCTAGTTGTCATAGTGTCTACTTCCATTATTTCCTATTTTTTGTATGTATATTCTTTTGTTCTCCACTCGGATATATGAGGGTATAATCTCCCCACATACACACCCACTCCCTCACTATTAGTCAGAAACCTTCAGCATATGAGGAGGTGTTTTTATGTTCTTTTTTCCCTCCCTCTTAGGGAACCGTTAAGTGTCTTCTAGAGAGGGATGTAGCATTACCCATCTTTTTCTTTATCATCCTCTTATTTCTTCATCACTTCAAATTCATAAAACATGGAGAATTATTCTTCATCCCTGTTATTATATGATACTATGGACTCATATGATGATAATTTTTAGGATAAAAGTCCCCTTAAAAATATTGGCTTAAATCCATCAAAGAAATGATCATTCTTTCTCTTTAGATTATGTTCATTGATACAGTTTTAATTCCTTCAACTATGCTCTATTTCTAATAAAATTCATACATGATATTATATCCTAACATTATGTAACATAATTTATATTTTCAAAACTAGTGATACATAGAACATAAATTGAAATTTTATGTATAACTTATCTTTAAATCATAAGTTGAATTTATATGGAGATATTTAAGAATTATATCATAGGGTTTCATTCTCTAATATTTTTATTCCTAAATTTGGTTCCTAAGGATTCTACTAAACATATAATGTTACCAACTATAAATACCCTGAACATGGTATCCCAGTGTCGGTAGTTACATTATTACATTTTCATATGATACAAGTAACCATATCCCAAAGGACCTAATAGTTTAGTAGTATTGGTAAAATTGATATATACATTAAAATTAAATTACATTTTAAAATAAAAAATAAAAAACATTCATTGAGAAACCCAATATTAATCTTAGTGTATCATTGTATATATATCTCAAAACACTTCCTTATATCCTATATAAAATGAAACATAAGAAAATGGGTGATCTCAAATTCTTAGTTTGGGAAGGTGTGTAGAAAAATATATGAATTAATAAGGAATAAACAATATGAAAATGTAAATAACTAAAAAATCCATTTAATCAATAACATGACAAAAATATGGCAGAAATAATAGATGATACAATATTGACACATAAATATTAACATTGTAATGAAACATAACCATGGATATTCTAATAATCAAATAATCACATGGAATATCAAATAACGAATTCATAATAATGAAATTCATAATTTGGTGAATCATAAAAATACAGTCAAATATTTATCCAAGACTCCATACATAAATTGGTAAGATATCAGGCATTACCCAAACTAGTTTATCTCATGAAACCTACTGATGCATTGAGGGGAAAAAACAAGCTTTGTTACTTAGTAAGTATGATTTATTCCACTTATGAAAGAGGTGAAACCTAATAAATGTAAACATTCATATTAAAAAACTAGTATAAAAAATTTTAATACATTCCCCAATAAATAAACATAATCATAAACCTTCCAGAGTAATATGGTGAATGGTATCAGAATAGCACATCCACAGTCAAACTAATCATAACCTATCCAAATAAATAATAAGGATGAAATAAATACAATGTTTTACTTTTTTATTATAATTACAATAAAGGTTGTAATCCATTGATGAATAGAAATATAATGAAAATATCATTAAAATGATTTTGAAGAAAAAATCATTTTCATTTTGAGAATAACGTTTAAAAATAAAAAAAATCACAAAGTATTTTAGAAATAAATTATTTTTCAACTATCCTTTAAATAAGATTTAAAATATTTAGAGTCAAATTCTTTTAACCTCAAAAACTTTAAAGAAATAATCCTTTTATATTTTCAATAAAATTTAAAAGGTTCTTGTTTTGGAAACAACATGTAGATTCCTTTGGAAATACTTTTTAAAAAATAAAAATGGGTAAAAATGTTTTTTATAAATAATTTTGAAAAGGGTTGATTTTTTTTAAAACAGTCTTTTAGAAATAATGTATTTTGATGAAAAATATTTTTCAACTGAAGAGAAATAAATTTGAATTTTCTTGAAAACATTTTCATAATCATATTAATTAAAAATTATTTAAAAAATTATAATATTACTTGAAAGTTTCAAGAATAACCGGAGAATAATAAGATATATTGATTTTAATGTATAAATAATTCCCCTAAAGGAAACATAATTAAGAAAAAACCCTGATAATGATGGGGTTGTGAAAAAAACTCTTACAACTTTATAATTTATTGAATCATATTCCCTACTAAAGAATGAAATTTTAAAAAAAAACATTAAATTTTATGCGAATAAATAAATTACTGATATTACATGTCAATATAAAACTATATACACCTCATGAAATAATATATATTCATAACATAAAAACATAGTTCAATGAAAGATAATTGAGACGAAGTCCCTTATGAAGATAATACCATTGAAGTGATCATTAATCAAATGAATCAATTATTGTATCAGATTTAAATACACATAAAACAAGTTGAAATACGAAATACGATAATAAAATTTCATTTTACACATAATTTTATTATGACATAATCAACGAAGTATATGTTTAACATAATGAATGGAATGTGAGTTAAGAAATACCTTAAATTGTGCTCTACTTTAATTTAATGTAGTTTAAAATCCTATATAATGGTTTAAATCATGTTATTAATTTATACTTAAACCATATTTATATTCATGAAATAGTATATGATCCTATTATATTATCTTATCATCTCTTTGTTAATAATATTCCGTTAATACCCTTATTTAGGGTGTTCAATACATTATTTTACTATGATTGTTTGGTTTTTAAAGTCATAGTTCTTGTTCATAGGATATAGTTTTGTTATCTAAAAAATAGTATTAAGGTCATATATTTCATATTTATTAATTATATTTATATTTTAGAAGTAATCTTGAATGTTGAACATGGGAAATGAATCACATTGCATCGTGGTGACATAAGTTCATACGTATGCATGAGCATCAATATCATTACATTAATAGTAATAAAGTTAAAGAACTAGGTTATATATTTTTCTCAATAATAAATATAATTTCATGAGTACAATATATATCCACTATTTCTGTAATTATATGTAATTCCCTAACATTAGAATCCTAAAGTAGGTTCATTATTTTATTACAATGGCATGATTACAAGGAATAATATTCCAAATGAAAGAATAGTTAAAATGTTTTTTAAATCTATATTATATACATTAAATTAAAACTACATTTGAAAATGGTAATTAAAAATATTATACATAATAAAATGAAATAAACAGAATCCTTGAAAGCTTATTCAAATGTTTATTCTTCATAAAATGGGTAAAGGAATCAAAATCAAGGTGAGATCAAATTCTTAGTGAGGGAAATTAAAGTATAATAAATTATTAATTAGTGAGATTAAATCAACATGGAAATGTAAATAACTTATAACACCTTCCATTTAATCAATAAACTGAGAATAAAATTCCTTCATAGATATATTGGCGTAATAATCTAATGGATACTGATAATAAATGAATTCTCAATAAACAAAATTCCTAATTACTAGATATCATGTTTCTATGTCACATGACACCTTTACCATCAAGATATATTTTAAACTATTATAATTTTTCCAACTAATTCATCTCATGAGATTACTAATGCATTGAGAGGCTTTCATTAAACGGTCCTCAGCCCATAAGGCTTTCTTAAATAGTCCCTAACCTGTGTATCACGTGTCCAGTGAATTTCTCATATATCAAATAATTGAATTAATTCAAAAAACAATTTTAATTGTCAAAATGTATCCATATTGAATAAAAGATATTTATTTTTCAATAATTCCCTATTTAATCAAATAAGATTCAAAGTGAACATCGTACATAAAATGGTACATGGTTTAGGCCAAAATAATATCTACTGCAAGAGAATATGGATATTAAAGATAAATGAAATGTATAATAAAAATGATCAAAAGGAAGTTATTTTCTCAACAAAATGTTAATAATCACAAAATAAATTGAGATTGAAAAGATAATTATTGAGAAAATTCATGAGGAAGATAATCTTTAAACATTCTAAAGTGTCCCATACTACTTTGAAACATTTGAATCATAATTCAGCATTAATTAAATGAAACATTGAATATCATGTGAATAATTAAGTTTAGGATATAACATTCTAAAGTTAAGAATATACCCTATATAAAAGTTAATGGGTTCATAATAATAAATAAGTCTCAATGAAATGTAAATTGAGATAAAATCTCTTACCTTGAGTTTCCTTTTAGGTGATCATCCTTTAGCATCATGTATATTAGTTTGCAACATGTTAATAACTTATACTGAACCCATAATTATATTTATGATATCATTTATGATCTAATTATAATATCTTATAACTCGTTTGATAACAATCTTTTGTTATTTGTGCTATTTTGGGGGTTAATTGCCATGTTTGTCGAGTATGTTTCGACTTGTTATTTATGGTTCTTATTAAACATATAATGATTTATTCATCTTCAGAATGTAAAACATGATGAAATTATCATATATTATGTATTTTGACTAATTCATAATATTTGAAGATAATAAATGAAATGCAGCATTCATGGAGACGGTAGGTCGTATGTACGCATTAATGCTACTTTCATTTATTTGTCATACTAAAACAGTGATATGTAAATGATACATATGTATACTATAACTCTATTATAATATAAATTTCATATATTACACATTTTTTTATTAAAACCATCCTTATTACATTCCATGTATAGCGGGATCAAATCACATTGCTTTGTGGAGTCATTTGTCCACACTTCCACAAACGATGTTACCATATTTACACAAAATGGAAAGTATAGAGGTATGTGTTATAAAATAATTAAAGAAGAGTAAATACATAATAAATATAATAAATATAATAAATAATTATATTTTCCATCTTAATTTCTACTATGAGAGGCGGTAAAGGAAAAAAGGAATAACTTTGCTTCGTGAGACTATTGTTCCCCATATATAAGAATGGTAAGTTCGTTACCCATTAGATAGAAGTGTGTGTAACTATCATTCAAAACCATAACCTTGAAACATACTAGTATATTAATTATATTGTTTTTTTATATAATCATTTAATAATTATAATTAAAACTATGTAAAAAAATTAAACTGAAGAGCATAAAGAAGGATGTTAGCTCTTATTTGGTTAACTTCTTTTTATTTATAAAAAATGGATTCCTTGGATGGATTCAATCCCAATGTGAGGCTTCTAGGATAAGGTAAGGCCTATTTAGTATCTATTTTTTTATATCTTATATGTGAAAAAGTTTCTTGAGAGGTGTGAGGAAGGGGGGATAAGAGTCCATTTTATAGTGGAGGAGTGTCTCTCTTGTAAATTTTTTGGAAAGGGAATTCCACCCACATTTTTCCCATGTCAAGTGGATCCAATAGTAGTCCAATATTGATCCAATAGAAGATAAAGTCTAAATATTTCCATAAAATGTATTTTTTAAAAGTTTATAGGTAATTTGGGCCCTTAAGATTAAGGTTTAGTCTTTTGATAAGATTAATTTTACCATAACTATTCTAATTAATTTTAATTACATTCACTATATTTTTGGTCAAAAAACTATGTTTAACTTATTATAAATTATAAATTATTATTTTTACTAATATGGAATATATTTTTTCCAAATTCCAATCAAATAAGTGGATGAAATTAATATAAATTTAATCTCACTTATGGGAAAACAATGCGGGTTTTTTAAGTAAAAAAACATTCAAAAGATTGCTAAGTTTTTATATCCAATTTCTGAGTGAAATTGATTCCAATTACCTAAATTTGATTAATTCATAAAAAGAATATAATTAAACTTTAAATACATTTGTAAATATAATTTAAAAATACAAGTAAATGAGAAAAAAATAGTTTTGAATTAAAATTCATTATTTTTATTATTCATTAAAAAATGAAACTTCACATAAAAATAAAAAATATTCATGATAACATAATTTTTATCTTATATTTTCAAGTATTATGTTTATTTTTAAATATAATATTTATATAAGTCCCAAAAGTTTTATTTAAAGTTGGTTATCCATTAAAAGGTTGTAAAAGTTCCTTTATAAAAATTTAGTATTTTATGCGTAAAATTAGGTTTGTTCTTATCCCATGCCTCTCAAATAAATTGGATAAAAATAAAAAGTATTTGATTAAATATAATATATATATATATATATATATTATTAATATCACTCACTAATTATAATTAATTTAATTTATTTGGAAAAAAACAACTTTATGAGCATAAAATAGTTTTCTATGAAAAAAACATTCCCTTTATATTCAATTAGTTCTTATATTCATTAGTTACCAATTAATTCATTTAATATTTTTGAAAATCATATATTTCCATAATTTATTTGGTTATATTAATAATCACTAATTTAATACTTGGTTATATCTTATTATATTAAATAATAATATTTTAATAACTTATTATTGTTTGGTAAATCTCGGTCTTCTATGTACTGCAAGCCATTGAAGAAAATTATTGTTGTGTGTGACATGCTCTAACTCAGTATCACATGCATTACAATATATAAATTATATTTAATTTTTTTTAAAAAAATAAATATATTATAAATTCTCAAGATATTATATTTTCTTATGCATTTTTTGTTGTGTTTCATGCACACTATCAAATACAATGTTTTTAATATATAATTTTGGGGTGTTGCATTCTCCCTACCTTAATTAAATTGTGTCCTCTTAATTTAAACATGATCTCAGCACTCAAGGGTATGATATTTTTAAATAAAATACTGACCAAAAACCCACAATGTGAATAAGGTTAACAACATATCTTCTTAATAAGATATAATGGAAACTAAAATGGTCACGTAACTAAGTTCCCTAGTAGGAGAACATATGTGTTAAATTGAAACATGTATATGAAAGAAATATAAAACAATCAAGTTATGATGTAGAGTTCTAGAGAACATGTTCAGATTAGTATTTTTAACACAAAACCATAAACCAAATGTTTCAATAAAGGTCTTTGATATTATAAAAATGATGATAAAATGAAAACTTTTTTTTGAAGACCATATTTTCCCAAGAGTTGAGAAATTCTTTCACACCAAAATAATATAATAAAATAGATGTTTCTATAAACACAATTGTTCCTGAAGCTTTTTTTGGGGCGACCGCATCTTTCTGTGGAGGATGTGCAACTATTTCCTTTCATTCCCGCTTTCCAATGTTGGGAGGCATCCATCGCATATTCAAGGACGTTTGCTTCTAGATCGAAATAGGTTGATGGGATATCGATTCATACTTATATGGATTCCTCCTTAGAACTCGTCACCTAGTTAGGGTCTCCCTTATAGACAAAGACATTATTCATGAAACTCTTAGAAATTCAATGTCTTTATAGATGCCGGTTAATTACACTGCTTCTGTCAGGACATTCCAAGGGTTCGGTCAGGGTAGCATCCTTTGGTAGGGAGATTAGTAATGTTGGACATCACAAGAGTTTCTGGACACTGGAACACTAGCACGTCTGGGTTTCATCCCCTTATCATAGGTGTAGAGACCCATATCTTGACGTACATAGACATTACATTAATTTTTCGGAATAAATAATACATGACAAAAATAGATTCCCAAAGACCGTATTAGTTTAGTGTCTTTGGAAACTCGGAACATAATCTTCTAATCATGGTGAAAGATATTCAGCATCTCCCATAAATATCTCCCCCTTTTGTTTTCTTACCTAAAACCTTTCGTTATATCCTGTGGAAAATAAAACATATAAAGGGTGATATCAAATGCCCAGTAAGGGTAAGCATGGATAAAATAAAACAAACCCTATAGATTTTAATTTAAAAACATGAATATAATTTTTAAACATCAAAATTTTGAGCAATGACATAAAACATGGAAGTATGTAAGGTATAGATCATAATGGAACATCAATCATGCTAAAATAGAATGGGGAATAAAACATGTAATTGTGGAAAACCATTAAGCACATGATATGATTTCCATTGTATCCAAACCATTGCTGCCAAGACCATCATAGTGGACAATGTCCCTTACTAAATTGAGTTCACTCCTCGTTCCAGTCCTTTATCACTGAACCTGGTTAACTTGTCATCCTAGCCATGTCTATCTCATGAGATATAAATCTTTACCCAATGAATTGGAGGGAGATATTATAACGACCCATACTTTACATACATTGTTATTACTTCAAAATTTAATCACACTTATTACAACACATAATAAAGCCATGAAAGGACCGTATAGGTATAATGTCTTTAGAAACTGGGAAACATAAACAACTGGTTCATAAATCATCTACGTTGTCTCCTATTTATTTCATCATATCTAGACTCCCTTTTTTGGCATATCCTACTTAATACCCTTCTTCATGACCAGGAGAAAATAAAACATACAAAAGGGTGTGCTCAAATTCTCAGTAAGGGTAAACAAGAGAAATATCAATCATATCATATTCATAAGAACATAACATTTTGAATATCTTAACCTTTAAAAGAGATCATAATATCATAACATGGGATAAATCATAGTGGTGAAATGTAATCCCAATAATCATAACTTAAAACATGAAACTTTGTGTCATACACACATAATCATATAAAATCATTTCATTTTAGTCAAGACTCATTTCGAAGACTATCATAGCGGACAAAGTCCATTACTGAACCGAGTTCACTCCTCGTTCCAATCTTGTATCACTGAATCGGATTAACTTGCCGTTCCATCCATGTACATATCATGAGATATAAATCTTTACACAATGCATTGGAGGTAGATATAGGTCCCACCCATCTCATAATGAAACCATTCTTATGTGTTCCACAAAATCATAAATCAAACATCATAGCAAAACCCATGTAATAAAAATGGGATTCTTAAACATCATGCCATCATAACATAATCCATATAAGATAAAAGAACATCATAAAATTAATTCCATCATAACATAATAAAATCAATGTAAAAATAGGGATATAAATATAACCCTATATTACCTTAGATGTAAATTAATTTTGATAAAACACTTGGACTCCATTCTTGAGGAAAATATCATTTTTACTTCAAAAACATTGTTTCCTTTCTTAACCTGTCATACAAATTTAATCTAAAAAAAGTTGATTAAAAATAATCTTGAAAACTTGTAAAATAAGCTTCATGTAAATAATTTTCTATGAAATCATAAAATTCCATTCAAGCCTTATAAGTTAAAAAACATTCTTCTTGTACTTTGGCCGGATAAGTCAAAAAATTACCTTGTACTAAAAAAGACAAAAGATTCCGTTCATATCTTTTACTAAAAACTTACCAATGGGTAAAATTGGATTTATAATATTGTAGGAGGATAGAAATAATATTACATATTAAGGAAACATGGATGTTGATGATAAATATTCACCAGTAAATTCTAAAGTATAAACAATCTCAGATAAAAATTGAGATTGCAATATTTTCCCTTACCTTAGGTCTGATATGCTTTGTAGCTGTTTGAACCTCCTGTATAATGATTTAAATAATGTCATTGGCTTATTATATAATCATAATAATTGTTATGATATCATATATGGTCATATTCTTAGCTTCATATTTGTAATATTTCATTACTACTTGTTATTCGAGTGTTTATTACTTTATGTTATTATCCGTGTTTTGTCGAATAAATTCTTATTCTTATTTTTAGGTTATAGATACATTATTTAAAGAATTTTATTAGTGTAATATATATCATATTTACTCATTAAATTCATTTATATAATCATTATTCAATGAAGAACATGTATAATGAGTCGCATCACATCGTGGAGACGGTAGGCCGTACATAAGCACGAGCGATGATATCGTTCCCATGATTATGGAATTGTATTGAAGTGTATGTATACTATTTAATAATAAATATAACTTTAAAATTATAATATATAGTTATTATTTACACATTTATATCCATCCAAGTAAGGTGGTGGTGGAAAATAGATTACACCATGGTGTGGAGACGGTATTACGTACGTATGCATGCGTGGTGATTTTGTTTTCCATAGGATGGATAGAAGGTGAAATTGGTTTGTTTCTTATTTATAAAAACATATCATTATATGAGTGATATTGATGTTATTAATTAATAATGAAAAAACTAAATAACAAGAAGTAGAAGAAGAAATAAATTTGAATGAATTGGTAACGGATATTACCTCTTCTTCAACACGCCTCTTTGAAATATCCTCATAGGGCACTAAGATTGGTCTTTGAAGAAGACCAGGACCTCTAGGATGTTTCTATGGAAGTGTAGAAGAGAAATTGGAAGGGTTTTTCCGAGCTTTAAGGCTCAAAGTTGTGTGAGGAGGAGAGGGAGGAGGTGCCCTTTTATAAGGGAGGAGAGGGGCACCTTTGGAATTATAAGAAATATTAATTTATAATAAATTCCAACCCCACATAAAAACCTCCAAAAATGACTCAAATATGAATCATAGATGAGATAGGGTTTTAATGTCATCATCCAATAAAATTTAGACAAGTTGGGAATTTATGTTAAACATTATCAACATGATTTATCCTTATATAATCTATTTAATTTTATTTGTGGTAATAATATTATATATTTTAAATCATTATAAATAATTACATATATGTTGTGAATTGTCCATTATTGTATATTTTATTACATTTTCGACCATATATATTTTAATTTACAATTTTTAAATATTTTTGGATTTTTAAGAAATTTTATAATATGTAATTTCTATAAATTAACAATAGTGTCAATTTTGACACTATTAATTTATTTGAGTTTAAAAAAAATATATACAGAAGATATGTTCGAACTAAAATATTTAATATATTCATAACATGTCATTTTTATCTAGAAAATTAGTGGAGAACATTAAATTGTTCATATATTATTTATTTTAAAACTTTTAAAATCATTTATTTGATATTTTAATCAATAAAATAATTTCAACATCACTATTGTGTCATAATTAATGATAATTATTTAATACCTAAAAATTATAAATAAATTCATATGATGTAGATAGGTTTATTATCATTCTGTAGACTATTCATGTTTGAAGTTTCATGAAGTTTATCACTAAATTAAAATTATTATACTTATACGATTTAAAAGAGTTATATGTTGTCACTTTCTTTAGTTTTAAAAGTAATTATATTATTTCATGGTCAAAAGTCCATGAAATGAATCTAGTCCTACCATTAGGTGATATGGGTCGACTTTTATTCATCCAATAAGATTTTGGCAAGTGTTAGGATAATTTTATAATCTTATATTTACCCTTAATTACCCGATTTACCTTTAACTACAGTAAATAAAAATTACCGTAGTTACTATTCATATTCTCCAAAAAATAAAAGTAACCTATTAACATAATTTGGACCCACTTAATACAAATATGGAATCCATTTTTCAAAATTAAATACACAGAAGTTTCAGAAAATAATTTAAAATTAATCTCGTTGTTAAGCAAACGGGTTTTTAAAAGTTAAAACATTGCCAATAATTGAAATGTTTTTACCTATGAATTCAATGTAAAATTAATGATAATGAAATAAATTATATTAAATGGTAAAAATATATTCTATTTATACTTTCAAACCATTTAATATTATAATTTAACCATATAAATTATTGCGATGAAAAAAGTTGTTTTTAATTAAAATATAGCATGTTTTTAGTATTCATTAAAATATGAAAATTATCAAAATAATATGAAAATTTTATCCAAAGTAAATTTTTATATCCTGATTCCAAAGAAGAATTTTATTTTGTTAAATTGAATTTATAAACATGTCAAAAACTAGATTTAAAGTGGGTGCGCTATCAAAAGGAGACAAAACTGCATTTTTTTTAAAATACTTATTTTACCCGAAAAAATTATTTTGTTCTCATAACATGCTCGAGAAAATATGTAAGATGAATAATAATGTTATAAAATTTAAAATTCAGTTAATAATATTCATAATGGCTAGTTTATAATATTATAATAATATATTGTTGTTTATTGGAACTCAGTATTGCGTACTACAGACGCTATCGAGGAAGGTCGTGATTGCGTGTAACGCAAGCCAAGCTAGTGTTGTGTGCCAGGAAAGATTACTTTGATGTTGCTTATAACATAAGACATAATAAAATATACTTCTCATAAAATATAAGGGTGTTACATTCTATCCCCCTTAAAATGAATTTCGCCCTCGAAATTCGTCACTTCGTAACAAACTGATGAGGATACCTCTCCCTCATCATATCCTCAAGCTCACATGTAGCTTCTTCTAATTGGTGGTTACTCCATAAAACATTCACCAAGCGAGTAGTCTTGTTCTGTAGGAATTTTTCTCTATGATCCAGAATCTCTATCGGCAGTTATTCATAAGAAAGATATTTCTCCAGTGGTTCAACTTCTGATCTAAGTACATGTGAAGGATTGGGTATGTACTTTCTCAAGAGAGATATATGGAACACATCGTGAACATGAGAGAGATTTGGTGGAAGCGCCAATCGGTAAGCTACCTTCCCAACATGATCCAGTATTTTGAAAGGACTGATATACCAAGGGCTCAACTTTCCCTTCTTTCCAAATCTCATTACTCTCTTCCAAGGAGATATTCATAAGAACAGTTTATCACTAACTTCATAGTATAGGTCTTTTCTTCGGTTGTCGGTATAACATTTTTTCCGACTCTAATCTACTCTTATGTGTTGTTGAATAGATCTGACATTTTCTGCCATCTCATCAACAAGATCAGGTCCTAATAGCTTTCTTTCCCCAACTTCATCCCAGTAAGTTAGAGTTCGGCATTTATTTCCATAGGGAGCTTCATAAGGAGCCATATGAATGCTGTAGGGAAAGCTATTATTATAAGAAAATTACACCAAAGGTAGGTGTTGATCCCAACCACCTTTGAAATCCATAGAGCAAGCTCTCAACATTTCTTCTAGAGTTTGAATTGTTCTATCAGACTAACCCTCTGTCTGAGGATGATAAGCAGTGCTGAAACTCAACTCTGTATCTAGAGTGTGCTGAAGACTTCACCAGAACATCGAGGTAAACCTCAGATCCCAATCAGATATAATGGAAAGTGGTACTCCATGCAATATTACCACTTCTTTTACATATATCCTGGCATGCTGATCCAGAGATAAATCTTCTCTAATAGCAATGAAGTGTGCTGACTTCGTAAGACGATCAACTATGACCCAAATAGCATTATTGCCTTTGGATGTTTCAGGAAGTCCAGTGAAAAAGTCCATAGTGATGTTTTCCCATTTCCATTTGGGTATGGGTAATGGTTGTAACATCCCCTTAGACTTCTGTCTCTCAACTTTAACTTGCTGACAAACCAAGCATCGAGAGACATATTCAGCAACATCTCTTTTCATTCCATTCCACCAGAAGTAATCTTTCAGGTCCCTATACATCTTTGTGCTTCCAATATGAATAGAGATTGAAGAACTATGAGACTCATCCAGAAGCTCCTTCTTTAATTCTGGGATGGGAGGAACACAAACCTGATTCCTGGACCTTATTATCCCATCACAATCAAGGTTTAATTCAGGAACATTTCTCACCTTCTTTTCTAACTCTACATCTTCTTTTGGTGCCTCTTTAATATTCACATACATAGATGGTTGAACATTCATTTGAGAAAGATAAGATTTTTCCACTACCATAATAATTCCAAGATCCATCCTTTGTAAATCCATAAATATTGGATCTTTTTTTATCCTCTTCATGGATAAGCTAGCATGGTCTTATCGACTTAATGTGTCTGCCACCTTTTTTACTTTCCCAGGGTGATAATGAATTGAACAGTCATAATCCTTAATCAGCTTCAACCATCTTCTTTGGTGCATATTTTTCTCCTTTTGAGTGAAAATATACTTTAAACTTTTATGATCAGTATAAATATCACACCTTTCACCATAAAGATAATTCCTACAAATCGTTAATGCAAAAAATATCGTAGCTAACTCCAAATCATGAGTTGGGAATTTTTCTCACAGATTTTAAACTTTCGTGAGGCATAAGCTATCACCATATCGGTTTTCATGAGAACACACCCCAATCCCTTCTTGGATGCATCACTGTAGATCACAAACCTTTCTCCACTACAAGGCAGTGTGATCACAAGTGAACTAGATAACCTTCTTTTCAACTCCATGAAATTCTCTTCACACTCCTCTGTCCACACGAACTTAACTCCTTTTTGAGTCAACCTAGTGAGTGGATTAGATAATCGTGAAAAATATTTCACAAAACGTCGATAATATCCAGCCAAACCAAGAAAACTCCGGATCTCAGTTATTGTTGTTGGTCTCGAGCATCCTTTGATAACCTCTTTTTTTGCTGGATCCACAGATATCCCCTCATTTGAGATTATGTGACCCAAAAATGCAACTTTTTGAAGCCAAAATTCACACTTGGTAAATTTTCCATAAAGCTTCTCCTTTCTTAGGGTCTTCAATACAATTCTCAAGTGATCTTCATGTTCTTCCTTGCTCTTTTAATAGACAAGAATATCGACTATAAAGACTACCACAATCTGATCAAGATAGTCTCTAAAGACTCTATTCATTAGATCTATGAAGATATCAGGGTAATTAGTAAGACCAAATTGAATCAATATAAATTCATAGTATCCATACCATTTAGGGAAATTCATCTTTGTTATATCCTCTTTTTTGACCCTTAATTGATGATACCCTGAACGAAGATCAATCTTGGAAAAGTATTGAGCTCCACGTAGTTGGTCAAATAAGTCATCAATGCGTGGGAGAGTATATTTGTTATTGATAGTGATCTTTTTAAGTTCTCGATAGTCAATGCAGAGTCTCATTGATCCATCTTTCTTCTTAACAAATAGAACAAGTGCTCCCCAAGGTGACGCATTAGGTCATATGAATCCTTTATCAAGATTCTCTTGGAGTTTCTTCTTCAATTCTTGCAACTGAATTGGGGCCATTATATAAGTTTTCTTTGAAGTGGTCATAGAACCCGGTATGAGTTCTATTGAAAACTCAACTTCATGATTTGGTGGAAGACCTAGAAGTTCCTCCAGAAAGACATCATCAAACTCCCGTAAAATGGGTGTATTCTTAATCTTGAGTTTTTCTCCAACCATTTGAGATAAATAACCTTCATTTATTGGAATCAAGACCCGCAAGATTGAAGAAATTTCCATTGGATGGTTATATTCATCCTTGCATCGATAGATGATAGTAGATTGATCTGGAATATTAAATGTGATTTCTATTATTTGGAAATTGATATGAGCTCTGTATAAAGAAAGCCAATCCTTGCCAAGAATCACATAAAATTCCACCATAAGAAGGATCATAAGATTTTCAGGAAGCACTTTCCCAAAAACTTCAATCGGAGAAGAATTATAAACTTTTGATGCGACTATTGTGCCATTTAGAGTTGTCATAGTTAACTCAACATCAAATTGTTGAGGTAATACGGTGATACCCTTAGAAAATTCTTCATAAATAAATGAGTGGGTGGATCCAAAATCAAATAAAACATTTTCTACATTAGAGTGGATGGTAAGTGTACCTTTCACCACTTCATTATCGTACTCCACATCGCCGATAGTAATTGCATGTAACATTCCTTTGTCTTTGGCCATAAGAGTTTGTTGACGTCGATCATCATCAACAACCCTTGGATTTCGGAATTTATTGTCATAATTTCTCATCTCCTTGAACTTGAAACATTGAAGTGTAGGAGGTGCATTCTGTATATCCCTTTCTTTCTTCACATCATTAGACATCTTCTTCCCATTATTTCGACATTCAACTGCCCGATGACCTTCTTTTCCACACTTAAAACATTTTCTTGTCCCTTTAAGACAATTCCCTCCATGTTTCTTTCCACAATTTGAGCAAAATGGAAAACTCATCTTCTTTTTAGTGTGGTATTTAGATTTTCCTTTGAATTCCATTTTCTTCTTCTTATCAAACCCATATGACTGATGGGTTACTCCAATCTTCATCTCAACCTTGAGAGCACATCGAACAATTTCCTCGTAGATATTGAAGTCCCTTATGGCTAACGCCCTTCAAAGACTTGGTTTTAAGCCACTAAAGAGTCGATCGATTTTACTCTCCAATTTGATATTAATTCTGAAAGCGTACCTTTCAAGTCTTGTAAAATTTCCTTCGTAGGTACCAACAGATTCATCATCCTTTTTCTTCAGTTCAAGAAACTCCTTCTCCATCTTTGTTCGAAGAATACGAGGGAATTACTTATTGAAGAATAAGTTTTTGAACTCCTCCAATTCAATGGACTCAATTTCATCTCTTTGCCTCGTATTCTTGATAAGATTCCACCATTGATCAGCATCACCTTCCAAACGATGCACTGCTAAGATGACTTTGTCAAGTTCAAAAATTTGTAGAACTGAAAATATCTTTTCAGTGGTACTAATACATTGTTCAGCCACTAATTGATCAGAAGACCTGTTGAACGAAGGTGGATGCTACCTCATGAAGGATTCAACAGAATTTTTCTCCTTCCTTTGTTCGTTCGGAAGTCATGCATGGTTCATAGCTTGAGATAGTTGTGTGAGCATGGCTACAAGATTTTTCATTCCAGCTCCCATAACGTTTGGTTTCTCAGGGAGAAAATTATTGCATTTCCCGTCACATTCATCATTAACATGGTTCTTTCGGGTTCCATCCATTGACTAAAACCAATAAGCATAGTGTGAGAAACACTAATCATAATAGGATAACAACATAATCAAGAATAAAATTTTACACTTAAGGTCTTATCATAGGTTATTCATGGCCATTTCTAAAACACTAATATTGTGTTCTATACTTAGACATATCCTTAGGGTTCTTACTAGGGCTTTCACATCCTATTTTCCAAAGGTTGACTATAACTTTCCTCTAATACCAAATCTAACGACCCATACATTACATACATTGTTATTACTTCAAAATTGAAGCACACTTATCACAACACATAACAAAACCATGAAAGGACCACGTAGGTATAGTGTCTTTAGAAACTGGGAAACATAAACAAATGGTTCATAAATCATCTACGTTGTCTCCCATTTATTTCATCATATCTAGACTCCCTTTTTGGCATTTCCTACTTAATACCCTTCTTCCTGGCCTAGGGAAAAGAAAACATACAAAAGGGTGAGCTCAAATGATCTGTAAGGGTAAACAAAAGAAATATCAATCATATCATATTCTTAAGAACATAACATTTTCAATATCTTAACCTAAAAAAGAGATCATAATATCATTGTAACACCCCGAGATTTTATGAAAAATATTCTTTTTAAATTCATTAATGTCTTGTGTTATACGCTACACTAAAAGGATCTTGCACAACACGCATCCTTGACTTGACTTGCATTACACGCAATCACGACCTTTCTCGATAGCGTGTGTAGTACGCAATAACGAGTTTCACTAAACAACGATATGCTATTATTAAAACCAGCCGCTATGAATAGTAATAACCACTTTTTGAAATTTTATAAATTTTATTTTTCAAAATGTACTTCATTTTTTGATTTGGAATATTGAGATTAGCTTAGGGTGAAATTTTGGTACTTTTCAGATAACTTTCATTTTCTGATGAATAGTGATAATTACTAAATTTTAACTAAAAACAACCTTTTTAATCGAAATAATTAATAGTGATAAATTATTAATTTTAATGATTTTAAATTATATTTAGAATATATTTTCACAATTTAATACAATGTTGGACATTGGATGTAATTTCACATTGAAACCAGACATAAACAAATGTCAATCTTTTGATAGTTATTATCTCTTAAGAACACGCTATTTGTTTTGACGACGGGAATTAATTTTTAAATTAATTAATGCAACTGATATGTTTTGAATTTGGTAAAATAGGCATAATTTTTTAATTCATAATATCAAATATTTCTTAGGCCTAATTTTTGGTATTTTTCTGAAAACTTTCTTTTTTTTGATAAATAGTGAAACCACTAAGTGGTAGTTAAAAAAATTTATTCCTCATAAAACTTAATTTTACCGCTTCTGTGAGTGGAATTTCCAAATTCTGAGAGACACGGTTGATTTAAGTAAGTAAAATGTGGTTCAATGAGATGAAAATAATTTTTGTTGAATAGTAACTTTTTACATTTTTTACCACAGTTAAAAGTAAATAGGGTAATTAAGGGTAAAAATGATATTATTATTACCCTAAAACATGTCCTTATTCTATTAGATAAGTGTAATTCAACCAAAAACAACCTTAGGAATATAATATGACCATTTATGCCCACTTGGATTAGATTAGGACATTTATTATTATTTAATTCAAAGAAGAGTTAAAAGAGTTAAAATCAAAGTTTATTTACTGCAACATTTTTAATATAGAATTATACATAAGATAAATTCAATTGTAAATATTAATTAGAAAGATAATAAGATTTCCTACATAATGATCCTTTATTTATAATTTTTAGACATTAAATAAATTAATTTATTTATGACACAATGATGATGTAGTAATTACCATAATAGTGAAATATTAGAATAATTGATATTATAAATACCCAAATAAATATAATTTGACACTTTTTCTGAATTCAAAAAATTTTATAGGTTAATATGACATGTTATTATTTATTTAATTAACTTTTTCCGAACTAATAATTCAGTTATGAGTTTCACAAAAATCAATTACTAAATAGTTTCAAAATTGACATAAAATAGTTTTTAAAACAAATATTATATTAGTAATTGTTATTTTATTCCTAAAAATCTAAGTTTTAGACAAATGACTTAGATACGGTTATATATATTAATAATAAACAACTTGGGGTTCGTTTGTCTGCTTATAGTATGTTTATTAACCTTATAGTATAAGAACACAAGAAGACACGGTTAAAGTAAAATTATTTTACTTAATGTTAAATCTAAATGATAAGGTTAAAATAGGAACCTAAACTTGTCTAAATTATATTGGATGAGATTATTTAGACCCATACCCACCTTATCTTTTAAAGGAATCAATTTTGAGCTATTTAAAACCGAATTTTACTTTATAATAAAATAATAGTTTTAGATATTCCAAAGGTACCCCTCTCCTCCCTTATAAAAGGGCACCTCCTCCCTCTCTTCCTCACACCACTTTGAGACTTCATGCTAGTCCAAACCATACCAAATTCCGTTCTCCACTTCCCTAGAAACATCCTAGAGGTTCTGTTCTTCCTCAAAAAGCAATTGTAGTTCCCTAAAAGGAGATCTCAAAGAGACGCTTCAAAGAAGAGGTAATGTCCGTTACCGATTCTTTCATCTTTATTTCTTCTTCCACTTCTTCTTCTTAGGTTGTTTCATTATGAAGTAATAACATCAGTATCACTTATATACTGATATGTTATTATAATTTTGAAACAACCTTATTCCACCATCTATCCATCCTACGGAAAATGAAATCACCGCGCGTGCGTATGTACGGAATACCGTCTCCACGCCGTGCTGTAATCTATTTTCCACCAACACCTTACTTGGATGGGTATAATGGTGTAAATAATAACTATATATGATTATTGTAAAGTGATATTGATTCTTATATAGTATACATACACTCCAATACAATTCCACGATCATTAGAACGATATCATCGCTCGTGCGTACGTACGGACTACCGTCTCCACGATGCGATGAGATACATTCTCCACGTTAACCATTCATGAATGATTATAAATTATATATAATAAGTAATAATGAAATATATGACATAATAATTATACTGGATTTATGTTTGTATATATGTATGTCATCTACTTAATTCCATTCAACTCAATAAGGAAAAGAAAACAGCATTCATGCGTACGTACGGTCTACCGTCTCCATGAACGGTGTATTTCTTTCCATTTACTGATCTATTATATATATATATTCTGAATATATATTATATATAAATCATGTTTTATATTCTGGAATTAAGTAATCGTGATCTAAGTAATCATATGAATAATTACAAGTCAAAACACGGATGACAAATGAAACGATTTTACCCAAAACGCTCTTTAACATGGAATTTACAAAAGAAAGGGTAATATAAAGCCATAAGTGAACCATATATGATATAATAACAATGAGTATGATTCTTGAATAATTCAATGACATTATTTAAATCATTATACAGGAGGTTCGGACACATACGAAGCAAATCGGACCTAAGGTAAGGGAAATATCACAATCTCATTTTTATCTGAGATTGTTTATACTTTGAAATTTACTGGGGGTGTATTTTATCATCCACATCCATGTTTCCTCAATATATAATATTATTTCAATCCACATACAATTGTTTAAATCCTATTTTACCCTTCGGTGAGTTTTTAGTAAAATATATGAAAGGAATCTTTTGTCGTTTTTCGTACGAGGTACTTTTTGACTTTTCCGACAAAAGTACGAAGAATGTTTTTTTAACTTATAAGACATGAATAAATTTTTAAAACATTATTTCCAAGAATATTCCTTTACAAGTTTTCGAGTTTATTTTTAATAAACTTCTTTTAGTTTAGAAATGTACGACATGTTAAGAAAGCAAAAGTTTTTTTGAAGCAGAAAGGATATTTTCCTTAAGAATGGAGTTCAAGTGTTTTATCAAAATTATTTTCTATATAAGATAATAAAGGGTTCTATTTCTATCCCTATTATTAAATTGATTTGATTATGTTGTGATGGAATTATATTTATTAATTCCTTTATCTTATATGAATTGTTTTTTGATGTCACGATGTTTAAGATTCCCATTTTTATTACATGGGTTATGCTATGATGTATGGTTTATGATTTTGTGGCACACATAAGAATGGTATCATTATGAGATGGGTGGGACCTATATCTCCCTCCAATGCATTGGTTAAAGATTTTATATCTCATGAGATGGATATGGCTAGAATGGTAGGTTATACCGGTTCAGTGAAACAGGACTGAAACAAGGAATGAACTCGGTTCAGAAATGGACTTTGTCCACTAAGATAGTCTTGGAAATGATTCTTGACTAACAAGATATGATTTTATATGATTATGTGTGTATGCCAAAAAGTTTCATGTTTTAGGTTATGATTATTGGGATTCCAATTCACTACTATGATTTATCCCATGTTATGAAATTATGATCTCTTTTGCAGGTTAAGATTTCCAAAAGATATGTTCTTATGAATATGACGTGATTGATATTTCTTTTGTTTACCCTTACTGAGCATTTGAGCTCACCCTTTTATGTTTTCTTTTCCCCGAAACGTAAATAAAGGATTTAGGTTTTAAAAAAAGAAGATTTTTATGGAAGATGTTGAAGATCTTTCACCACGATTAGAAGATTATATTCTGAGTTTCCAAAGACACTAAACTATTACGGTCCTTGTGTGTGTGTTTTTGTTATGTACTAAGTATTCCGCAAAAGTAATGTAATGTCTATGTACATCAAGATTCGGGTCTCTACAGTTGGTATTAGTGGAAAGGTTTAGTCAACCTTTGGAAACTAGGATGCAAAAACGTTAGTAAGATCCCTAGAGATGTTTCTAAGGTATGTCTAGGGATGTCCCTAAGGATAAGTATACGTATAGGATATAGTCCTAGAACTATGGTAACGATATTAAATTAAACCAAAGATGTTAGATATTGAAGTTACTCCCCCTTTATTATGATTTTTACCTCTCACACTATTCTTTTTGTGTTTTAGACGATGGTTGGAACCCGAAGGAATCGTGTTGATCAATGTAATGGAAAATGCAATGATTGTCCTCTTGAACAAACAAATGTTATGGGAGATGGAGTGCAAAATCTTATTTCTATACTTACACAAGCAATGAATCATTATGGAATTCCAAATGAGAAGAGAAGGGAACAATATTCTATTGAGTCCTTCATGAGGCAATGTCCACCTTCTTTCAGTGGGTCTTCTGATCCACTTACTGCTGAACAATGGATCAGTACTACTGAAAAGATATTTTTAGTTCTTCAATGTTCTGAACATGAAAAAGTCATCTTAGCAGTGTATCGTTTGGAAGGTGATGATGATCAATGGTGGAATCTTATCAAGAATACGTGTCCAAGAGATGAAATTGAGTCCATGGAAGGGGATGATTTCAAGAACTTATTTTTCAATAAGTACTTCCCTCGTATTCTTCGAACAAAGATGGAGAAGGAGTTTCTTGAACTAAAGCAAAAGGATCATGAATCTGTTGGTATATACGAAGCGAATTTTACAAGGCTTGCAAGGTATGCATCTGGATTTATCATCCAACCCGAAATTAAAGTTGATCGATTCTTCAGTGGCTTAAAAACAAATTTTTAAAGGGCATTAGCTATAAGAGACTTCAGTAGCTATGAAGAAATGGTGCGTTGTGCTACCAAGGTAGAAATGGAAGTTGGTGTTACTTATCCATCTCATAGTTTTGACAAGAAACGAAAGATGGAGTTCAAAGAGAAATCTCATAATAATGGTGAAAAGAAGATAAATGTTTCCTTATGCTCAAAGTGTGGAAAGAAGCATGGTGGAGATTGTCTTAAAGGGACTATAAAATGTTTTAAGTGTGGAAAAGAAGGTCATCGAGCAGCTGAGTGTCTAAGTAATGTAAAAAAGGGTTTCTAATGATGTGAATAAAGAAAAGACAGTAGAGAACGCACCACCAACACTTCAATTCTTCAAGTGCAAGGAAATGGGGCATTATGCTAATAAATTCCCTAATCCAAGGGTTAGTGATGATCGACATGAGCAACCACTTAAGGCAAAGGACAAAGGGAAGTCACATGCAATCACTATTGGCGATGTTGAATATGACAACGATGTGGTGGAATGATTAAGTGTTTATGTAATGGGATTCCAAAATAATGTTGTATATAGTATCGTGGAATATTGGAATGTTTTTGTATTAGTCTATTGTAGTTTTCAATGGTACTAGTAACCATAAAATGTGATTGAGATATTTTTGGAAAAAAAGATTATATGCGCATAATGAAAGGAAAATGAGAAAATGAAATGTTTGACCGTATTCATGATCTCATGACTGATATAAGGAGTAGGTTATATCGTGGTTTGAGTATATAGAATTTTTGGATTTTAGTATGTGGAAAGAGTTAACTTTTGACTGCATTCATGTTTTCACTATGGTTCAATTAATGGGTATTCATTCTCCAAGAGAATACATGATTCAGGTATTCACATGTTTGTAATTTGACAAACAAGATATATCTTATGATATATGGGGGATAAATAATGGCATTCACGTGATTGTTATGTGACATTTCAAGTAATCATTTTCATTATACTATGAGATTGGACCGAAGTATTTTAGATAAGCCAAAAGATTGGAATGGATTATGTTGGACATAAGTTAGGATAGAACTTTTTTCGATATTATTGATGGGATGTTATAGTAATATAGCTTTAGAAAAAGGACAACCTGCAGGACGGGCGACAGCCCATCGCGTCGGACAAGGCTGTGGGAATCGAACCCACAACCGAAGTGCGACTGGCCTTTATCGCCTACCACTGGCCTACAGGAAGTCCATGGTTAGTAGAAACTAGTTTTATTTTATTACGCGGTATGATATATGAAGTATAAGTTCATTTTTGGAATCGTATACGATTAACCTCACCATAGAAGGACTTATGTATATTTGATAACTTTTGCTAACCTTTTGTTTGAAACAGATGGAATGACCCATCATTCTATCACATGATCTATTAACACTTCATGAATAAAAAATTCAAATTCAATTCTTTAAGAGATGAAGTGAAAATTGTTCAAAGCACGAACAACAGTGAAATTGTACCAAAATCATGTAAGTATTTCTTTTAATTCACCAACTTTAGGGAAATGATCTTGAAAACCAAAAATGTTTTCCTAGTGCTCTTATATATGATGAATGATATGGTACCTTAGATCGTCACAAATTTATGGCTTTGTGATTGCTGGATTTTCCATAGCCATGTTCTCTACCACTCTCCAGCAGAACATGATGGTTAGATTTATCTTCCATATCCATATTTTCACCTATGTATAAACCCAGTGATTAGTTTATTTGGGTAACCGTTATGTTTCATACTTTTGTTTTTAAAGATTGGTTTTTGTATTCCTTTTTACGATGTGAGTTTCTATCAAAGAAACTTTCGAATAGTAAACCATTTATAACCCCGATGAATTTCGAGGGAGAAATTCATTTTAAGGGGGGTAGAATGTAACACCCTGAGATTCTATGAAAAATATTCTTTTTAATTTCATTAATGTCTTGTGTTGTACGCTACACTAAAAGGAGCTTGCACAACACGCATCCTTGACTTGCCTTGCATTACACGCAATCGCGACCTTCCTCAATAGAGTGTGTAGTACGCAATAATGAGTTTCACTAAACAACAATATGCTATTATTAAAACCAGCCGTTATGAATAGTAATAACCACTTTTTGAAATTTTATTTTTCAAAATGGACTTCATTTTTGGATTCGGAATATCGAGATTATCTTAGGGTGAAATTTTGGTACTTTTCGGATAACTTTCATTTTCTGATGAATAGTGAAAATTACTAAATTTTAATTAAAAACAACCTTTTTAATCGAAATAATTAATAGTGATAAATTATCAATTTCAGTGGTTTTAAAGTATATTTAGAATATATTTTTACAATTTAATACAATGTTGGTCATTGGATGTAATTTCACATTTAAACCAGACATAAACAAATGTCAATATTTTGGTAGTTATTATCTCTTAAGAACACGCTATTTGTTTTGACGACAGAAATTAATTTTTAAATTAATTAATGAAACTGATATGTTTTGAATTTGGTAAAATAGGAATAATTTTTGAATTCATAATATCAAATATATCTTAGGCCTAATTTTTGGTATTTTTCTGGAAACTTTCATTTTTTAAATAATAGTGAAACCACTAAGTGGTAGTTAAAAAAATGTATTTTCCATAAATCTTAATTTTACCGCATCTGTGAGTTGAATTTCAAAAATCCGAGAGGCACGGTTGATGTCAGTAAGTAAAATTTGGTTCAATGAGATGAAAATAATTTTTGGTGAATAGTAACTTTTTACTTTTTTTACCACGGTTAAAAGTAAATAGGGTAATTAAGGGTAAAAATGATATTATTATTACCCTAACACATGTCCTAATTCTATTAGATAAGTGTAATTCGACCAAAAACAACCTTAGGAATAAAATATTACCATTTAGGCCCACATGGATTAGATTAGGACATTTATTGTTATTTAATTCAAAGAAGAGTTAAAAGAGTTAAAATCAAAGTTTATTTACTACAACATTTTTAATATAGGGTTATACATAAGATAAATTCGATTGTAAATATTCATTAGAAAGATAATAAGATTTCATACAATATTAGTTTTTATTTATAATTGTTAGACATTAAATAAATTAATTTATTTATGACACAATGATGATGCATTAATTACCATAATAGTGAAAAATTAGAATAATTGATATTATAAATACCCAAATAAATATAATTAGAGACTTTTAATGAATTACACTAATTTTATAGGATAATGTGATATGTTATTATTTATTTAATTAACTTTGTTATAACTAATAATTCGGTTATAATTTTCACAAAAATCAATTACTAAATAGTGTCAAAAATTGAAATAAAATAGTTTTTAAAACAAATATTATATTAGTAATTGTTAATTTATTCCTAAAAATATAAGGTTCGGTGAAATGACTTATATAATGTTATATATATTAATAATAAACAACATGGGGTTCGTTTGTCTGCTTATAGTAAGTTTATTAACCTTATATTATAAGAACACAAGAAGACACGGTAAAAGTAAAATTAGTTTACTTAATGTTAAATCTAAATGATAAGGTTACAATAGGAACCTAAACTTGTCTAAATTCTATTGTATGAGCTTATTTAGACCCATACCCACCTTAGCTTCGAAATTAATCAATTTGGATCTATTTAAACCCGAATTTGACTTTATAATAAAATAATAGTTTTAGTTATTCCAAAGGTACCCCTCTCCTCCCTTATAAAAGGGCACCTCCTCCCTCTCTTCCTCACACCACATTGAGACTTCAAGCTCGGCCAACCCCTACCAAATTCTCTTCTACACTTCCCTAGAAACATCCTAGAGGTTACTGTCTTCCTCAAAGACCAATTTTAGTTCCCTAAAAGGAGATCTCAAAGAGGCGCTTCAAAGAAGAGGTAATGTCTATTACCGATTCTTTCATCTTTATTTCTTCTTCCACTTCTTCTTCTTAGGTTGTTTCATTATGAAGTAATAACATAATTATCACTTATATACTTATATGTTATTATAATTATGAAACAACCTTGTTTCACCATCTATCCATCCTATGGAAAATGAAATCACCGCGCGTGCGTACGTACGGAATACCGTCTCCACGCCGTGGTGTAATCTATTTTCCACCACCACCTTACTTGGATGGGTATAATGGTGTACATAATAACTATATATGATTATTTTAAAGTGATATTGATTCTTATATATTATACATACACTCCAATACAATTCCACGATCATGAGATTGATATCATCGCTCGTGCATACGTACGGACTACCGTCTCCACGATGCGATGAGATACATTCTCCACGTTAACCATTCATGAATTATTATAAAGTATATATAATAAGTAATCATGAAATATATGACATAATAATGATACTGAATTTATGTGTATATATATGTATGTCATCTACTTAATTCCATTCAACTCAATAAGGAAAAGAAAACAGCGTTCATGCGTACGTACGGTCTACTGTCTCCATGAACGGTGTATTTCTTTCCATTTACTGATCTATTATATATATATATATTCTGAATATATATTATATATAAATCATGTTATATATTCTGGAATTAAGTAATCATTTTCTAAGTAATCATATGAATAATTACAAGTCAAAACACGGACGACAAATGAAACGATTTTACCCAAAACGCTCTTTAACATGGAATTTACAAAAGAACGGGTAATATAAAGACATAAGTGAACCATATATGATATCATAACAATGATTATGATTCTGGAATAAGTCAATGACATTATTTAAATCA
This sequence comes from Viscum album, assembly GCA_963277665.1. Taxonomy (NCBI): domain Eukaryota; kingdom Viridiplantae; phylum Streptophyta; class Magnoliopsida; order Santalales; family Viscaceae; genus Viscum; species Viscum album. Next base: position 170,440 of record CAUJRU010000567.1, read on the forward strand.
TTATATAGGAGGTTCGGACACATACGAAGCAAATCGGACCTATGGTAAGGGAAATATCACAATCTCATTTTTATCCGAGATTATTTATACTTTAAAATTTACTGGGGTGTATTTTATCATCCACATCCATGTTTCCTCAATATGTAATATTATTTCCATCCACATACAATTTTTTAAATCCTATTTTACCCTTCGGTGAGTTTTTAGTAAAATATATGAAAGGAATCTTTTGTCGTTTTTCGTACGAGGTACTTTTTGAATTTTCCGAAAAAAGTACGAAGAATGTTTTTTTTAACTTATATGACATGAATGGATTTTTAAAACATTATTTTCATGAAGATTCCTTTACAAGTTTTCAGGTTTATTTTTAATCAACTTCTTTTAGTTTAGAAATGTACGACATGTTAAGAAAGCAAAAGTGTTTTTTAAGCAGAAAGGATATTTTCTTCAATAATGGAGTTCAGGTGTTTTATCAAAATTATTTTCCATCTAAGATAATAAAAGGTTCTATTTCTATCCCTATTATTACATTGATTTGATTATGTTGTGATGGAATTATATTTATGAATTCCTTTATCTTATATGAATTGTTTTATGATTTCACAATGTTTAAGATTCCCATTTTTATTACATGGGTTATGCTATGATGTATGGTTTATGATTTTGTGGCACACATAAGAATGGTATCATTATGAGATGGGTGGTACCATATCTCCCTCCAATGAATTGGGTAAAGATCTTATATCTCATGATATAGACATGGCTGAAATGGTAGGTTATACCGGTTCAGTGAAACAGGATTGAAACGGGGAATGAACTCGGTAAAGAAATGGACATTGTCCACTAAGATAGTCTTGGAAATGAGTCTTGACTAACAAGATATGATTATCTATGATTATGTGTGTATGCCACAAAGTTTCATGTTTTATGTTATTATTATTGGGATTCCATTTCACTACTATGATTTATCCCATGTTATGAAATTATGATCTCTTTTGTAGGTTAATATTTCCAAAAGATATGTTCTTATGAATATGACGTGATTGATATTTATTTTTTTTACCCTTACTGAGCATTTGAGCTCACCCTTTTATGTTTTCTTTTCCCCAGGACGTAAAGAAAGGATTTAGGTTTAAAAAAAAAAGAAGATCTTTATGGAAGATGTTGATGATCTTTCACCACGATTAGAAGATTATATTCTGAGTTTCCAAAGAAACTAAACTATTACAGTCCTTGTGTTTGTGTTTTTGTTATGTACTAAGTATTCCGCAAAAGTAATGTAATTTCTATGTACGTCAAGCTTAGGGTCTCTACAATCATAACATGGGATAAATCATAGTGATGAAATGTAATCCCAATAATCATAACATAAAACATGAAACTTTGTGGAATACACACATAATCATAGAAAATCATTTCATTTTAGTCAAGACTCATTCCCAATACTATCATAGTGGACAAAGTCCATTACTGAACCGAGTTCACTCCTCGTTCCAATCCTGTATCACTGAACTAGATTAACTTGTCGTTCCAGCCATGTCTATATCATGAGATATAAATCTTTACCCAATGAATTGGAGGGAGATATAGGTCCCACACATCTCATAATGAAACCATTCTTATGTGTGCCACAAAATCATAAATCATACATCATAGAAAAACCCATGTAATAAAAATGGGATCCTTAAACATCATGCCATCATAACAAAATCCATATAAGATAAAAGGATCTCATAAAATTAATTCCATCATAACTTAATAAAATCAATGTAAAAATAGGGATAGAAACAGAATCCTATATTATCTTAGATGGAAAATAATTTTGATAAAACACTTGGACTCCATTCTTGAAGAAAATATCATTTCTACTTCGAAAACATTGTTTCCTTTATTAACATGTCTTACAATTTTAACCTAAAAGAATTTGATTAAAAATAAGCGTGAAAACATATTAAAGAAGCTTCATGAAAATAATTGTCTATGAAATCATAAAAATCCATTCAATCCATAAAAGTTAAAAAAAACATTCTTCTTGTACTTTGGCTGGATAAGTCAAAAAAGTACGTCGTACTAAAAACAACAAAAGATTCCTTTCTTATCTTTTACTAAAAACTTACCAATGGGTAAAATTGGATTTATAATATTTTAGGAGAATAGAAATAATATTACATATTGAGGAAACAAGGATTTGGATGATAAATATTCCCCAATAAATTATGATGTATAAACAATCTCGTATAAAAATTGAGATTGTAAGATTTTCAATTACCTTAGGTCCAATATGATTTGTACATGTCTGAACCTCTTGTATAATGAATTAAATAATGTCATTGGATTATTCCATAATCATACTCATTTTTATGATATCATATATTGTCATATTCTTAGCTTCTTATTTGTAATATTTCATTGCTACTTGTTATTCGGGTGTTTATTGCTTTATGTTCTTATGCGTGTTTTGTCGAATAAATTCTCATTATTATTTTTATGTTATAGATACCTAATTTAAAGAATGGTATTAGTTTAATATATATCATATTTACTCATTAAATTCATTTATATAATCATTATTCAATGAAGATCATGTAGAACGAGTCGCATCACATCGTGGAGACGGTAGGCCGTACGTATGCACAATCGATGATATCGTTCCCATGATCGTGGAATTGTATTGAAGTGTATGTATACTATTTCAGAATCAATAACACTTTACAATAATCATATATACTTATTCTTTACACATTTATATCCGTCCAAGTAAGGTGGTGGTGGAAAACAGATTACACCACGACGTGGAGACGGTATTGTGTACGTACGCACGCGCGGTGATTTTATTTTCCGTAGGATAGATAGAAGTTGAAATAGGGGTGTTTGATTTTTATAATAACATATAATTATATGATTGATATAGATGTTATTACTTCATAATGAAACAACTAAAGAAGAAGAAGTATAAGAAGAATTAAATTTGAAAGAATTGGTAACGGATATTACCTCTTCTTCGACACGCCTCTTTGAAATCTCCTCTTAGGGAAATAAGATTAGTCTTTGAAGAAGACCAGGACCTCTAGGATGTTTCTAGGGAAGTGTAGAAGAAAAATTTTCAGGTTTTGGCTGAGATTGAAGGCTCAAAGTGGTGTGAGTAGGAGAGGGAGGAGGTTCCCTTTTATAAGGGAGGAGAGGGGCACCTTTGGATTCTAAGAAATATTAATTTATAATAAATTCCAACCCCACTTAAAAACCTCAAAAAATGACTCAAATACAAATCTTAGATGATATAGGATTGTAATAGAATTAGACAATAAAATTTAGAAAAGTTTGGAATTTATTTTCGACATTATCAACATGATTTATCCTTATATAATCTATTTAATTTTATTTGTGGTAATAATATTCTAAATTTTAAATAATTATAAATAATTACTTATATGTTGTGAATTTTTCATAATTGTATACGTTATTAAATTTTAGAAAATATATTTTTTAATTTACAATTTTTAAATATTTTTGTGATTTTTAAACAATTTTATAATATGTAATTTCTATAAATTAACAATAGTGTCAATTTTGACTCTATTCATTTATATGAGTTTAAATAAAATATATACAGAAGATATGTTAAAAATAAAATATTTAATAGATTCATAACATGTCATTTTTATATATAAAATTAGTTGAGCACATTAAATTGTTCATATAATATTTATTTTAATACTTTTAAAATAATTTAATCGATATTTCAATAAATAAAATAATTTCAACATCCCTATTGTGTAATAATTAATGATAATTATTTAATCCCTAAAAATTATGAATAAATTCATATGAGGTAGATAATTTTATTATCTTTTTGGAGACTATTCATTTTTGAAGTTTAATGAAGTTTATCAATAAATTAAAATTCTTATACTTATAAGATTTAAGAGAGTGACATGTTGTCACTTTCTTTGGTTTTAATAATAATTATATTATTTCATGGTCAAAAGTGCATGAAATGAATCCATTCCAACCCTTATGTGATATGGGTCGACTTTTATTCATCCAATAGGATTTTGGAAAGTGTTAGGGTAATTTTATAATCTTATATTTACCCTTAATTACCTGATTTACCTAACTGTAGTAAATAAAAATTACCATAGTTACTATTCATATTCTCAAAACAATAAAAGTAACCTGTTAACATTATTTGGACCCACTAAATCCAAATATGGAATCCATTTTTCAAAATTCAAAACACAGAAGTTGCAGAAATAAATTTAAAATTAATCCCGTTGTTAAACAGATGGGTTTTTAAACGTTAAAACATTGCCAAAGATTGAAATGTTTTTACCTATGAATTCATTGTAAAATTAATGCTAATGACATAAATTATATTAAATGATAAAAATATATTCTATTTATACATTAAAATCATTCAATATTATAATTTAACCATATAAATTATTGTGATGAAAAAATTTGTTTTTAATTAAAATATAGTGTGTTTTTACTATTCATTAAAATATGAAAGTTATCAGAATAATATGAAAAATTTATCAAAAGTAATTTTTTATATCCTGATTCCAAATAAGAATTTTATTTTGTAAAATTGAACTTATAAACATGTCAAAAACTATATTTAAAGTGGGTGCGCCATCAAAAGGCGACAAAACTGCATTTTTTTAAAAATACTTATTTTACCCGAAAAACCTATTTTGTTCTCATAACATGATCTAGAAAATATTTAAGATGAATAATAATTTTATAAAATTTAAAAATCAGATAATAATATTCATAACTTCTAGTTTATAATATTATAATAATATATCATTGTTTAGTGGAACTCGGTATTGCGTAATACACATGCTATCGAGGAAGTTCATAATTGCGTGTAACGCAAGCCAAGCTAGTGTTGTGTGCTGTGAAAGATTCCTTTGATGTTGCGTATAACATAAGACATAAAAAAAATATACTTCTCTTAAAATATCAGGGTGTTACAGATATAGGTCCCACCAATCTCATAATGAAATCAATCTCACTTATGACACAAAATAAACATAAATCATTCATCATAGCCCAAATAATAAAATAGGTCTCATAAACATCATCCCATTATTACGCAATATATATAAAAAATGGATATAATTTCATCATAAGAAGAATCAAACCATGTAAATAACAGAGAAATTATACTTGAAACATAATCATACTAAATAATTTCATCATAGATGGAAAATATTTTTGACAAAACACTTGAAATTAATTCTTGAGGAAAATATTTGTTCTTCTTCAAAATCATTTTCTTTTCACAAAATACAATTAAATTTTAAAATAAAGTGGATTTTTCTGAAAATAATCAAGAAATATTTTAGAGGAAGATTCATGAAAATTAGGAGTTATGAAATTGTAAAAAAAAATTGTTCATGTCGTATAAGTTAAAAAAACATTATCCTCATACTTTTGCTGGAAAAGTCAAAGAGGGGTAAACTTGACTTTAAAAATACATGGAAGAATACTAAAAACTTTGTGAAAAACATTTTTATGGACATGGATGAAAACTATAAGCCCAATAAATACTTACGTATAAGAAATCTCGGATAAAAATGAGATTTTCAAAATTATCCCTTACCTTATGTCCAATTTCTTCTGTATGTGTCTGAGACTCCTCTTCTTCGACGCGCCTCTTCTAAAACTCCTCTTAGGGCACTAAAGTTGGTCTTTTAAGAATACCAGAACCTCTAGTATTTTTCTAGATAAGTGGAGAAGATAAATGGTCAGGGTTTGGCCGAGCTTGAAGGCTCAAAGTGGTGTGAGGATGAGAGGGGGGAAGTTCCCTTTTATAAGGGAGAAGAGGGGCACCTTTGGAAACATAAGAAATATTAATTTATAATAAATTCAAACCCCACCAAAAACATCCAAAATGACTCAAATTAGGATATGAGGTGATATAGGGTTGTAATCTCATCAACAAATAAAATTCAGACATGTTTGAAATTTATTTTAAACCTTATCAATTTTATTTATCCTTATTTAATCTATTTAAATTTATTTATGGTAATAAAATTCTAATTTTTAAATTGTTATAAATACTTACTTATGTGTTGAGATTTTCCATATTTCGATAAATTTTTAAATTTTAGACCAAATAATTTTTAATTTTTAATTTTTAAATATTTTTTTGATTTTTAAACAATTTACTAATATGTTATTTTTATAAAATATCAATAGTGTCAATTCTGACACTATTAAATTATTTGAGTTTAAATAAAATCCACAGAGAAGAAATATTCGATCCAAAATATTTAATAGATTCCTAACATGTCATATTCATCTAGAAAATTATTGAAGCACATTAAATAGTTCATATAATATTTATTTTTAATATTTGTAAAACCATTTATTTGATATTTCTCTTAATAAAATAATTACTATAACATTTTTGTATTATTATTTTATATATATATTTTTTGCATAAAAATTAAAAATAAAATTCTATGATGAATATAAATCTATTAAATTTCTTAATAATACTTTTACTCGAATTTATCATCTAAAACTCACAATATTTAAATTGTTATATTTATTAAGTTTTGAAGGTGACAATTTTATTAAAAATAAAATAATATAAATTTCATAATCTCTTTTATATGGCTCAAAATGGTCCCAAAGTCAACCCTTGTATGCTTATGGTATAGAAATACTCGGCCAATAGGTTTTGGTTAAGTGTTTGGGCCTTTTGATGGGTATTATTACTTTAATAAAAACTATATTATTTATTTTTCACTAAGTAAATAATTTCTCCATCATTAATGTATAAGCTATTTAGGAAATTAAATATCACTTATTATTTAAAAATAAATTTCCATAACAAATAAAAACATGTTATCTTTCAAATGAGTATTTATAATCGAATTTTTATTCTGTATAACCTTATATTAAAAATACTATAATTATTAATGTTTGAGAGAGACATATTTCACTTTCATTAAAATAAATTAAATTATAGGTCTTAATCACGTCCAAGTGGGTTCTAATGGATTCCATTTCGACCCAAATATTCCTTAGGACAAAATATAATCATCCAATTATATTAATACTGGTTTTAGGGTAATATTATAATATTATGTTTACCCATAATTACCCGATTTACCTTTAACTATGGTAAATAAAATTTACCGTAGTTACTATGCATAGTGCCAAAAAATAATAAGTAGCCTATTAACATAATTTGGACCTAATAATTTCAAATATGGAATCCATTTTTTCAAATTCAAGTCATAGAAGTTGCAAAAAATAATTTAAAATTAATCTCGTCCATTAAGAGATTGAGTTCTAAAAGTTAAAACATTGCAAAAGATTTAAATGATTTTACCTATGAATTCAATGTAAAATCAATTATAATGACATAAATTATATTAAATGGTAAAAATATACTCCAATTATACTTTAAAACCATTATATATTATAATTTAACCATATAAATTATTATGATGAAAAAGTTGTTTTTAATTAAAATATATCGTGTTTTTACTATTCATTAAAATATGAAACTTATCAGATTAATATGAAAAAAATTTCCAAAGTAAATTTGTATATCCTTATTCCAAATAATAATTTTATATTGTAACATTGAACTTATAAACATTTCAAAAACTATATTTAATGTTGGTGCGCCATCAAAAGGCGGCAAAACTGTATTTTTAAAAAAAAATACTTATTTTACCCAAAAAATTAATTTTGTTCTCATACCATGTTATAGAAAATGTGTACGATGAATAATACTATTATAAAATTCAAAATGTAGTTAATACTATTCATAACAGCTAGTTTATAACAATATATCCTTGTTTAGCGAAACCCGGTATTGTGTACTACACACGCTATCGAGGAAGGTCGCAATTGCGTGTAATGCAAGCTAAGCCAGGGCTGAATGTATTGGAAGATCCCTTTGGTGTTGAGTATAACATAATAGAAACTTATTTCATTGATAAATTAAACAAAATCTATACTTAATGTTGCGTATAATATTTTCTACAAAAGGAACTTGAAATTGTGTGTAACACGAGCCAAGAATAATGTTGTGTTTACGAAAAGCTAATACGGTGTTGCATATAGTACAAGATAATCTTGGTGTAGTGTACAATAGAATACATAAAATAAAATAAAAATAATATATCTCATAAAATCTCAGGGTGTTACAATATGGATTCTCGAGGGCGTTGAAGCCTGAGTCATCCCACGTCGAATGCAGGGAATTTTATGCCATAGGCATGTATCAGAGGTTTTTCTCAGCTTCCCATGTTTGACACAGGGTATGTCACGAGTTTAAAATCTAACTGAGACAGATCTGACTGATTGGAACACTTAATAGAGTGGATCGGATGGGTGGAACCCTTGTAGGGAACAATGATGTTGGGTTTAATGTGTGGTTAGTTTCCTGGTTACTGCTTAGGGCAGTGAAGACGTGAATTTTCATGATCTCACCAGGATTTGGCGACCAGGGTAAGAATAACGATGGATAATGGATGGTCAAGTGAATTGGATGGAGAATGTGATGGAGTCGATTCGTGGGCGATGGTGATGTTGGGATTAAGCCTCGAAGAGACCTCCTACGTATCCTAGTGGAAAGGAATCGAAGTTCACGTAGTTGAGGATGGTGGTATAGAATCAGGGTGTGCATAGAGGACAAAAACCCATTGATATACTAGGTCTTACACATGGTTAGTAGCCTGAGTTTGGTCTAACGCCACTGGGACGGACCAGCGATATGGGTCCCAACAGAATGGATGACAGTGGCTTACCATTGGGTTTGGGTTGACAATGGCTTACTGCTGAATGGGGTTCACAACGTCTTTCCACTGGATGGGACACAATGGCTTACCACTGGATGGGAGAACAATGGCTTACCGATGGCTGGGGTTGAACCTCATGGAGGGTTCCTATGTACCCTGTCTAGGAGACAAGTATCAAATCCCACATAGTTTCAGATTGTTGGTGCAGCATAATGTCGTGCAAGACGAAAAGGGGGCATACAGTTTAATGTTATATGGGATGAAGGTGGTCTGATGTGAAGGGGGTCGGATCTAGTGGTTTTTGGGATTGAACCTTAGGGAGGCTTCCTATGTACCTTTCCTTGGTAGGGATCAAAGTCCATGGAGTTCTGGATGGTGGGAACTAACGTGAAGGGAGTTGGAACCAATGGTTGTTGGGCTTGAACCTCTAGAAGGCTTCCTACGTACCTCTCCTTAGCAAGCATCAACTTACACATAGTTCAGAATGGTGTTGGTGATCTGATGTGAAGACAGTTGGGACCAACAGGTGTTGGGATTGAACCTCAGGGAGGCTTTTTGCGTACCTTACCTTGGAAAGAATCAAATTCCATGTAGTTCAGAATGGTGTTGGTGAGTAGACGTGAAGATGGTCGGGACCAACAGGTGTTGGGATTGAACCTCAGGGAGGCTTTCTACATACCTTACCTTGAAAAGTATAAAAGTACATGTTGTTCATAAGGGTGTTGGTGAACTGACATTAAGATGGTCAGGACCAACAGGTGTTGGGCTTGAACCTCCAGGAGGCTTCCTACGTACCTTACCTTGGCACGGATCAAAGTCAACGTAGTTCGGGATGGGTGCATAGGGCTTACACTCTAGGCTTCCCAGAGAGGATTTCGTGGTCAATTCTTACTCTAAGCCCACATGAGTCATGCTCGGTGTGATAAACAAGAGGTAGCAAGGACCTGATGATCACATCATGAAAGGTGCATCTATGGGAAGTGGAGTGGAGCGTACAAGTGGTTTGCATCCAAAAGAGTAAATAGGGGCTTACGCATGGTTAGCATCCCAAGGAGATGGAGATTGGGACTTAATACTGGATAGAGGCCTGTTGGTGACAACACCCAAAGTGTAATGCACCAATCTCAGTTACCCAGAGTCGGTGCATTATTACATTACATTGTCATGATACAAGGAATCATGTCCCGAAAGACCGATCAGTTTAGTAGCCTTGGAAGTACTAGATACATTCATAAGTTTTACATTACATTATAAAATGAAAATCTACAATAACAATGTTTCCATAGACCACACTCATATCCCCTTAGACTATCCCTATAGTTCAGTCATAAAATACTTATTCACATCCTGGGAAAAATAAAACATAGAAAGGGGAAAGCTCAGATGCTCAGTGAGGATAAAAATATAGCGGAAACATTCATAAATAAGCATAAACATTTAAGGCATTGTATAAGACTAAAAAATCATTTTAAACATGAACTTCCGAATAATATGGAAAAGAAAAAATCAAATAATTCCATTTACTTATTCGCATGGATATTCTACTAGTCGAATAATCATATGCAATATGAATAGCTACTTTCATAATGATGGAATGCATAATGCCAAACTGCATAACAACATAGTCAAGGCCTTGTGCCAAGACTACAAATAAGATTTTGTCAAGGCATTATGCCAAGAAACTAGTTTTTCTCATGAGACCTTCCGACACATAAAGGAGCTATAATAGGCTCCACACGTAAATTACTAATTCCAATGTATTCCTCATATTAAAAGGTTTAAACATAACATAAACATTCATATTAAAACCAGATTACGAAATGTCAATAATTTATCCATAAACCATGAATGGTATAAAAATAACACATCCATAGTCAAACATAACTCATTCAATGCAATATAGAAGATTTTATTATAATAAATCAATCTCAATCGAGAATAATGAAGGATATTGATATAGATGAAGTTAATCATCAAAAATATTTGAGAGAAATATCCCCCTTTTTCTTTAAAACATTTAAAAGTCTCACTATTTATCAAGAAGTTGTTTAAAATATACTTTTGAATCAAAGTGTCCCATACCACTTTGAAACTTTTAAAATGAATTTTAATTTTAAAACATTAATGTCCATATAAATAAAACCTTATATCCATTTTTAAAACATGGACGTTAATGAGAATGATTTAGACGAATAAATTTTAAAACATTTAAAATGATATTTTAGTTAGATTTCCAAACCAAATGAGAGACGCTTGAATACAAATAATTGATATAATAAAAACATTATAATATCATAAGAATAAATGTATTCATGATATACTATTTTAAACTACATTATATACACCAAATAAAATTGGATTGGTGCATAACAACAAAGAAGTCTCAAGGGTATATAAGATGGAATGAATTCCTTTATAAAGACCATATCCTTAGGTGAATAATAAATCAATGAAATAATTATGTGTGACAAATATAAATACACTCAATTTTATTGGATATTAATTTTAAATCAATCATAGTACATTCACACATATTCTTGTAAAAACAACACCAATGACTTAGATGTTTAACTCAATGAATAGAAATTGAGTTAAAATTACTCTTATAAAGTTAAATAGGTGACTTGAGAATTTATAAATGGAGTGATTATGTGTATCAAAATTATATCCATGAAAATGGGAGTGCAATTTTCACATATAATCTTGGGGTAAAGTAATCAATGAAGTTTACGTAAAACCAAATGAGTGGAAATTGAAATTTAAAATTCCATTATTGATTTGGAAACTTACGAAACATACACCCCATGAAATAAGGATCATTCAATGATGATTGAAATACCCATAAATTAAATTATATTACACAAATAATACAATCATGGGTTGTACATACACCACACAAAATGTAGTATTGGCAAATATAGCATGAATCTCATGGGAATAAAAGTTACATGAAAACCCCTTACCTTGTACTTTTCCTTGGTAGAGGGTAAGTTATCCTCCTCTATAATAGTTAAGAAATTGTTATTAAATTATACAATAACTATATACATTAATATGGTATCATATATGAACCTCTAATATTGCTTTGTTAATAATATTTTAGTAGTATCGTCGTTTCAGGTGTTAACTGATTCGTTTTCCTTTATATAATTAATTATGTTAGTCATATTTGTTATGAATGGGATATATCTTATTCATATAGAGAATTATATCAAGTATTTAAACATTATTTTTAATCATCAAATGAAAATTAGTCTTGAATGGATATGATGGGGAATGAATCTCATTGCATTCGTCTAGACGGTAATCTGTACGTACGCACGGGGGACAATATCATTATTTCGATATTAAAATATTATATAATTGGATGGAATATCATATATAAAGAATCATTATCATGTTATATTTATTATTTTAATCATTTATACTCATTATTATACTCATCCAAATGATGAAGTGTTTGAATAACAAACTACACCACGACATGGAGACTGTAAGTCGTACGTACACACGTATGGTGACATGTCATTCATAGGATGGATAAAATATTTTATATGGTTGTACCATATTTATAATAAAATCACAGTATATGATGATACTGTATTTATTATTTTATAATATAAACAACAATTAAATAGGAAGTGGAAGAAGAAAAGAACTTAAAAGAGGTGATGAAATATTTACTTCTTCTTCAGGTTCTTCCTTTTCATTTGATCAATCGGGCTCCGTAGATTGGATTTCTAACTAATGTAAGGCCACTAGGATGAATGTATGAGAGTTGGGAGGATATTTGGGTAGGGTTTTTCTGAGCCTAATGGCTTTGAAGGTGTGAATTTGAGAGAAGGGGAAGTTCCCTTTTATAAGAGGAGTGAAGGGGCACCTTAGGAAAAGATTGAAATATTATTTTATAATAAACTCATTTTCAGTTTCTAATGGCTCAAAAATGAATTATTTAAAGGCTAAGTTTGGGGTGGGTATAAAAAATTTCAACCAATAGGTTTTATACAGGTTTGGGTCACTATATTAAACTTATCTTTTATATTTAACTCTTAGATAAATAGTTTTACATTTACCAGGTCTCAATGTATTTTTATATTATATGGTTAAGGAACATACTCTAAACTTCTGAGAGAACCCCAAGTGGTTATTTAATAATTTACCTATCATTATATAAGTATTTTGGACGAACATTATATTTTTAGGATTATTATATCAACCAATAATATTGTATTTGTTTTAAAAACTCATTTAAGTAAATTTTGACATTATTTACTAATTGATTTTTTTAAAGTCCTAAGAACTTTTTTAATTCGAAATAAATACATTTAATAAACACAAACATGTCATATTAACCTATAAAATTATTTTAATTTATTAAAATTCTCAAATTACATTTATTTGGATATTTATAATATGAATTATTTTAATATTTCATTATAAAGATAATTACTTCATCATCATTGTGTCATAAATAAAATAAATTATTTAATGTATAAAAATTAAAAATAAAATATCATTATTTGGGAAATATTCTTAGATTTATAATAAATATTTATAATCCAATTTATCTTATGTATAGCCCTGTATTAAAAAAAAAATTAGTTATTAAACATTGATTTTAAATCTTTTAACTCTTTTAACTCTTCTTTAAATAAAGTAATAATAAATGTCCTGATCTAATACAAGTGGACCTTAAGGATCATATTTTATTCCTAAGGTTTTTTTTGTTGAATTAAACTTATCCAATATAATTAGGACATGTGTTGGGGTGATTATGATATCATTTTTTTCCTTAATTGCCCAATTCACTTTTAACCGTGGTAAATACAATTAAAAAGTTATTATTTGCCAAAAAAATATTTTCATCTTATTAAACCACATTTTTCTTACTGATATCAACCATGTCTCTCGGATTTTTTATATTCCACTCACATAAGTGGTAAAATTAAGTTTTATGTGAATTTGCAAATGCTCCTTGGAGGTGGGTAAAAGACGGTAAAAAGTTCAATAAAATTTTATACATCTAATTTTATTATAAAATGACTTTAATGAATTAAATTGAACTTATATAGGTATTATAGATTTATTTTGACTTAAAATAAATTTAAATAAAATAAATAATTATTTAAATAAAAATTCGGTTTTAAACTATAATGTAGTGTCTTTCACTATTCATCAAAAATTGAATGTTTTTAGAAAAATACCTAAAATTTACCCTAAGATAATTTTGATATTCCGAATTCAAAAATGAATTCTATTTTACCAAATTAAAAATATAGAAGTTTCATTAATTAATTTAAAATTAATTTTTATTGTCAAAACTGAAAAGTGGGTTTTTTAAAAGTAAAAACTATCAAAAGATTGACATGTGTTTATGTAAAATTTAAATGTGAAATTACTTATAATCACATAAATTGTATTAAATGAGAAAAATATAATCTAATTATACTTAAAAACCATTAAAATACATAAATTAACACTATAAATTATTACGATTATAAAAGTTGTTTTCAATTAAAATTTTGTATTTTTCAGTATTCATCAAAATATAAAAGTTATTAGAAAAGTACCAAAAATTATCCAAAATAAATTTTTATTTCCCAATTCAAAAGAAGAATTTAATTTCATTAAATTTAACATATTAATGTGTCAAATATTGGTTTTAAAATGGTTTTCCATTAAAAGGTGGTAAATTTTCCTTTTTTGAAAAATAATTCTTTTATCAGAAAAAAATGAATTTGTTATTATATTATGTCTAAGAAACACATAATATAGATTCTAAAATTATATGGAGTATATAAAATTCAAAATTCAGTTAATACAATTCATAACTTCTTTTGAACGGCTAGTTTGTTAAGTTGTGGTGCGCTCGAACTCGGTGTTTCGTGTAGCGTAAGCTATTGAATTAATTTAAATTAAATAAATTACTATGAAATCCTTGGGTGTTACACAAAGTTAGAGGGATCTGGAACTGAATAAAGAAGGGTTGTGTTTCCCATCCCCCCTCTGGTCTTCGGCCAAAAATAATATAGGAGGAGAAGGGGTGTTGCCTCCTACAAGAAAGGCTAGGGGCTTACAATAAGGTGGATTCCCTTTCCCCACAGATAGATGTCGCTCCAATAAAGATGATCTTATTCCATGTGAAGAATAATTTCGCTCCCATGGAGACTGGTGGGAATGCAGAATGTCCATGGTGGGGAACCCCATGTACGATGCACAGGGTGAGGTCACAGTTTAACATCATTTGTTGAGGACGATGGCATTTGGTAGTTTAACATCATGAAACTCGGATGAGGTAGGTGCACCTCCCACCCCTTGGAACTTACATAACTGATGCCCCCTCCCCATTGGGGGAGGTAATGCATCAGTAATGTTGTGGTGAGGGGGTGTTATAGAGTGATCCATGGAGGGGTCCACGTTAACATGGCTATGCGAAGAAGAAATAGTTGTTAACGTGCCTATGTGAAGAAGATTGTGGTGAAGAAACGCAACAGGAAGTACCACCCAAGGGACATTGAAATCACTTTGTGCTAACATAGAGGGTGGCATGGGAAAAGGAGTTGCAGAGCAAAGGGGTTTATAGGTAGAAGCCCAATGAAGCTCTGGTGCTCTATGAAGTGGAGGGTCTTCGCAAAAGGGTGTGCTTCGTGATGTGAAGTGTTCTAGCCCTGGAATAGGGCATCGGTGCATATGGAAGCTGCTTTGTGAAGTGGAAAGGCATTCATGGAGCAGTTCTTCACGATGCAAGGTTACCTTGGGAAGCATAGCGTTGCGAAGCACAGTGACCATGCCTTAGCATGAGGGTCAGATGTGCATGGAGGGTATTTCACGAAACATAAGTGCTTATCAAAGACCTAAGTCCCTTTTGGGATCTATTTCCTTTGTAGAGGCCCATGTTATAAGCAAAGGACATCCCTTTTTGAAGAGGGGATGAATTCATGACAAGGGGTATGCAGTTCATGATGCAAAAGTACCTTTAAATGCTCATTGTTCGTAGAGAAGAAATTGCTTCGTGATTCAGGATCTAGGAAGGTGAAAGGTTGGAGGATCTTTCCTTTGGGATTGAGGGGAGCCCGGTATTTATAGGTCAGGGGAACCACGAAGCAGAACTTTCTCAGCACGAAGACAGGTGTCATTTTGTTGTAACCGTGCGGCGGCATCGTGAACGTCAAATTGGTTCGCAGAGCATCTTGCCTACTTGCTACGCGGCAGCTTCACGAACATCAAATTGGTTCATGGAGCATCCTGGATCCTTGCTCTATAGTGGCATTGTGAACATCAAATGGGTTCATGAAGCATCCCACCACCTTCCTCCGTGGTGGCTTTGTGAACATCAAATGGATTTTCGGAGCGTCTAGCATCTTTGCTCAGCGGTGGCTTCTTGAATGTCAAATGGGTTCATGGAGTTTCTTGACTCTTTCCTCCCTGGTAGCTTTGTGAAAGTCAAATGGGTCCACGAATCATCTTGCCTCTTTCTTCCATGGCATCTTCACAAAAGGGGATCTTTGCACCAGCCGCGGGGCTACAGGGGCTCCACGAATAGGCTTCACAAGGCAGCTCCTAATGATTTCTGTTTTTTCTTATTCTTCACAAATTTTGGTGACAAAAATTCCCCCCTTAGACTAGGTTATTAGGAAAAAGTGAGTGCCAAAATTTGAGGGTAAATCTCCAAAATCCATCGGTTAATCACGAAGCTGACGTGCGAAGGAGGTCTGCCAAGCAAAGCGGCGACATGTGGGCTGAGCTTGGCATGAAGCTCACTATTTTTGGACGTGCCACGAAGCTCCAGGGAACCTCACTTATAAATAGGGGAGTTGACCACTCTTTTTTCTTTTCTCTTCTTCACTTTTTTGGCCTTTGGTGTTCTCAATTCGTGAAGCACCACATACTCCGTGATTTCTCTTTATGAATCAGGGCTTCTGCTTCGCAGTGCACAGCGAGTCTCTGCCTTCACGTCAGTGCGCTCTGCGACTTGTATTTGAAGGCCAGGGCAAGGCTCTATGAACTACCTTCATGAACAAGATCTATGAATGAGCTCTGTGAAATTGCTTGGTGATCTAGAACCAAAAAAATGTCCTAATCTCGAAAAACTAAATGGCCCCAGAAGAGGCTAACAGGGGGTCCTTTAGGATGCTTCCCGGAGGGAGAAGATGGGGAATATCTTCGGTCTGGGGGGGTCTGTTCGAAGCCATTCTGAACACAATTTTCTAGTGGAGATGATGTCAGAAATCTAAAAAAAAATCTGTTTTGTAAAAGGTTTCCTCTGTATGGATTCGGCCTATGGGGTGATGTCTTCATCCCTGAAGTGAGTAGGGATGAGCCAACCTACTGGTTTAGGAGCACTTCATGTTAGAGCCAGTGGTTCAGGGCAGCTAACGTCCATGCCTGAGAGGACTTCACACCCATCAACACTGATTGTTTATACAATCATTTGAATGAAATTGGCGGGAAGGAACCGCAGCCAGAGACATCTCACCCACTGTACCAGACTATCTTGAAGGTAGCCCTGAGGAACCCAGGGAAGGGGTGGTCCGATGAGTGGGATATGCGCCAGGGTGGAAACATCATAGATGACTAGTCCTTGGCCCACTGGGTAGGTGCTTTGTGTGAATAAGTTGGGGTAGAGTTGAGGAGAGTGGGTCTGTATGCAGCGTCTTGGGCCTCCCAATTCCAAATTTAATAGTTGAAGTAGCTAATGTCGTAGTTGCTAAGAATATGGTCATCGAGGACCAATACCTTCAATTTTCACTATGGAGAGGTCGATATCAGTCTGTGGGATTTGAATCAGATCTCGGGGTCCCAATATTTGGGGCAATGTATGATGAGTTCTTCCCCATTATGAGTGTGTGAGAAGACCTAGAGAAGATTCCACCACTAGAGATGGAGTTAATGAACTTGGTATCAAGAGAAAACAAGGAAGAAGTGAGGGATGTACATTTCAGATGATGGTTCAAGCAGTTCCTGAACTTCTCGGAAGATAGGCAGTTTCTGGTGAGGCCTCGAACTTGCCCGAAGGGGGATAAATGAGGCATGGAGAACTCGTACTAGAGGCTCTTGGAGGATAGCCAGTGGAAGACGTGGGGATTCAGCATCAATTCTAAGAATCAACTAGTAGTAAGGTTGTATTCCTTTATTATAGTACTCATATGCAGCTGGATCTGGTCAGTGAGGGACACAAACATGGTCATGTGACCGAGAATGTTTATCATGGTGTACATGCTGGAAACATGAGGGTGGGTCAACCTTGGGATCCTGATGCTCGCCAAGTTGTAAAAAATTTTGTGTCCTATCGGTGAGGGTAAGTAGCCACAGAGAATATGCGGGCCATTCCACCTCTTGTATGGGTGGATAGCAGCGCACACCAGGGGGGGTCTATGAATATCAGTACCCCATCACCCCTCCGGGATCAAACTTCCGTTCGTCCATTTTGAATTCCGTAGGGAGATTTCCGACCAAGCTTACCATGCAGTCGGTACTGAACCAGGTCTGGAAGATAGAGGAGTTCAACTTTCACCCGTTCTTGTTTCCCATGGGTTTATTCACTGATTATGGCCAGTGAATGGAAGAGAATTGGTCCTACCTCTGGGCCTTTCAAGGCGGAGTCCTGGTGACACAGGTGGACCGTGCGCCCCTCTATGAGCCATACACCCAACCCAAATTTTCAAGGCAATTTCATTACATCCAGCGACTGATCCCGCAAGTCTATTTGGGTGTGCGCCATGAGGAGCACCCGTGCATGATGAGAAAAATGTGCCTCATGTTCACATGGGAAGATGGGAAGATGTGGAACGAGTTTCCTTCACCTAGAGCCATATTCTGCTTGGTGAAGGAGTATGCCAAATGCTGGGAGGCGACCTACCCAGGGAAGATGCTGAAGCAACCAACCATTCGGGTCGGTAATGGTGTACCTCCCCAACCTCAAGGCCAGGGTCAGAAGGTGATAAGGACACCCCATGGTGGGTGGTCTGTCATGGCGGTGAGGCCTATACTGGTTGAGGGGGAGGCAGGGGAAGCAGATCTAGGAGCGGAAGCAGACCCGACAGTCCCAGAAGAGTAGATTTATCCGGAGGGGAGGCCACTAAAAAGATTCCACAAGATATCCACTCAGGCTCTGGGGAAGTAGTTGCACCATATATACATACCAATGAATGTTGTCTTCCCAGAGGCGTGGGACATCTGGGATTCCAACAAGAAATTCTTTGGCCCGTCTGAGATGTGGCAACACTTGAACCGCCTCGGGATGGATTTGTCAGGAATCATCCCCCTTAGGGTCGGATTTGCAGTATCCCTGGTAGAGGATGACCAATACTTGGCTGAGTTAGAGGACTTCATGCACTCCTGGGGTGCCCTGCAGCCAATGAATGACGAGGTGAAGGTATTGTTGGATCAAATGGCCCCTCTACATTTGTCAGCTGTAGAGTAGAGTAAGTGCTTCCCTTCTCTAGTAGAATTGGACGAGCCCTATTGGGGGAGAGGATGGAAGAGGGAGCCTTCTAGAGGAGGGAAAAGTCGGTGATCAAGGCTCAGATCTTGAAGAATTTTCAAAGGCCCTTGAGATAATATCCCAATCCCCTTCCTCAGGGTCTGCATCTAGGTCATTTTGAACTTCTTACAAATTTTTGAACTATGTAGGAGGACCTCATACACAGAACATGTTCCCACCTTACAAAAGAATTAGATGCAGGGTCTTTGGGATATAACCTTGCTGCTATGGCAATTTGTGCATCCAGTGGGGCTAGGACACCCAGGGTGGATTTTCCAGAGTTTTCAGAACTTATGACGATATATAGAGGTCCAGGCCTTAGGGTCTCAATGGAAACAAACCAAGAACAAGACCAAGAATTTGATCTATGTAAGTCTCCTCTACAAAATTAATGACTGCCACTCATTGATTAGGTTAACTGGAATCTGTTCACTTATTGGTATGCACGGTTCTTCAAATGGGTGGATATCCAGACTGACCAAGCAACGACGCTCCTGATAAATGGTGGGACCATTAGCAGGGTTGGGCCTGATATTATTGAAGTTGGATCGGACGATGAAGATTGATTGGACAGCACGGGTCCTGCCATACCTAATCAGACACAAGATGTAGACCCTTATGATGATTTCTTAGGGGTTTTACCTGTGTATGAGCCTACCAACCCTACAGACTGGGATGAAATGGCCTCTGATGAAGAGGATAGCGAGATAGTTCATTGTTGTTCATGAAATATGATCAAGTGCTTCATTGATGACACCCCTCAAGCTCAATGGATAGATCAGATGGAGAGACTTCATTCACTACTGTGTGAACTATGTGTTGGGGGGTTAAATCCCAATGTCCCCACATGCTCATATGAGATCTCATGACACAGAATATTCGAGAGTATGATCTTGGCCTTGGCGTGGGGTGGCAGCATAGAAAAGCGTTGAACATCTAGAGGCTTCAGGATGCTGAAAATGAGTTTTAGCGGTTTCACATATGGGTAGATGAAAATTATACTTCTCTTAATGCGCAGTCAGAGATTATAATGTAGCTGAATGCACAGTTGACGGAGGCCGAAGAGAGCATGAGGAAAGCCTCTGAGGATAATATCGTTATCCAAACCAACGAAAAGCGGGCCCAGATCGCAGCTGACGAACTGTGCCCCCTCGCTACCGAAGAGGAGTGGGAACTGAATAGGCAATAGCGAGTCCTGGACACCACAATCCAGAGGGTGGTGGAGCTATAATGCTCTTTTGATGGGGTCAACCTATCTATGGGAGGGGTCAATCCTCGGGTACTGTGATACATGTAACTTTTTAACACACTTTCATTCATTGAATATTTATGCTAGATGCATGCATGAGTTATGTTATTCATTTTTGGTCTATTTCATTTTATTTATATACATGGAACATCCGAAGATTAGTCCCTAAGCTCACGTAGGTCGGGCCCAATGCGGGAAACATGGGGTGACCACCTTATCATTCCACCCGAATATAAGATTGCAAACCAAGATTCAGGAATAAAAGGTTTGAAAAACCAATCCAGATTTCTGAGAAGAATGGGAGAGGACCGACTGGAGGATGAAGCTCTCAGAACAGCCAAATCATCACTTTCCCAGTGTGCTCTAGTGCATGAGTGGGGTAAATCTAGGGGAATTGGAATTAATCTTAACATGAGAGAGTGGAAGGTGTGAATCACAATAACCAAAATTTGGAACACCGTAGGGATGGCATGACAATGAAGAATAAGTATTGACCTTATTCTAAACACAGTATCCATATTGTGTTAGCCTGAAATTAGGATAACAAATGAGGTCCGACCACTGACCATGTTTGAAACATGGGGCCTGACTCAAAATACCATGCATTAGTTTTTCAAAACATTGTCTTGGGATAGTATGTGAGTCGTAGGTCGAGCATCCAAACTATTAGGGGGTTATTTTAGACGTGAGATAGAATGAGGGTCTGAATAAAGGGCATGCAAAGCGTGGAGTGTGGAGTGCTGGATTTGTTTAATGGAGTACAACACTCTTGAAATTACACCACCATGGTTGAGACACGTTATGTGGGTGCATCAGTCTGATTAGGGATCATACCTACTTTAGAACAGGACCTCTCTAGTAAAGACATATAATTACATGTAGTTTTATGTCATACCAATGAGAATGATAGACATGTAGTTTAACATCATACGGTGAGGACGGTGCACATAGTTTTAAGGTCACACTTCTTGGACCAATGTTAACAGTTTAAAGTCATCGTACATGGACTGTAGGCTCCTAGTTTAAGGTCATAGAGATTAGAACATGATTGGGGACGAGGGGCCAGGAAAGTTAATTACCCTAGGGCTAGGCCCAAGGTGAAATTCTTGGGCATCACTATGTATCTCATAATGATAATAATCAAGACAAATGTACTTCTTAAAAATGGTGTGGCCAGAGGCCAACACTGATAGGGAGAATCCTCTTTGGTAAGGGACTTGGTGTATCCCATGACTAACATGGGGCATCATGAACTTGTTCGGGTTAGAAACATAGTTTTTTGTCATGCGTCAAGGACATATGGCATGGTTGTTCCAGTACACATCCTACCAAAACTACTAAACCCACAAGATTCATGTTCGATGTGGGAAACAAGAAGTATTTATGGTACTTTCATGACATAAGAAGGAACATGTTATGTGTGATGGGATGATAGGTGAATGATGTCCCATTGATGTTGACCCACCTATATAACACACCTAGATGCACAAAAGAGTAAAGTCGAGTATGTTGGAATTCCACTTGAACAAAAGGAAGTAGAAATATGTGAATCATGATGCTCGAGATCTAGACCACAATGATGGTGGCGTGACAATAGGGGATAACTAGTGACCATGTTTAAAAAATAGTATCTATTTGGAATTGGCCTAGAATGGGGACATACAAATGAGGGTCGACCATTGACCATGTTTGAAACACGGGACATGTCACAAATGTCATCCGGGGTCTTCAGGGATATTTCCCCAAGATAGTAGGTAAGGTAATATGGCATTAGACAAGCCCATAAATGGGGTCCCTTCATAAGTGGAAGATGATGAGGATCCAAATAATGGGCTCACGAAGCATGGACCTAGATTGAGGGGAATGTCCCTGTGAAAATTCCACACTTTGGGATCTTTGTCAAAATGCATCTGAGTATGACTATAATACATATCAGATAGAGGGATTCAAGCCCCCCTCCAAGGGAAAGGGTCCAATGGTTGGCCACTTCCAACTTAATGGTCATAGGATGGACCATTAATGGGGGCCTGGTTTAATGGACTATGCAAAGGGTGGCAAAGTAGTTAAATGTGACACGCAATTCCCATAGAGATATACTAGTTTATGGTCTTATAACTCAGACCAGGTTGGGAAAATACATGGGAGGCACATGGTGCAGCTGGAAAAAGCTGATGTGAATGAGAACCCATGAGGTACTCACCACACCATATGTTTCCTAAAGGGTTCAGTCCTAGGGGATAAAATAGAAGGGATAGGATTTTATATTCCTAAGGATAGACCTAGAGACGAGATGTCTGGGCGTTCCTACATATCCCATAAGGATGGGAATCAATCCATACATAGTTCTGGAAGGTGTTGTGCAGTTTGGCATCTTTCAGCAAGGACATAGAGTTATCTTAGTTTATGGTCATAGAGCTCGGACCGGAGATGTTTGGGAATACAGAAGATACATGGTGAGGTAATTATAAAACTCTACATGAATGAGTACCTGGTGTCCGGATCACCATGTGTTTCTTGGAGAGGTTTTAGTTCGAGGGACCATAAACGAAAGTTAGGTTGGGCCTGAAGTAAAGTGCATTGGCATTCCTACGTATACCATAAGAATGGGAATCAAGTCATATGTAGTTCTTCGGATGGCACGGTAAGGTACCAGTGCTAGGGATGATAAGGTCGTGTGGGTCTAGCCCTCTTACATGAAGAAGTGGAATTTGATTGATCGTGTTTGTACTTTTGGATGAATGTATGTATGTATGTTTTTTTTGTGAAGCGATGGACCTATGATAGAAATTCTTGGAATCACCAAAAGAATCAAGATGTATAAAGGCATTGAAAAATGGTATGGTGTGTGATAGATACTAAACATGATGTCCCTTTGACTGAGGACACCACGATGCAGTGTCGTTTTTTTCCGTGCGTCCTGGATGATAATGTCTAGTTTAGGGTCATGTGATGGGACCTAAAATGCACTCCAACGTCATGCAGTATAGTCGCAATAGTTTAAAGTCATGTGGTACTAGGCAGCATAGTTTGAATTCATATGGCTTGGACATATACATTGGAGATGAGGTTCAAAAGGAAATGTGCACGGAATGATAAATCATACCTGACATGAATAAGGAAGAGGTCCACATCACACCGCACATGATTCCAAGAAAGAAACCTCGGGCTGAGTTGGACAAAAAAAGGTTAGAGAATATGGGGCATGATTGATTAGCTCTCGGTTGAGCTAAACCCAGAGACACGATGTTCAGGCATTCCTACACATCCCATGATAATGGAAATCAATCTAGACATAGTTCTAGAAGATGAGGTATAAGGGGATATTATTTTAAGGTATTAGAGTGTGGAAAGATAGAGAAGCAAAACTCGTCCAAGTGAGCATAGACCTCGATCTGGTCTTTAAGCCAATTTGAGTCAAACTTGGTTTGGGAAACAAGGGAGAAAGAGGTCTTTGAAACACATGGAATACACGTGAAGGGAAAGTTGGTTCGGAGCTCCGAATGATGCCTTACCATGGCTTTGTCCTCCTAACATGAAAATACGCAGTGAGGGATAGTACCAGGGGTATTGAAATTCCACTTGGACAAGATGGGGTGGAAAATGATGTGAATCATGAAATCAACATTTATGTCTTGAAGGGGTTGGCGCGGTGATGGAGGATAACTATTGATCGTGTTTGAAACACACCATTCATATCATGTGACCTGAAATGGGAACAAAAAATGATTGTTGACAGCTAACCATATTCGCAATGTGGGACTTGTATTGATTTGTTGTCTGAAACCCTCGAGGATGTTGGCCCGTAATGGTAGGATAGACCTTAGGAAGAGCATCCATGCCATTTAGGGGTCCCTTCGGATGTGAAAGATAATGGAATCCCAAATTAAGTGGAACACGAAGCCTAAAAAATGGGTGAAAGCATGTCCAGGTAGAATTTGACACTCCAGGATCTGAACCTGAGTGCTCCTAGGCACACTGGTGAATCACCGAAGAGGGTTGAGGGACCCAACTTTAGAGAATCCAGCTAGAAAATATGAGTTGTTAAAGTGATATAAGGGTTCTTATGAGAGAGAGTTATGAGGTATGGTTGTTATTAACCCAACATGAATGGGGAAATAAGCCCATAACACACTATATACCCCTCTCCTGGGAGATCATAGGTCAAGGGGGCAAGATGATACGGAGGTTTCTAAGAGATGGGGCTAGACCTGAAGACTAGATGTTCGGGCAGTCCTACATACCCCATAAGGATGGGAATCAATCCACACATAGTTCTAGAAGATTTTTTGTAGTTTAACGTCTGGAGGCAAGGACGTAGAGTGGTCTTAGTTTATAATCATAGAGCTCGGACCAGAGATGCATAGTTTAATGTCATATGAATGGGACATCTGAGTGCAGAGGGTGAACCACCGTGCCTGTGTAAGACCATGAAATGGAAACAACTATAGAGGATAACTATTGACCATGTTCTCAACACAGTATCCATATCTATGTGACTAGAGGTTGGGGGGAAACAATTGATTGTCAACCGTTGATCGGGTTTTCCATATGGGACTTGTATTAACTTTTCATTCAAAATCCTCGAGGGCATTTTCCTGTAATGGTAGGAGATACCTTAGGCCAAGCATCCATGCCATTAGGGGGTCCATTTGGATATACAAGGTGATAAAAACCCAAATAATGGGGCTTGAAAAGCATAATAGGGTCGGTGCTAGTGGGACAGATGATAAATGAGGGAAGGGTTGTCTCAAGGGGATATGTTTGGCATGGAGAAATAGCCTGACATGAATAAGGACGTGAGTCTATACCACACCACACAATACCAAATGGGTCCTCAGGCCAGGGGGCCAAAGGGGTCAAAGGACCTGAGGCTGGGCGTCCCAACCAACTGTAGAAATATGACCTCTCATGCGGGAATTGCCTCATCATAACTCCTAAGCCCATGAGATCAATGCTCAGTGTGGGAAATAAGGAGTAGGACAAGGCTCTCCCCATCACATAAGGGTCTGATAGCAGGAATTACACAACTACTCGAGGTCAACCAAAGTTTAGAGAGAGAGAGGGGGAAGAATAAACCACTACACTACATGTTTGGGACATATGGGGGTGGTGACAATGACAAAGGATAGTTGTTGACCAGGTTCAAAACACAACATCCACATCGTGTAGCCTAAAATGGGAAAAACAAATGAGTGTCAACCACTGACCATATTCACAATGTGGTACTTGTATCAATTTTTTGTTCAAATTCATCTAGGGCGTTGGACTGAAATTATAAGAGATCCCTGAGACTAGGTATCCTTATCGTTCAGGGGCCCTTTTGGATGTGAAAGATAATGGAAACCCAAATAATGGGGTGTGTGGAGCATAAATGTGCCAGTGCAATTTCAAATAAATATAGACAATAGAAGAGGTGGAGATCTTCAGGGGAGAGGGATACATGGTATGGTCATGATTAAGTTGATGTGATTGGGGACATAAGCCTGCACCACACTATGTGCTTCAACCCAATGGAAGGTCCCGAAGTTTGGGGTTGGGCCTATGGGAAAAATTTTCGGGCGGTCCTACGTATCCCATGAGGATGGGAATCAATCCATATGTTTTTATAAAAGGGTCATGTATTTTAAAGTCATGTGGTAAGGACATGGGAAGATTTGAAGAACGATGAGGGGCACATGGCGCGACCTTCGTAATCTTTCCACGAGTGTGGCCAAAGAATCTTGGTTTGCTTCACATGAGATCCTCCAAGGGAACAACACCCAGGAGGGGTAATCAGATGAGAGGAGAATGGGGATGGACTCAAGATGAGATGTCTGAGTGTTCTTACGTGTCCCATGTGGATGGGAATCAAGTAATATGTAGTTCTTGAGATATAGCTTAACGTTTTGTAGGATGACAGAGAGTTTAATGTCATGCGGGACATTTTAGAGTTTAAGGTCATGTAATACCAGAGATTTTAAGGTCATGTAGGACCCTAATGCCATTTAGGGTCATACGGGGTCATTTCATACTCAAGAAAAGTATTTATTGTGGAAAATGGCATTTGTTGGAGGAGTTATATGGTCACCGTCCATGGTAACTAGTGAGTATGCACCATTAGAGTAAACTTAGTGAATGATATATGGTTCTTCACATTTGGGATCCAACATGGGTGGTTTCCTGGTAAGTATCATTGGTTCCCTTAGGTCCAACACCATGTCACCTTGCAAGAATGCGCAGAGGGGATATTTCTTATTGAAAGCTCAAGCTGTCTTTTTCTGATGCCTTTCCAGATTGTGCAGGTCATAAAGCTTATTCTCGTCGACTGCTTCTAACTCATCCAGATTTATTTCAGATACTTTATCTGGAACTTGTTGATCATAGAAAATTGTGCACAATGAGGGAAATTAAATCTCAATGGGAAGGATAGCCTTTGTTCCATACACTAGGGAATATGGGATCACTAGGATGGAATTACGAGTCATCGTATGATAAGCCCAGAGGGCATTGGGGAGCTTGTCCAGCCAACTCTTCTTATTCTAACTAACCATTTTCTTTTGAATGTTTGTTTCATCTAGAAATGGGGATGACCTTGTTATTTTAAGGTTCAAACTTTCCAATCGGTTTCTAACAAGTTTATTCATAGAACCAGAAACACCCAATGATTCTATATTCATTTGAACCTACTTTCCAAAGGTAGGTGCTCATTAGTTATGGACCGATGAGGTTTAATAATTTTCATTGGTAAAGAGGATGGGAGGTCAGGCTCATCACACCTTTTTTGGGGGAATTATTTCCTACTCCGGGACTTTCTTATAGATTTAAGTTTTGTTCACGAATCCTTATTAATTCACCAAGAATGAAAATGAGTTTTCCTTTAGATTTGGAAATCGATGATTGATATGTATGGGATTTTGAGAATCTTTTATATGTATTTGAGGTTCTTAATTGATGGAGAATCATCTGTATGTATTAGATATTCGTGGTCAATGTTATCCTTCAATACATTATATAGAAGTATCTTGGTCATTATAATGACCATACTAGTTTTAAGGCCACTCGTTGAGGCACTTGAAGTTTATTTTCATTTATAAAGACAGGGATTATTTCAGAGTTGGTTCGTACCCACAGATGGGCTACCTAAATATCCTTGTTAAAAAGGAATCATAACCCATGTATTTCGATAATAAGGGTATATTTTAACATCATATGGGATGGAAAAGAATTATTGAATGATGGGCTTGAACCTTAGAAAGGCTTCCTACGTACTCTACTTTTAAGGAAGATATCAAAGTCCACATAGTTTGGGTGAAGAAATATGGGGATTATGCATGGTTAACATCCCAAAAAGAGATTTCATGATTACTTTTACACAATAAGATCATGTGAGTCATGCTCAGTGTGAGAAATAAGAGGTATTAGTAAACCTGGCGATTGTACCACAAAAGATGAAGTCACAAGAAATGATGTGGGTCTTATGTATGTATGACTTCCCAAGTAGATGAATACCAGGAATTACTTTAGGAAAGAATCCCAGGATCAGGGTCTATAAAGGTATTTGTACTTTATGGAGATTTGGAGTTTTAACCCGGGGATTACTCTTAAAGATGATTCCCAAATTAAAGGGGACTTATAACTTGGGGATTACTCCTAAGAAGGTGGACCAAATTAAAGGATTTATGATTGTGGATTATTCTTGAGGAGTCCCAAACCAAAGGAACTTGGGACTTACTTCTGAGGAGGATTCCCAAATTAAAGGGGACTCATAACTTTGGGCTTACTCCTGAGAATGAGGCCCAAGTTATTGGAATTATGATTGGGGCTTATTCCTAAGAAGGAGGCCCAAACCAAGGGAACTTGGGACTTACTCTTGAGGAGGATGACCTAAATCAAAATATCCTCTCATCTTAAAGTATGAGGTTATATGGAAAAAACCTCTAACCATAGTGACATAAAGCTTGTAAGTCATGAGGTTTTGGGAGAGTTTCTCATATAATTCCTTTCAGATAAGGAATCAAACAAAGGAACCATGCCATAAATGTCTTTAAAAAGAGGGTTGAGGGATAATATATTAAAAAGGGTAGGTGAATGGGAGAGAGGAACACAAATGAATTTGGCTCGCAAGTGTAGGTCGCACAAGTCATTTGACACGCAAGTCTTGGCCGCACAAGTGTACTTGCACGGCATGGGTTCACCAGGGTGATGAAGAATCTGTAGGGTAATACTTAGGAGAGTCTTAACTCAAGCAAATAGTGTTATCCTAAGATGTTTTCAAAAGGGCGGAATGCAATCTTCATCGAAAGGGTAAGGCGGCGCGCAAGTGTATCCATTTTTATGGAGGTCACGACACTTAGGCGTGCATGTTTTGATCAATTATAAACACTTATGCCTTAATTGACTACTTCAGGTCATCCATTCTAGGTAAAAAGTTACCTTAGAAGATTTTGGAAGAGTTTAGTTGAAGACTAGGGTGATCGGAGCTTGAATTTGACTTTTGGAAAAATCCATCCCGGAAATGGGGGGCCCACGAGGGTTATTTATAGGCCACCTTGCACCTTGGGTAAAAAACCAAATAGGGTGCACAAGTGAGATAAGCGACCCATAGTGGGCGTGCAAATAACTTGTGCGCCTCACTCCAAATGGGCTCCTAGTCCATGCCTACATCAATTTTTTTGATGTTCTTCAAAGGGTTACCCTAGTTGTGCTTATAGTATTCCCCTTTTCGATTATTTGGACTCTGTGATCGAAAAGAGTGTCAAAAAAAGTCCCCCCTCAGAGTTGGATCTCAAAAGGAAAGAGGATCCGGCTCTGAGGTAATGTCGGAGAAATCAAGGGTCTCTGGTGTGTATGATCGGCACACAGATGTTGGGGCTTAGTGGTTTTGGATATCAAGAAATCCATGTCATAGTGAAACAAGTCATTTAAAAGAGGGAGAAAGAGAAAATTTGTCATCAAGACCTAATCAAAGCTAGATTACTGACAAATATCAGTGATTTTTAGGCTGCAGTGTCCCGAGCTAAGGCTGATCATGCTGCAAAAATGAAGGAACTGAAGCAGAAGATCAAGGAGAATATTGTCCAGAAGTAGCACCTTCATCAAGAGCTAGATGATGTTACTAGGGAGCTTGACCAACTTCATAATTAATTAGAATAAGTCCAATAAGATGGTATAAAAGCCATCACAGATGCCAAAGAAGCACTTCATTGAGCTAAAGAGAGTGAAGCTGGTCGAGTAAATGAACTTCAAGTGGCTGCTGATGAATCTCATGATGCAGTAAAGTAGATAAGAAATCATGTTGAAAGTCTTCTATAATTTCTGAAAAAAAGATAAGAAAATCTAGTCTGTGGATGTTCTTATAATCTTGTTCATCAATGATAAACAGTTCATCTTCAATCATCTGTACCTTCATTTTCTTGATAATATCTCTTATTTTTACCTAATCAAATGGGTCTAGTAAACATAGTTTTTTTTTACTAGGGTTATATAAACAACCCCACAAACATTTCATCTTTTAATTTCTCAATATTGCCTAAATCATATGAAATGTACATTTAGCGAGTTGGGACTTATCTTTTGTTCAGAGTACCCTTTATCGGTTCCTAATTTAATGAGTACCATATATTTTGTTATTGGAAGTTTAAATTCATGCATTCTAGACTATAAAAAGGCTAATATTTAAGGTCTAATATCTTTGAACGAATGGATGATATTGTCTCAATTCTTGATTATTTGTTTGGAAATATATTACCATATTCAAGTATGGAGGGGTAAAATTGTAATCTGTGACTTGAGAAATTTTTAATCTGAGGAATGACATGGTAAAAGAGATAAAAGGCATTAAGGGAAGTATTTTAAAATAATTAAGTTACCACTACTTGAAAAGCACGTTATGGGGGCTGAATTATGCAGAGCCAACTAGGGCATATGCTGCATAGTCTAATAGTAGTATCTTTTGGCTGACAGGTCTGCTAGGTAGACAACTTATGCAAGGCTACCTAACGGCACATGCTGCATAGTCAGACAAAAAAACTCTCAGAAATTTGACTTTCTATTGCTAAAATCTGAAGAAAGTTTTATGGAGATTCAAAATTTTCAAAGCATAGAGTCTTCTTTATAGAGAAGGGTACTTGAATATAGAGAAGATATTTCCTATCAAAATTGTCAATGAATTGGAGGAATGTGACTTATATGAAGGTCTTACCCAAACTTAGGAAAATGGTATCTGTGGTTTTAAATGATATGACTAAAACCAGAGATAGAAACATTATACGACATATGGTCAAGTGGTCCAAGGTTATATCATATTGCTATGAACATATAGAGAAGAAGGAAAATGTAAACCATAGCGTTGAATACTTTCAAATCATGAAAAAAAGTATGGAACAAATATGATAAGGATGGAAGTTGTTTTTTGCAGATCCTTACATATCGTCGTTAAGACCAATAGGGACAAAAGAGGCTTCTCCTAAGAATGAATTTACCATTATTTGGCAAACCCATTATGGAGGTTGAATTATGCAGGGCCAACTAGGTCATAAGATGCATAGTCAAATAGTATCATCTTTTGGATGACAGGTCCATTTTGTAGACAACTTATGCAAGGCCACCTAACGGCATGTGCTGCATAGTCAGGAAAATGAACTCTCAGGTATTGGACATTTTGCGACCAGAATTCAAGAAAAGGGTTATAGAGACCTGGAATTATTTAAGGTTAGGAGTATGAAAAATGGAAATGTTCCAATGCATAAAGGAAATACAAAGACCAATTCTAACCATGAATATTATTTGTATAATTTTGCAGCTGGGTCCAGAATTGAGATTATGGATGTCACTACGTATCTCATTAGGATGAGAATCAATCCACACATAGTTCTTGAAATACAGTTTAACGTCATGTAGGATGAGAGCATGGAAGGTCATAGTTTAGGGTCATAGTTCTCATACCATAGTGAGGGAGACACATCATTCATTTATTATAAACATGATGTGAATAAAGACCATGGTGTTACATATCACACCATGTGCTCCCAGGGGGGACTTTTCAGCCGAGGTACCAAAATTGGAGTTTGGGGTTAGGCCCAAAGGATTGAGGTTGGACTCTAGGAATGGTCGAGCGTTCCTGTGTATCCCATGAGGATGGGAATCAAGCTGCACATAGTTCCTGAAATACCCTTTGTATAGATTTAGTTCGTACATATGAGTGGTAAAGAGGAATTTATTGTAATTATGGATAGACCTAGGATTAAAGACATGGGTGTCACTATGTATCTTATAAGGATGAGAATCAGGCCATACGTAATTCTTGAAATAAGAAATTATTGGAGAAAATTTCAATGTTGATTCCTCTTGAGTGAGGGTACCAGGGATTGTTGTAGTTTATTTTCATACAAGAAACAAGTGAAAATAGGTTAAGGTCATATGCATGGACCAGTGATATGCAGTTTAATGTCTCGAAGAAAGGACAATGTGGACTGTATAATTTAATTTCATATAGCTAGGACGATGGGGCATACACAGTTTAACATCACGTAGGATGAAAGTGAACCTATATGAATAATACGATTGATAGGGGATTCAAGGATCAACATTATATGGGGTGTTGGTGAATTGATGTGAATAAATTTGTTTTGGGTTTGAACCTCAAGAGGTTTCCTACGTACCCAGCCTAGGAGGCAAGGATCAATGTCTGTGTAGTTCAATTGAGTGATATTTGGAGATCAGGGTGTACTTGAGGACAACAACCCAAATATGATGTTGGTACTTAAGTGTGGTTAGCGGCCCAGAGAAATGTAATGGTCAAAGCATAATCTAAGCTCACATGAGTCATTCTCGGTGTGAGAAATAAAAGGCAGCAATAGACCTGACGATCATGTCACAAAAGAAGCGACCATGAAGGATAGTGTGGGGATTATGCATGGTTAGCTTCCCAGGGCATGCATGGAAATAGAGTTTAAAAGACAATTGTGCATGCAGCGATCATAGTTTAAAGTCATGTGTCACAGACATGGGGTGTTTGGAAGTTTAACGTCATGAACCTCAGATGATGCACAGTTTAACGTCATTTTGGACGATAGAGGGGAAACAATTTAACGTCATGTTGGACGATAGAGGGGGATATGCAGTTCAATTTCCTACAGCAAGGACAATATATTTATTTGTGTCATAAAAAATACTTCTGCAAGAATCTTTCATTGGTTGGAGTTTTAATGAGTTCTCTATCCATTGAGATTAAAGAATAAGCTCCATTGGAGTAGACCTTATGTATTTAGTAAGGTCCTTCCCACTTTGTCTGAAGCTTTGGAGGATTCTTTCCCGGTATCATTGGGGTTTTGAGGACCAATACCAATTATCCTTTAATTAATGAATAAAGATGAACTTTTTTATTGAAATCTCATGCTATTCGATTCTGATAGACTTCTAAATGGTGATGTGTGCATAGTAGTTTTTCATCTAGTCATTCCAATTCATCCAATCTCTTTTGAGATTGTTCATATGTAGATAATTGATCACAAATGGTGACTCTAAGCAAAGGTAATTGGACATCAATAGGCTAGACTACTTCTGTTCCATATACAAATGAATATGTAGTTGATCGTGTAGTAGTGCAGGAGGTAGTCTGATAAGCCCATAGTGCATGAAAAGGTTTATTAGGCCATGACTTATTATATTTATGCACCATCTTTTGAAGTATTTTAGAAAGAGTCTTATTGAAATCCTCTACATGACCATTGGCTGCCGCATGATACCGTGATGAATGGTTGGATATGATATTGTATTCTTGATATAATTTTCTTACCTACGATGAACAAAAGTTGTTTCCATTATCCATTAATATGGTATGAGGAACACCAAATCTGGTAATGATTTTGGACTTAAAAAAGCTAACAATGATTTTAGCACTGACTTTGTTGAGAGGTATTTCCTCTGCCCATTTTTAAAATAAGTCAGTAGCAGTAAGAATATACTTAAACTTCTTAGCTGTAGCCGGAGGATAAGGTCCTACTACATCCATTCCCCATGTAGAAAATAGCCAGGATTATTTATCCTAATGAAGATA
Organism: Viscum album; assembly: GCA_963277665.1. Taxonomy (NCBI): domain Eukaryota; kingdom Viridiplantae; phylum Streptophyta; class Magnoliopsida; order Santalales; family Viscaceae; genus Viscum; species Viscum album. The sequence continues at coordinate 203,979 of CAUJRU010000567.1, forward strand.
CTCCAATGGTTGATGAATGAAGTTGGAACATACTTTGTTAGAATGACACTTCTTAGTGAAATCAACACAATCTTGCATCATTGAAGGCCAGAAGTATCCAAGCCTTCGAATTTGACCAGAAATTCTATGTCCAGACTGGTGCGAACCACAAACTCATGCATGTACTTTATTCATGATAGCCATTGTCTCTTCACCATCAAAAAATATGAAGATAATTCCATCAAAACCTCGCTTGTAGAGATTTGTTTTGTGATATGGGTTATCATAAAGAGTAAATTTGACCATACGTTTCCGGACTTGTTCTTTCCCAGCTATAGTAGGTGGGAGTGTTCCATTTTGAAGGGATTCCCTGATAGGTGTCATTTATCCTATAGTATGACCATATGGTTCAGAAATGGGACTGATTTAATTGATTTCCTCTGTTATGGTTTGAACAAAAGGTGAAACTATACGTTGGTGGGCAATACTAATGATTGTTTCATCCCGATTTTGATTTTTCAGGGTTGTGGCTACATTATCCAGTGCATCAAGTTGGGAATTTTGTTATCGGGGGACATAAGAAAATATCGGTTCCGAGGGAAATTATGCCATTAACTCTATGAATTAATCACACAAAGGGATTAACTCTTGCTTTCCGATGGCATAATCCCCATTAATTTGTTTGATTACCAAATCTGAATCACCTTTTACCTTCAAGTGATTCACCTGTGCCTGAAGAGCCAATTCCAAACCTGTGATGAGAGCTTGATATTATGCTTCATTGTTTGTACTAACTTCCGAAAATAAGAAGGAATAGGCTATCACTGCCTTTTCTAGGGAAATAAGCACGATTCTTAACCCAACTTTGTTGAATTTAGGATCTTCCATTTTCTTCCCTGTTGGACTTCTAGAGGAACCATCAAAGTACATTTCACATGTTTGATGATTATCTTGAATAGAGAAGACTTCTTCATTAGGAAGTTCAATATTTAAAGATATATCTTCTACATATGGGTGTTCAGCAAGGAAATCAGCCTGAGCTTGGCCCTTTATTTCCTTTTGAGACACATACTAGATATCAAACTACTACAAAATACCTACCCACCTTACCAGACTTCCTGTAAGCATTGTATGACTAAGGATAAATTTGAGCAGGTTATTGTGAGATACAAATTGGACCTCATGATGTTGCAGGTAGTGTCTCAATTTCAGAACTTCAGAGGTTAATGCTCAGCAGCACTTTTCAATACATGAATATTGAGTTTCTGCCTCATGCATAGTTCAACTAAGATAGCAAAGTTTGTTTTCATTCCCAGCATCATTCTTTTGGGAAAGGAAGGAACCCAATGATCACTCTAAAGCTTTCACATAGAGAATATGTGGTCTTCCTTCAACAGGTGGCATTAATATGAGTGTAATCAAGAGATATTTCTTGAGCATATAAAATGCTTCTTGACATTCTTTAGTCCACTGGTAGGTGACTCGCTTCTTCATTAATCTGGTGAAGGGTAAACACTTGCCTGCAAAATTGGCAATGAAATGCCGAATATAGGCCAAGGGTCCTAGAATTCCTCTTAATTATTTCAAATTTATTAGAGGTGACATGTCAAGGATTGATTTTTTCTTCTCAGGATCAACTTCGATACCACTATGGCATACAAAAAAGCAGAGAAATTTTCCTGAGGTTACCCCGAAAGCACATTTCAAGGGGTTTATCTTCAAATTGTGTTGTCGAAGTTTGTTGAATATAATTTCTAGATCAGACAAGTGATCATAACATTGTCTGGATTTAACCACCAAATCATCCACATAACATTCAATAAATTTCCCTAAAAAGGGTTTGAAATTATGGTTCATCGCACGTTGATACGTTGCACCTGCATTTTCAGGCCAAAGGGCATTACCCGATAACAAAACACACCTTGAGAAGCTCTAAAGTCTATAAACTCATCATCTTCTAGGGAAATTCATATTTGATTTTACCCAGAGTAACCATCCATGAAGGAAAGAGATTCATAGCCAGCTATTGCATCAATTAATAGTTCTATGATCGGAACTGTAAAATCATCCTTGGGACAATACTGATTAAGATCTCTAAAGTAAATGGAAACTATAATTTTTCCATTCTTATTTTTCACAGGGAAAATATTATCTAGCCATTTTTTATATTGAACTTCTCTGACGATGTTATCCATGATAAGCTTATCAACTTCAGCTTCAATTTTGGAGGCATAAGTTTGGTGTGTTCTTTTTGCTGCTTGCTTGAATCCTCGATGTTCTTATGGAAAACCCAAATGAAGAGTGTAAAAATCAAGATTAAAACCTGGATTTTATGTATAATTATAAGAAAATACATATCAATTTTTCTTTAGAAATGAATTATACATTTCTTTCTCTTCAAGAGTCATGGCTGCACTAATTAAAGTGGGGCATGGATCTTCTTTTATACCCATATTTATTTCTCTGAGTTCATCCATAGTGGTAGAGATGCCCTCTTCAAATGATGAAGGAGAATCCCTAAGATCTTCCTCTTCTTCTTCAATATGTGTTACTTTTTCTGTTTCAACTTGCATAGTAGATGACGAAGTAGAATTTATATGGTCAAGGAAGAAGTTAATATTTGAACATCTTGAAGAGGAGGCTGCCATTTCTGACCCTACTAATGATGGTGGGTCTTCCTGGGGTGATAAAGAGGAGATGATGGATTGAGAATTGACATCATTTTTTTCCTCTAGTATTTCTATAACTTCTTCTGTCCAGTTTGATGAATTATAGAATTTCTGGATTTCAGTGGATGAAATGAAGACATCTCCATTTAATCTTTCCTCGTTGTTTGGTGAATCAACATTTTCTCCCATGCTGTCTGGCTTGGTTTCCATAATTGACATTATGTAAGTTTCCAAAAGAGTGTTTGTATTTAGGTCCATCCTGTCAATTTGACTGATAGGAAACACATTATATGTACTCACATTTATAAATTGGTTTACTGAAATCTTTTCCAAACCATGTGGGGCATTAATTTTGGTGACCTCTTTTGATGTGGATTTTTCCTTTCCCTCTATGTGATAAAACTCTACCTCAATGTATTTAGATTAACACATTTTTAATGGGGCCTTGTCACCATACAATGTCTAAATTTTACCATTCAAACAATATTTGAGACATTGATAGTATGACAAAGGTACAGACGCATGTTTATATAGCCAAGGTCTTCCAAGAAAAATGTTGAAGGTTGTGTCCTGATGAACAACCATGAAATCTGAATTAGACACAAGGTCTTCAAACTTAATTCTGAGTGTAATCTCACCTAGTGGTTCTTGTTCATTCTTATCATATCCTTGCAACATCAATGTAGAAGGAGGTAAATCAGATTTGGTGAGGCCCAATTGATGAAGTGTAGTAATAGGAATGAGGATTACTCCTGAGACATTATTGATTAAATCTCGTCATATGTCTATGTCATTGACTTTTCCAGATAGATACAAATCTCTGATATTTCCATGTACAACATCATCTTCATCTTCATCTGTAAAAGATATCACTACATGGAATTCTGCAAGATCATTCTCTATACAGTAGACCTCATCCGCAACAATTTTAGTTTCGAATTCTTGAGGACTTGAAAAAGCCTCAATAAGAACCACCTTAAGATCTTTTGGTAGATTCAAGGCATCCAGAATTGACAACTTGGTCAGTAATTGGGCCAAATGTTTCAAGACATCATACTTTTGGTCCAAAGTTCTGTGTTTCCCAGCATGAAAATGTGGTTTTGTAGGTTCCTTGGAATTTGATACTTTGGTAGTGGATTTGTCCCATATCAGGGCAGGAATTGGAAACACTCTTGGATTCGGTAGATTAGACCAACTAGGTATATCTATTTGCTGAGAGGAAGAAGGTGTAACCTCTAACCAGTCCTCTAAAATAACTGTGTCAGGACTAAATCTGCTAAGTGTGGAAGAACATTCTTGTTCCTGTTGAGCCCGCTAAAGGGATTTTCTATGAGTTTCTATAGTATATACAGTTCTATTAGGGGCAGGATTGAAATAGTTTCTTCTAGAATATCCTTGTATTCCTCTGTATCCTATACCTTTGTCTCTTCCTCTAATTCCTCTGTTAGATACAGGTAACATAGGCTCATCATGATCGAAACTATCATCGACATAGGGATCCGTTAAATAAATCATGTTAATAGATCCAAAGGTCAATTCTTCATTTGATAAATATTCTACCTGATGAACTAGTTCATCATGTTCCATTTGGTGGGGCGCTGCTCGTGCTTTTGAAGAAGATAGAATAAAATCTACCCGAGTCAAAGACAACTTAGACTTTGACACGAGATCATCTTCTTCTGAATGCTCCTTTTTCTTCAAATTATGTCGCTTATTTGAGGATTTTCCTTCTGATGAAGGGGGTTTTCTTGTGGTAGAAATAGAAGAAGACACAATTGGTTGATTCAATTGTGTTTGTAAAATTTCATGAGTTTGGTAAATCATTTTCCTGACCATCCAATCAACATATTTCTTTGCATTTTTCTTTTTACATCATGCCACTCACCTTCTTCCTCTGAATTAGTAGCCAAAACAATTGTTACCTAGGCTAAAGAACCTTTCATTTTTACTTGTCTAGAGTACACCATATTTTGCAGGAGTTCTTTGAAGACAAAACACTCCTAAATTGGATGCCCCAACATCTAATGAAATGTGAAATAGTTGGGGAGGTCTTTATCTCCTTCCTTGTTTGGCCTTTTGGGCCATGGAAACTGAACCATATTGTTTTCTAGATTCGAGATGAAGTAACTGGGAACATGTTCATTCCTGAAAGAATAAACTTTGTTCTTTAAATCCTCAAACTATTTTCACCTTTGATCTATTTGATCATCTCAATGAGGAGGACATTTTTGTTGGTGATCATGAGGTGGAGCCCTTTAATATGATGAAGGTTTTGAAGTAGAAGCAGGTACAAGTTCTTGTTTAAGTGTAACTGTAGCAGTCTATGCTTTCCCTATTCTTTTTCTCAGAGATGATGGAATTACATGGGACTTAGCTCTTGTTTCTGTAATGGAATTTTCCACTTGTTGGGAAATTGCAGCAAGTTCCTAAAACCCTCCTGTGTATTTCATAGGGATCAATGGTGTAGGAAATTCATCGCAGATATTTTCCATGAAAATGGGTAGAAACCCCTCTTGAGGGAGAAGTAGATTCTAGGAATATGTTAATCCTTTGCACCGAGCAGTGAATTCTGAAACTCTTTCATTCTCCCTTTGTTTGCAATTTGTGAGATCAAAAACTGTTGTTTTCTGCATCATTGAGCAGAACTAAAAAAGAATTTCTGACAAAGATCTTCCCATCCAATAATTGATCAGGATTGAAAACTTGTATACTAGACAAAGTCCAGTCCTTGAAATGATTGCACAAAACACGTGATTTTTACATCTTCTTGTTGTTGAGGAGTTCCCATCATAGGATCGCAACGAGAGACAAAATGTTTCAAATGTTGCTCTGGATCTCCTTAACCATTAAAAATGGGGAAGTACACATTGGAAAAAATTTGAGGAGGAATTGGATCTACCCATTAAAGTTAAACCTTCTTCTCAATTTGCACTGGTGCACGTCGTCCTTCCATAGCTTCCAATCGAGCTGTTAATGACTCAATAGTAGTCATTAATTCTTGAGAAACATCTGATTGGGCTTGGACCTAAGCTGGTGCAATAACTGGAGTCTGGATGGGTGTGATGACTGATACTACCACTGATGGTAGTATTGCCGGTTGTTGTCACATATGAACCATAGTATTGGACCTATGAGGATGTACTTGTAAAGGGGGATATTCTTGATCCATCCCAATGGCTACAACAAATTTCCTTGATTGATTAACTCCAGCGTGCTTAGGAGGAAGACTACCTTGAAGTATTTCTATATTTAACCTCTTTAACTCATTTATTTATTCTTCTTACTGTGCAAACCTTTCCTCTAATGAGAGTAATTGGCCTTCTCCAGAGGTAGGGTGGGATGAAACCTGACATTTACCCTTTTCCTTGGCATATTCCTTTATGGAGTATGGAAGGGTATTACCTAAAGGAATGTATTGCCTCTAGGAAACCCTCTAGCTTCTGGTACACACACCTCCTTCATTTGTTTCTCTATATACATCATCTTGAATAGGTACTTCATTCTCTGATTCCTCTAAGTGAGCCTCATGTTCTAGGGGATCAGTGACAATGGAATTGATGAAATTTATTGATGCATAATGCATTACAGCCCTTCGGTCAGTGTTTCGGTGATATTGTCTTCTTCCATGTCCTTAATGATACATTGCCTATTATTTGGTTAATCCCTCAGGAACTTCTTGATGAACCATAATGTGGAGGGAATTTCATGATAATTTGGATCTGCGTTCCTCTTGTGGCTTCTTCCCTAATCGCGTGAATACTGACTTTCTCTATGGAAGAGATTTAGAATTTGAAAAAGTCCCCAGTCCAGTGCATTGGGGTTGTTCCTGTTTTTCCTACTCAACTCCTCGAATCATGTCTGTTGATCCCAAGGGTCGGATTAAAACAGTCCCCAGCCTGGAAATCTGAGGTGGCTCTTGAGCTGATACATCTGAAACTTTCTTAAAATATCTCATAATTTTGTAGATTTTAGTCTAGAAATCGGAGAGATGCATCATTCGACATCCACTCAAATCACCTGGCTCAGATGACCGTTGGATTATTTCTGACACCTATGTCACCTGATGATGTGCATACTCTAAACGAGAAGCTTGTTCGATATTCTCATTTTCATTATGCAAGAGTAATTCGACAACTTTTTATTTATATGCCTATATTTGGGAATAACTAGTTGAGGCATGTTCTTGAGAAAGCCATCGATTTCACACAAAACTAGTTTGTTGTGGCCAGCCATGGGCAATAACATTGCATGAGACCAATTTTGGCGGGCTTTGTTGACTGGAGAGCACAGTGAAATGCAATGCTCAATGAACATCCCATCCCATGATATGAATACTAGATGGGGCATTGGTAATTAACTGGCGCAACATTTTTAATGCACCAAGGCATGTAATCTAAAGGGCTCTCTACTGTTTTTCAACCGTTGGATGTCGGGAAACTAAGAGAGATTCCATTCAATTTGGAGTTGCAACCCTTCTATTACCTTAACTTGATTTTTATATTCATCATAAGGTAATATTTTCTCTTTTAAGTTACAAATATTATTCCATATGTTGAGAAGAATATAGTGAATACACTCTTCTTTCAACGTTTCTGAAATATCATTCTGAGAGTCAGCCAAAAGCCAAAACAAGAATTGTATTTCACCTTTCACCAATTTTTTTCTCATATTCAGCACTTCCACTTTGTCATTTGATAAAGATTCTTCTACCTAATTTGACCAAAGCCGGTGCTTCTTTGTTTATTCATCTGATTCAACAAGATTGGTAGAGAATTCATTTGTCAAATTAGAAGACGAATGACCCAGGGGTGGTTCGAAGAATGACCTACACCCCCAGTATATCTTCTGACTGAGAAATTATTTCACCTGCTAGCGGTAAGGCATCAGACATGACTGGATTCACATTTCCAAGTGCCTCAAGATATAAGGTATTTCTTGTTACTGCATTTTCTATTGAATAATTTTCCTAGAAATGCGAATTACTACTACAGAGAGGATTTTTGTAGATAAACTCATCATCATGGGGAGGACCACCATGGTGGGTTACAGCAAAAGATGAAACCATTTGCTCCTTGGTCTTCTGGCCACGTAGAGGGTTATCGTGGATCTCATCTAAAGATGATGCTTTGAGATTGACCGAATTGTCATGAAGAAAGCCTTCATGAAAAAGTTTTTGATGAATACCTTCAGAATTATTGTTGTTATTTCCAAAATTTAATATTGAGAGTGTAGAATCTTGAGTTGCAAAAGATAATTATATGAGGGTTTCAAGAAATCCAGCATTGAGCAAGGCCTTATTGCAGATTGGCTCTTGATTATTTAACTGTGTTGGATGAGTCTTTTTCTTAGATGCCTTCTTACTCAGTTTGGAAACCACTTATTGATGGAAGTGGTTATTATGGGAAGACGTATGTGCCTGATCAGGAGAAATGGTCTGGTTAGGCTCACTATCTCCATTTAAGTCAGGTGTATGTGCTCGACTTTATTGTCCATATGACAAGGGTGTATTCCCCATGACCCTCCTGGACTAGAACAGAGGTGTCTATCTACTCTTGGGTGACATGTTGATGAATCACTCCACTGATAGGGATAGATTTATGTTTCTTTCGACATGATGTTGCTGAAGTTGTTATAATATTCTGACAGGTATCTAGAATATGGGTAGGTATTTTCTTCTACACTTTCACCATTTCTAGAATGTGCTTGGGTACTTCAGCTACCGGAATGGGAATATACGTTCATTCCATGTTTGGAGTAGGTTTGTGTTCCTTCTCTTTTCCTCCTTTTCCGATCAGTGAATTTTGACAGTAAACATGTGTGGGGGCAGGATGTTGTGTATGCCTCCTATTTGTGATTGGATCTTTCCAATTGACATATTCGGGTGCTACCAAATGATACTGTTGGTTAGCTTGATGAATTGAAGGTGTATGTTCCTACTGATTGTTTTTCACCGAATATGATTGATGAAATTCCTTCAATACTAGCGAACAAGACTGCAGACAGAATTGATGAATGTAAGCATGTGTATGTACCTGTTTACAGGTGGTCACCACATTTGGTTGGCAGGTTTATTTGGATGCAGTCAGACGAGCCTGCTGACTGGCTGATGATTTGTAAACAATTGTATGTGTCTGCCTATATTACTCTGCCAGAATTGCCTGGCAGGATTGGTGTGTTGCTGCTAGACGAGTCTGCTGGGCAGTGAAATTAGGACGGACGGGTGTATATGCCTGGTAGTTTTTTGCCATCAATTTTGGTTATGGACTTCTCTAGAGGGGAAGAGGTAAGAACCTGCTCCCTATTGGACGAATTTTTCCTTGGACGGCTCATCTTGCATGCTTAGGTCTGAGGAACCCGAGCTGAATGCCTAGAGGCGATACCCCCATCATTTTGAGGGTGCACTACCACATGAGTCTGGAGGTGATTGTTGGTGGGAGTCCTCAGTAAGGACTCCTGTATTATTGAACTGAGTCCTTGTGTGACCTCTTGATTTACCTCCCTGTAATATGGGAGGGACTGGTTATTGCGTTCTGGGGATAAAGACCCGAAACGGTTTGATACGGTGGTTGGCACCACCTACTTCTTGACCACTGGTCATCGCTATCCAAATAACTAGGGTGAGTTGTTAACTTGGAGGTCTTGTCGAGTGGCCTCTATATTCAGGATGGTACCATGATGAAATTATTCCCTCACCAATTAATTTGAAACCCAGCATTGAAGACGCTGAGTAGGTGATGTCATCCTCAGAGCAGATGAGGATTCAACAGGAGTAGCGGTCAAGGCGTTCACAGGTGTGAACCTTAAAGAAGCCATTTTGTGTTGTAGAGAGATCTTGGAAAATAGTGCATGTTTGATATAGCATACATAATCAAGATAAGTCTGGCCATACTACATCTTTTGGATGAGAACATGTTTTATTGATTTCGTTGTTGTCCCTCATATTGAGTTTAATAGGGGCCTAATAAATAAGTAAAACATCATTTAACATGGTTAATGATTCGTGTCTGGTTCATTATTTTTTTCATCTGGAAATGGGGATGACCTTGTTTGTTTAAGGTTCAAACTTTCCAATATTTTTCTAATGGGTTTATTCATAGAACCAGAAAAACCCAGTGATTCTTTATCCATTTGGACCTACTTTCATAAGGTGGGTTCTCATTAGTTGTGGACCGATGAGGCTTTTGAATTTGCATTAGTCGAGAGGATGGGATGTCAGGATCATCACACCTTTGTGTGGGGAATTATTTCCTACTTTGGGACTCTCTTATAGATTTATGTAATGTTCATGAATCCTTATTAATTCACCAATCATGAAAATTATTTTTCCATTAGATTTGGCAATCAATGATTGATATGTATGGGATTTAGGAAATCTTTTATATGTATTTGAGGTTCTTCATCGATGGAGAATCATTCGTAATTATTAGAGATTCTTAGTAAATGGTATCCTTCAATACATTATTTAGAAATCTATTGGTCATTATGATGACCATATTAGTTTTAAAGCCACTCAGTGGGGAACTTGAAGTTTATTGTCATTCAAAAAGACAGGGATTATTTCAGAGTTGGGATCGAACCCATAGTTGGTATAACTACATATCCTAATTAAAAAGGAATTATAACCCATGTAGTTTGATAAGAATGATATATTTTAATGTCATATGGGACGGGAAATAATTAATGAAGGATGGGATTGAACCTTAGAAAGGCTTCCCACGTACTCTAATTTTGATGCAGAGATCAAAGTCCTCGTAGTTCGAGTGAAGAAATATGGGGTTTATGCATGGTTAATGGCCCAAAAAGAGATGTCGTGATTACTTTTACACTCTAAACTCATGTGAGTCATTCTCAGTGTGAGAAACAAGAGGTATCAAAAAACCGGATGATTGTTCCACGAAAGATGTGGTCACAAGAAATGATATGGGGCTTACGTATGTATGACTGCCTAAGTAGATGAATACTAGGAATTACATCAGGAATGTAGCCCAAGAGCATGGTCCATAATGGTATTTGTACTTTATAGAGATTTGGAGTTTTAACTCAGGACTTACTCCTAAGGAGGATGCCCAAATTAAAGGGGACTTATAACTTGGGGCTTACTCATGAGAAGGAGGCCCAAATTAAAGGAATTATGATTTGGGATTATTTCTGAGAAGGAGGCCCGAACCAAGGGAACTTGGGACTTACTCCTAAGGAGGATTCCCAAGTTAAATGGGACTTATAACTTGGGGATTAATCCTAATAAATAGTCCCAAATAGAAGGAATTATTATTGAGGATTATTCTTGGGAAGCAGGCCTGAACGAAGGGAACATGGGACTTACTCCTGAGGAGCATGTCCTAAATAAAAAGATCTTCTCATCTTAAAGGATGAGGTTATATGTAGGAAACATCTTACCATAGTGACATAAAGCTTTTAAGTAACAAGTTTTTGGGATAGGTTATCATAGAATTCATTTCAGATAAAGAATCCTACAAAGGGACCATGCCATAAATGGCTTTGAAAAGGGGTTTGAGGGCAAATATCTTGAAGGGGAGAGGTGAACGGGAGAGAGGCACCCAAATGAAGTCAGCGCACAAGTGTTGGTCGCTCAAGTCATTTGGCCTGAAAGTCTTGGTCTTGCAAGTGTACTTTCACGGCATGGGTTCACCTGGGTGATAAAGAATCTGTTGGGTAATACTTGGGCAAGACATAACTCAAGCCTTTAATATTATCCTAGGATTTTTCCAATAGGGTGGTGCACAATCTTCATCGAAAGGGTAGGGCGGTGCACAAGTGTTTCCATTTTTAAGGAGGTATGGACACTTAGGTGCACAAGTGTTGTTCAATTCTAAACACTTAGGCCTTATTCTACTCCTTCAGGTCTTACATTCTAGGTAAAAAGTTACCATAGAAGATTTTGGAAGAGTTGAGTTGAAGACTAGGGCGACCAGAGCTTGAATTAGACTTTTGGAAAAATCTGTCCCTAAAATGGGGGCCCACATGGTCTATTTATAGGCCACCTTTCACCTTCGGTGAAAAACCAAATAGGGCGTTCAAGTGAGCTGTGCAACCCATAGGTGGCGCACAATTGACTTGCGCAGCGTGCAAGTCACTTGCGTGCCTCCCTCCAAATGGGTTCCTAGTCCATGCCTTCATCAATTTTTTTGATGTTCTTCAAAGGGTGGCCTTTTTGTGCTTAAGGTATTCCCATTTTCCATTCATTGGACTCTGTGATGGAAGGGAGAATCAACAATGTTATAGAGGGTTTTTTTAACGCCTCGATCTGTCCATTTTCTTGCGCATGGTAGCACGAGGTATGGTTAGAACGGATGTTGTACTTAGAGTACAATTTCTTTATCTCAGCTACTCAAAATTTATGTCATTATCAGTGAGGATAGTGTGAGGGACTTGAAATTGGTAGATGGTGTTAGAGCTCACAAAGTCAATGATGGAATGGGCTTTGACCACCTTGAGTGGAACTGCCTCTTCCCACTTGGAGAATAAATCTGTTGCAGTCAAGATGAATATGCACGGGTGAGCTATCGCTGGTGGATATAGTCCCATGACATTGATTCCCCATACCGTAAATGTCCAAGAGTAATTGGTGGAGTGGAGTGGCTCTAGTAGTCGATGCCTAAAGTTAGTATGAATTTGGCACGCATGGAACCTATTGGAAAACTCGATGCAGTCATGGATCATGGAAGGCCAAAAATACCCCAGTCTCTAGATCTAGTGAGAAAGGTTTGGCCCAATCTGATGAGCCCTGCAAGAACTAGCATGAACCTCCTACATGACCTGGGAAACCTCATATCCTTGAATTCAATAGAGGAGGACCCCATCAAACTTGTTCTTGTAGAGGACCAGCTCATGACTAAGACTGTCATGGAAGGTGAAATATAATGCACGGTGTCAGATTATCTCATGCTCATCCCTATATGTCGGGAGATTACCACTCTGTAGATACTCAGCAAAGGAGGTTCTCAAGTCTGGAGTCACTTCAATCACATCATCTGGGGGACCTGGGGGTCCTGACGTGGAGGTGTCGCTGGTAAGGTGTCTTACCTGTGGGCTGTCATCATCATCTGGAGTGACGGGAGAAATGACTCTTTGGTGTGCCGCGTGGATAATCAGATCATCATGTTTAAGCTCCGCAAGTGGTGAAGATAGGTTAGCCAGGGAATCAACTCGACTATTCAGAGATCGAGGTGCATGAGTAACTTCTGGTTGAGATGGGAACTAGTCCATTAGCTGTAGTGTGTATTCCAAAAGTCATAGGAGCTCTGGATTTCTGATGACCTAGTCACCATTGATCTGCTTGATGACTAGTTAGGATTCTCATTTCACATGAAAATGGGGAACGTCTAAATCGAGGTCCAGCTCAAGGCTATTAATGAGAGCATGATACTCTTACTCATTTTTTGGTGCAGCCTTCTGACCATAGGAATGAGTATGGAAGACTATCCTGTACTAGAGTGATGAAGAAAAAACCCATACCTACTCTGTTGAGCCAGGGGTCATTGAGCCTTCAAATGTTGGGGCTCTGGGAAGCACCATAAAAGTTCATTTTCTAACACTAGATGGATTGGTCTACAAAGGGGATTGCCTTATCCAAAAAATCAAGGTCCAGGGACTGGTCCGCAATAGCTAGATGGGTAGCAAGGAAGTCTACCAACGCTTTCCCCTTAATAACCTTCTGCGGGACAAACCTAATGTCAAACTACTATAGAATCACTAGCCACTGAGCTAGACGGCCTGTCAACATGGGGAAGTTCATAATGTACTTCAGCATATCTACTCAGGACACTAGCTATACCTCATAGTGCTACAAGTGATGTCATAATTTCTATACTATGAATATGAGCGCAAGGCATCTCTTCTCAATAGGGGAGTATCTGGTCTCCGTATCGAGGAGCATGCAGATGAGGTAGTAGAGGCTTTTCTCTATACCCTCATTGTTCTTCTGGGAGATAATGTCACCAATAGATCGCTCCAGGGCCATCACATAATGTACCAACTACTTTCTGGAGACTGGTGGCATTAATAACGGAGGCTGGAGTAGATACTACTTGATTTCCATGAATTCTCTCAGACACTCTTCCTCCCACTCACAGATAGTGTCTTTCTTCCTGAGCTATGAAAAGGGCTTACACTTGCTATCCAAATTCATGATTAATTGGAGTATGTAGGCTAAGTGTCCTTGGAATCCTTGAAACTCCTGAATGTTTCTCTGAGAAGACATCTGGCTAATGGCCTTAATCTTCTCTGGGTCAATCTCAATGCCCATGTATCTGACAAAGACTCTGAGAAACATACTATAGGTGACACCGAAGGCACACTTCAATGGTTTCATCTTCATGTGACGAGAACAGAGAAAGCAAAAAAATTATTCAAGGTCTTCAAGATGGCCCTGACGCTGGTGATATTTAACCACCAGATCATCCACATAACATTCCACCAAAATTTCGAGGATTGGCTTAAATATTTAATGCATAGCCTACTGATAGGTTGCACCTGCATTCATTAAACCTAAGGGCATGACTTGGTAATAGAAAGTAACTTGTGGTTCCATGAAGGCAGTGGACCCCTCATCCTCGGGGGACATTTGGATCTAGTTATACCTGGAGTACCCATCCATGAAGGAGAGGTCTTCGAACCCAACTGTAGCGTCAATCAAAAATGTTGTCATAGGAAGCGAAAAATCATCATTTGGATAGTGACGGTTGAGATCCCAGAAGTTGATGTAGACTCTGATCTGTTTGTTCTTCTTCCATATTGGCACAATGTTGGCCAGCCACTTGGGTTACTCGACCTCCTTAATGAAAGTTTCTCTGATGATCTTATCAACTTCATCCTCAACCCTAGCACCATGAGAAGGGTACATCTTTCTGTAAGGCTGCTTGAACCCATGATGATTTTCCAGGAGACCGAGGCAGTGGATGGCTACCTGAGGATCTAGTCCTGGAATCTCATCATAACACTAGGTGAATACATCACAGTGTTGTTTAAGTAATTCTATGTACTACTGTTTCTCCTTGATGGGCATGGCGGCACTGATCAATGTGGGTTTTGAGTCTTCCTCGCTACCAAGGTTCACCTGTACCAATTCATCAATCATCGTAGTGATGCCCTCTTCAAAGGTGTGGGATCATCCTCTAAATTGTCTTCTTCACTTATGGAGGGGGATTCCCAATGGGATGAGTTTTCTCTGAGTTGAAAGATCCCTATTGAAGGCTGGTACAAGCCTTAGTGGAAGTGTACATTGTATTGGGGAACTCTTGTGCTGCCACAACCATAGTGATAAAGGTTGTTGATCTAATCCCATCTGTTCTTCTACCCAAGGGTCCATGCTTGATGATATCGAAGCAATAGTGGTGTGTCAACTTGAGCCAGTTAATTCCTACCCTGTGAAACAAACAAGTATGACATATTTTCATTTCCATAGGGCAGACATCCCGATACCTTGTGGGAGAAGGAGTCTTTGAGATCACTTGATCCTAGTTTGTGTAGATGTATGAGGTGATCTTCCAGCGTAACTTATACCAGGGAATGTCCTCGCCCATAATTACAGAAATAACAAATCACTGTCCCATATATGAAGTTGTAGCCTCCAATTGATGGACTTGAAATACGTATGAATCATCTAGATCTTCCCATGGGTCGGTCGTAGCCATATCACGCTTGACCTCGTTAGCCGGAATCTGCCTGTACTTGCTCTTATAATAGTCCGCATTCAGATAGAGGGATTCCCAAGAGGAAAATGGGGATGTGTCACCTTAAATCACACCCACATGACCATTAAGGGAGTACTTAAGGCACTGGTGATACGATGAAGGAACCGCCACATGCAGGTGGAGCCACAGACTACCCATCATCATTTTATAGGCGGTGTCCTAGGAGACAACCATAAACTTGGTGCTGGCAATTAGACCACTAAACTGTGTCTTCCAATTAATCTTTTCAACCATTGTCTTCTCCATCCTATCATAACCTTCAATTCTCAGGTCATAGGGACTCATATCAACCTCAGACAATCCCAGTTTTCATAGTGTCAAAGTCGGAATTAGGATGATTCCAGAGCCTGTGTCGACAAGACAATGATGAACCTTCACACCATTAAAATGGTTGGTGATTTACAGTTGGTGAATATTCCCCTTTATGGGAGAGCCTTCATCTTCTCTAGATAATGTGATTATGGCCTAGCATTCAGCATTCTCGGCCTCCTCAGCATGAAAGGCTTCTGCGGCTTCTACCACCATCTCAAACTTGAGGGGGATTCTTAAAGCCTCGGCGAAGGCCTCATGCATATCTGATGACAGTCGAAGACCCTCCTAGATGGAGAGAATTTCTGGAATACTGGAAAGATGTTTGAGAACATCATACTTCTATGACACACATGAACTTCTTCTTACAAAAGTTCCCTCTATGACAGGAGGTATGGTGGGCCATGCTGACTAGGTAGTAGCTGACTAGTGCTAGGAATACATCGTTGCTCACTTGTTGAATCCTACGGAGTGACTACCATATGAGGGTTAGACGATTGAGACTACCCTGTAGCAAAGCATGGATGGTCACGATGCAATCGAGGTGGCTCTACATGATCCAACAACACGAATGATGGCGTAGGCGGACCTGATGTCTCCATATGAGAAGGTTGTGTATACTAGGCTCTATGCTGGGAATGCTTCCTAGTTTTGGTTGTGTGCACAGCCTGGATGGAAGTAATGACCGAGGAACTTTGATAGCCCATATTTTTGTGGCTCCTTCAACACTGATGATGGCTAGGGATGTTAAGATAATTCTCCTGGATCTCCTCATCTTCAGGAATCATGTAGGGGTTTACCAGCTCTACAGTATTAACCTAGGTGCACCCTTGACCATCACTTGAAGAGTCATCCACTGGTGAATAGATTTTGGGAGGGATTTCCATCTCCAGGGACCTGAAGTTCTTGAGAGTGTGGGATGAATATGGCATTGGTGGGGGACTTTTATTTCCCTTACACCGCCGATGTTTTCTCTTCTAGGAAGAGGACAACTGAGACGACGATGCAGTAGGTGTTGTGGATTCTGAAGGCTCTGCCTGATTTAGGCATGCAAGAATAACACCATGGGCATGAGAATCTATTTTACGAGTCATCCAGTCATCATACTTCTGTGACCTGTGGTTAGAAACCTGATGCCACTCGTCTTCACTGTCTTTGTTGTTGTCTGGCCTCATGAAGACACATGCCACCTATGCCTGAGATGGACCTAACTGGACTATGTTGTAATCCACATGGTCTTTATGTCAGTCTTCAAACACATAGAACAATTTGAGGGTGTGCCCTAGGATCCTTTAATAAGGGTAGTAATAATGGATATTAGTGAGGTTTGCCTCTTCTGGCCTTCGGCACTCAGACAAACATACAATCCCCTACTCCAAGGAACTCCGAAAGAAACTGGGGACATGGGACTTATTGAACGAGTAGGTCTGGTTCTTTATATCTGAAAAGGGATCCTTGAAACATGACCTAATAAAGGGTTGGAGGATCCTATTGAGGAGGTGGAGCCTGGTTATCTTGCATGGGTGGTGGCGGTGCATTACACGGGGACACCTGCCGATTCCGAGGTGGGCACTACTAGGTTGGAGGTCATGCCTGAGGTGGAGGGACTCTACGAGGATGTGGAAGTGGCTCCACTAGTAACAACTCTAGTTTCCTGGGGGGGCTCTATTTGAGCTACTGCAGTGGGATTAGCCCTTGCGACCCTTCTTGTGGGGATTTCATAAGGCAACAGACGTGCCAGTTTAGCATGTTGTAAAGCTTCCTCTTGGCGCTGGGCCTTATTAGAGAAGTATCAGAATCTACCGGGGTAGTTCTAGGTGATCAGAGAGGGGAATAGTTCTATCTTGACATTCCCTATGCACATTTTCATCAATTTCTCTTGAGGAAGCGGCATGTCAATAGAGTATGTGAGTCCTTTCCATTGGGAAACAAAGTCTGTAATGCACTCATTAGGCCTCTACTTTCACTTGAAGAGTTTCGCGATACATGTCTTCCAGGTGGTGGAACTGAACTGGTAAAGGAATTGCTTCAGATGTCTTCACATCCGACTACTGATCCAATGGGGAGTTGGATATACTAGATGAATGTCGGCCCCTCCAATGTCTGTATGAAAAATAGTTTTTGGCAGCCTCCTGCAGCGCTGGAGTCCCCAACATAGGCCCGCACCTTGATATAAAGTGGGACAGGTGCTATAGTGGGTCCCTTGTCCCATTGAACAGAGAAGAGGTGGGATTTCCGAAACCTAGGGGTGTTGGCATATCATCCACCCATGCTAGGTATGGCTTGCCATCGGAAGCTATTGCCACTTGTCGAGTATATAAAGCTTCGAGGAGGGTGATGAGTGCCATTGTTGGACCATCTAGGTGGGGATTACTATCTTGAAGGGGATCTCTGACCACCAGTGTGTTGGCGGGTTCTTCAACATGACAAACAGACCCATCGTCTTGTGGAGCGGCTCGGGAAATGACCTGTGGAGTAGCTGGGAGAACTTAAGCCTAGTCCCGAGGATTTACACTCTATTAAAGAGGATTTGGCGGCACATATTGCGCCCACTTTCCATAAGTTCCAGCCTCTACCCTGTTTGTGTGGGTAGGATGGTCAGAGTCACATTGGGGTAATTCTCCATGGGGATGTTGGGCCTGCCCCTACTACCCTAGCCAAGGATCACCATAGTCTAGTCGTCACTCTGTAGCACATTTAGTAAAGAGTTCATTGACCATATTCTTGTGTTCAATGAGTTTCTGATGCAATACGTATTTTTCGGGATCATCTTCTGCCTTTTGCACTGAGCTAGATGAGTCGGAGGGTTTGACAGCTTTGAGGTGTTCCTTTCTCTTTATGGGATTCCAGCTGAGGACTAGTGCCTTCTTGGGCATGGGAAGACCCAGTATATTTACAACTAGATAAATACCATATACCAACGGTTCAAAACTGTTGGTATAGGGATCCAAACCGTTGGTATATCCTATACCAACGGTTTGAAGAACCGTTCCCTAGTAAGCCATGGGGATAGGTTTACACCAACTGTTTTGGAAAAACCGTTGGTATAGACCTATACCAATGGTTTTCATAACTGTTGGTATAAGTAATATGAAAAATCTATACCAATGGTTCCATAAAACCATTGGTATATGTATTTAAAAAAAGAAGCATTCTATTGGTTTTGATCCCAGTACCTCTGGTTTATGATTGAACGACCTAACCACTAACCTAACTTGACTTTTGTGAAAATAATTTCATAAATACATATATTTATTATCATAAATATTTTGAATTTTGAATTATTTAATGTTCTCTGTAAAAAGATTCCATAAAAATATATGTAACTATACCAACGGTTTTGAGAACCGTTGGTATAGATTCATTGATTTTGGGACCTATACCAACATTTTTTGAAAAACTGTTGGTATAGGGGGTACATATGCCAACGGTTTGTCCAAAACTGTTGGTATAGGGTCTCTATTATGGACATATACCAATGGTTTGGCGAAAACTGTTGGCATAGGTCTATATTAGAGACCATATACCAACTGTTTTGGAGAAACTGTTGGTATTTTTCCAAATAAGTGACCTATACCAAATGTTTCTCTAAACCGTTGGTATATTTTCAAATTAGTGACCTATACCAATGGTTTTGGCCAAACAATTGGTATAGGTCCATTTATGTAAACTATACCAATGGATTGCCCAAAACTGTTGGTATAGATCATATTTCCAGTAGTGATTTCTCTACTAGCGAGTGACTCTTCCCAACAGATCCAGTAGTTGTGGCACTCCCTCCGGGGGAAACTCCCCATCAAGGAGCTCTATCTCGGTCTCTCCCTCTGATACGTCATCTATATTAACTGCGACCCTGCCTAGAGGCATATTCTCTATGTCTCCGGGAAAATCGGTTTGGCACGAGATGAAACTAAAATGAAGGGCCACATACTACCCCCAGCCATGGATTTTCACAATGGGAGAATCCTCCTTGAAAATCTGGTAGAGCACTTGAAAGCTTTGGATCCATCGCTATTGGAGGGTCTTACGGCAGCCTGGTGACTCAGGGCGCTGGTTCACGGGGAGTTTGGCCAAATCGACCAAACACCATTGTTCGTCGATGTCTTTGAAATGTGCCTGACTCTTGTGGTATGTCACTCATTCATGTCAAAGGTGGAAATGAGTTTTCTAGAGGGTTTGGTGAAATCATCCAAACTCCTCCTGGGTGAGTTCTTCTGGTGCCCTAAATTTTAGCGTTGCAACTAGCCAGAAAATCTATGGGAAATGGTCTGCCGTGAGAATATCCCACAAGCTCCTTGGTCCAAATTTATGTTTTTCCCCTTCATCCCCCCCCCCATCTACTAGAGGTGGATAGGGAACCGATAGTGGTACGGATGCAGACTACGAATATGGAAGGATGGCCGGTGAGGAATACGGCGAGTGACCTAACAAACCGCCACATCTTGGGCTATCACATGAAGAGTGTAGTGACCTAGCCACCACGTCACGGTAAGATGGGCTGAGGACCGCAGTTTCTAGCATCGGGACTACAGCTACTGGAAATGGGCTATGCTACTTCCCATCCACCATTGATCCCCAAAATAGCTCTCTATGATCTCTAGTCAATGTAGAGTGTTCTTCTGGTGATGATTGTGGCGATTGCACAGCCAGATCCTCTAGGGTTGCCAAATGTTCGTCCTCCTAGATATTTCTGTAGAGGTAGGCGGGAATCTGATGGACCTCACATTCTGGAAGTATGAGGCTGATGTGACTTGTTCCTACCTTAGCCCTTGACATGGAGGATTTAGGTGAGGGTTCCATCGTTGAGTCCGCCTAAGAATTTGAGAAGCAAACTAGTTTGATCTCAGTATGAATCTTCTTAGCGTTATTTTTATGGTGGTGATGACCCGAACTCCTACCCCGGTATGGTTCTTTGGGATAGGGTAGATTTCTAGCACAAGGAGGTCCTTTTTCCATACTGGTGCTGGCGCGGGGAGGGCTTCCACCTGAGTGAGCTATGGTGTGAGGAGAACCTGGAAGGAGATCAAAGGGAACATGGGGAGAACCTCCATATCAACTGACTGATGTGCAGAGGGAATCTTCGAGAGAAATGCTTGAGCGGGTTTGACCCCCACTAGAGCTAGTAAGATCATGGGTAGGACCTCTATGTTTGTTTCCCTTGATAGTGTCAGTGCAACACTACTGCAAAAATGACCTATACCCACGGTTCAACACCGTGGGTATAGCCCCCAAAACCGTGGGTATAGGCTATACCCACGGTTTTGGGAACCGTGGGCTAGAACGGCGTCGGTATAGGGGTATCAGCCTATAACCACGGTTTTGGAGAACTATGGGTATAGGATAGTCAAATTGTGGCACACCTGTTCCAGCATGGCACACAACCGACCCACGGTTTTCTAACCGTGGGCTATTTTTTAAATTAAAAAATAGCACAGTGGGGGGGATTCAAACCCGCGCTTCACACAGAGTCTCACGGGTGCGCCCCCACCAAGAACCAACTGACCTATGAATTTTAATTATTATATATACATATATTTATGTATATATATTAATATGATTTACGTGGGAAATTTAAATTCAAAAACACATGCAATAGGATTCGAACCGCGCTTCACGCAGAGCCTCACGGGCACGCCCCATAAAGTAACCAACCGACCTGTGAATTTTAATTGTTATATTTACATATATCTATGTATATATATTAATATTATTTACATGGGAAATTTAAATCAAAAAATGCGGTCAAAGGGATTTGAACTCGCGTCTCACAATTTACCTCAAGGACGCGTCTCCCCGAATGGGCCAACCGAGCTATCATTTTTATTTGACATATGTACATATATCTATGTATATTTATTAATATTAATCCATGTTTCAAAAAATTTTAACTCCAGATATTGAACCCGCAACCTATAGCAGCAGCGGAAATGTATTTACCGACCGTGCTACACAATTTTTGAAAATATATATTTACATTTATGTAAATATATTAATATAAATCATGAAAAAATGTCTTCCTGCAAAAAAAATTTGTGTCCAACATAATTTTCATTCCCTTCCATAGCACGAGAAATCTATACCCATGGTTCTGGGAGAACCATGGGTTGTAAGTTCTTCAAAAAAAATCCCAATACCCACAGTTTTGATGAACCGTTGGTATAGGTCTTCGAAAAATACCCTATACTCACGGTTTTTGGCACAACCGTGGGTATAGGTGGTCTATACTGACGATTTTAGATAAATGTGGGTATATGTTTCACATACTATCCCTATACCCATGGTTATGGAAAACCGTGGGTATAGGGGTACCATATACCCATGGTTTTTTACAAAACTATGGGTATAGAGCTATTTTCTAGTAGTGCAAGGAGGCTCCTCGTACTAGTCAGGCTGAACACGGGTAGGAACACCATGCTGGGAGCTGGTGAATCAAAGATGGCCTTCACTCCTCTGATTACTGAGGTGAGTAGGAACTTCACAAGCTGTTGTAAAGACATGGGGAGGCCCCCCAAGCCGGAGATTGACTGGATGTGCAACGTCACTACACTGGTGGTCTGTGATAGGAGGATTGACTCTATATCTGATGTAATGAGGAAGAGAGAGGTACACACATCCATCTATTTCTGATTCTTTCATTGGGGAGCACACATCCATATATGGAGGGTGACATCCATCGCTTAATCAGGGACATTTTCTCCTTGATCGAAACAGGATGATGGGATGTCGGTTCTTCCTTTTGTGGATTCCTCATTGAAATGCGTCACCTAGTCTGGGTCTCCCTTATAGACTAAGACGTTGTTCGTGAAACTCTTCCTAGTTCCATGTCTTCATGTACGTCAGTTAGTTACACTACTTCTGTCAGGACATTCCAAGGGGTCTGGTTAGGGCAGCAACCTTCGGTCGGGGGATTAGTCATGTTGGACATCATTGGCATGTTTGGATGCTATAACACTAGCACGTTTGGGTTTCTTTTCCTAACCATAGGGCTTCTCAAGGGTGAAGAATCCAGAGGAATCCCAAATAAAATGTAGGGAATTATATGCCATAGGCATGTATCTGAGGTTTTCATTAGCTTCCCATATTTAACATAGGGTCTACCACAAGTTTAATATCTAGAGGAGACAGATCAAACTGATTGGAATACTGACTAGAGTGGATCAGATAGGTGAAACCTCTGGAGGGGACACTGATGTTGGGGCTAACACGTGGTTAGTTACTCAGTTACTTCTAGGGGCAGTGAAGAGGTGAATTTTCATGATCTCACTGGGATGTGGTAGCCTGGGTAAGAATCAAGATGGATAATGGATGGTCAAGTGAAGTGGATGGAGAATGAGATGAAGTTGACTCATGGGAGATGGTGATGTTGGGATTGATCGTCGAAGATACCTCCTATGTATCACCGAGGTAGGGAATCAAAGTCCATGTAGTTAAGGATGGGGGTATATAATCGGGGTGTGCGCAAAGGATAGTGACCCAACGATATACTGGGGCTTACGCCTGGTTATCAGCCTGAGGTTGGTCTTACGCAACTGGTATAGACTAGTGATATGGGTCCCAACAGAATGGATGACAACTTCTTACCACTAGGTTTGGGCTGATGATGGCTTACTACGGAATGAGGTTCACAACGGCATACCACTGGATGGAGGCACAATGGCTTACCGCTGGATGGGGGCACAACGACTTTCTGCTAGATGGGGGAACAACCACTTACCGCTGTATTGGGTTGAACCTCATATAGGCTTCTTACGTACCCTATTTAGGAGACAAGTATAAAATACCACATAGTTTCGGATGGTTGGGGCATCTTATCATCGTGCAAGATGAAAAGGGGGCATGCAGTTTAACATTATACGGGATGAAAGTAGTCCAGTGTGAAGGGGGTCATAACCAGTGGTTGGTGGGATTGATCCTTTAAGAGGCTTCTTACTTAACATTCCATGGCAAGGATCAAAGTCCACATAGTTTCGGATGGTGGGAACTGATGTGAAGGGGGTTGGAACCAATGGTTGTTGGGCATGAACCATAGGTAGGATTCTTACGTAACGCTCCTTGGCAAGGATCAAAGTCCACGTAGTTCTAAATGGTTTTGGTGAGATGACGTGAAGATGGTCGGGACCAACAGGTGTTGGGATTGAACTTCAGGGAGGCTTCTTACATACCTTACATTAGCAAGGAAAAAATTCCATGTAGTTCATAGTGGTGTTGGTGAGCCGATGTGAAGATGGTCGGGACAAAAAAGTGTTGGGATTGAACTTCAGGGAGGCATACTATGTACCGTACCTTGGTAAGGATCAAATTCTACGTAGTTTAGAATAGTGTTGGTGAACCAACGTTAAGATGTTCGGGACCAACAGGTGTTGGGTTTGAACCTTAGAGAGGCTTCCTATGTACCTTACCTTGGCTAGGATCAAAGTCCACATAGTTTAGGATGGGTGTATGTGGATTACACTCTAAGATTCTTAGAGAGGATGTCACGGTTGATGCTTACTCTAAGCCCACATGATTCATGCTTGGTGTGAGAAAAAAGATCCATCAAGGATCTGATGATCACGTTGCAAAAGGTGCATCCATGGGAAGTGAAGTGGGTCTTACATGTGGTTAGCGGCCCAAAGAGGAAATAGGGGCTTCCATGTGGTTAGCGGGCCATGGAGATGGAGACTGCGACTTACTCCAGAATGGAGGCCCGTTGGCAAAAAAGATCAAAGGGAGAGGGATTTGGCCCCGAATAAAGGAGGACTCTATTACCCCCCCCCCCCCCCCGCAGGTCTTTGGCTATGAAGAAGATAGGAAGAGCATGGGTACTTCCTCTTGCAAGAAAAGTTATGGGATTACACCAAGTTGATTTCCCTTTCCCCATGGATAGATGTCGCTCTAATAAAGAGGATCTCATTCCATGTGAGGAATGATTTCACTCCCGTGGAGACCGGTGGGCATACAGAATTCCCAAGGTGGGGAACCCCATGTACGATGCACGGGGAGAGGTTACAGTTTAACGTCATGTGATGAGGAAGATGGCGCTTGG
This sequence comes from Viscum album, assembly GCA_963277665.1. Lineage (NCBI taxonomy): Eukaryota > Viridiplantae > Streptophyta > Magnoliopsida > Santalales > Viscaceae > Viscum > Viscum album. Next base: position 228,674 of record CAUJRU010000567.1, read on the forward strand.
CAGTTTAACATCTTGTACCTTGAACGAGTTAGGTTCACTCCACACCCCTTAAGACTTACATAGCTGATACCTCTCCCCTCCTTGAGGAATGGAATTCCTTAGCAATGTCGTGGTGAGGGGGTGTTATGCAGTGATCCATTGAGTGGACCGTGTTAGCGTGGCTATGTGAAGAAGCAATAGCTGTTAGTGTGCCTATGTGAAGAAGCATGTGGTGAAGTAACGCAAAGGGAAGTACCACCCAAGGGACTTTGAAATCACTTCATGAAAACCTGGAGATTCATATGAGAAAAGGAGTTGTAGAGCAAAGGGGTTCATAGGTAGAATCCTCATGAAGCTCTGGTTCTCTATGAAGTGGAGGTGCTTCGCAAAGGGGTCTGCTTCGCGATGTGAAGTGGGCTAGCCTAGGCATAGGTCATTGATGTATATGTAAGGTGCTTCGCGAAGTGGAAATGCATTCACGGAGCAGTGCTTCACGAAGAAAGGGTACCTTGAGAAGTATAGAATTACGAAGCAATGTGCTTCGTGAAGCACAGTGACCCTACCTTAGCATGTGGGTCACATGTGGATGGAGGGTTTTTGGTGAAGCATAAGTTCTCCGTGAAGACCAGAGTCCCTTTGGGGATCTCCTTCCTTCATGGAGGCTCATTGGATCCATGAAAGGCATCCCTCTTTGAAGAGGGGATGAATTAATGAAAAGGGGGAGGCACTTCACGATGAAAAAGTACCTTGAAAAGCTCATTGTTCACAGAGAAGAAATTGCTTTGTGATTTGGGAGCTAAGAAGGCAAAAGTTTGGAGGATTCATCCTTTGGAATCGAGTGGAGCCTACTATTTATAGTCATGGGGCACCGTGAATCAGAACTCGCTTAGTGTGAAGACACCAGGAATTTTTTCGTAACTGGACGGTGGCTTCACGAATGTCAAATGGGTTCATGGAGCATCCCACCTCCTTACTCCGTAGTGGTTTTGTGAATGTCAAATGGGTTTGCGGAGCATCCTAGATTCTTACTCTACCACGACTTTGTGAACGTCAAATGGGTTCATGAAGCATCCGGCCTCCTTCCTCTGCGGTGGATTTTCGAATGTCAAATGGGTTCGTGGAGCATCTCGCCACCTTCCTCCATGGAGGCTTCACAAAGGGGGAGCTTTGGGTTGGTCGTGGGGCTATGGGTGCTCTGCGAATAGGCTTCGTGAGGCAGCTCCTAATTCTTTCTGTTTGTTCTTATTCTTCCCAAATTTTGGCACCAACAATAATCTTTTCCTTTTATTATGCCTTGAACTATTCATACTTCATCTCTTAACACAAGTTATGTCATAGGGAGGAGTAATGCACTAGACTCTAAAACCTCATCCAAATATAATTTTAAAAAAATTTATAAACAGTTATCATTTCCTAAAGATTATGATAAAACACTCTAGAAGGACAGTCACCGAAATTCCCAAAATGAATGTATCATTAGCCTTCAATCAAAAAGAAGTCTCTCTTTAATCATATCATACTAAATGAGTTAACATCTTTATTGTGTATTTTCTTGATATATATAAATAACTTGGATTATCATAATAATTTATTGAAAACATTCATTCTTATTATTCCTTAATTATTATATAGATTATTGGATATACTCCTTAAATCCAAACATGTTGTAATCTCCATAAATTGATAGCATAAACCACCTTAATAAATCATTACTCAGTTAAAAGGTAGTCAACACTTATCTAGTTTTTACATTCTTTATACCAACCAGTTATTTATCCAAATATAGTTATCTTAACATTAAGAATATGTTACGGGTTATTTCTTTCAACCATATGGTTTCCAAAAAGTATTACATTCTATTGAATAAATTTTATTTCTATTATTTAGCATATGATCTCAAATCCTTAACAAATAAAGTATTGTAGTACAATATTTATATATTTAATTATTTATATGATGATAGCACTATCAATTAAATACATTTACAACACATTTCATATATCTAAATACAGAAGAAAGTTAATCATCACACTTCAGTTGTATTAATAACATAATCTTGACCTTGATCACTTATCTTCTTATATTGTAGATTTCCTTGATTCTTGGGGTATTCATTTGCATAGTTTCCCATATCCTTGAAGTTGTAACCTCAAATATTAGTGCTTTTCCTCTTCCCTTTAAATTATTTTTCCTGGTGACCTTTCTCTCCATACTAATAACATACTCCCAATCCTTTCATTATTTTCATAGGGTGACTCTTTCCACAGTTATCACATATGAGAAAATCCTTCTTTCCTTATTTCCCTTTATCTGTTATTTTCTCTTCTTTTCCCTTCTTCTCTTGATTCCCTTTATATCCAAAAGACTATGAGAATTCTTTCTATCTCTTGACTGCACATTACATTATCTCAACATATTAAGAAAATGTTTGAGACACCAATTCCCTTTGGAAAGTTTTATTAAGTTATTTAAATAAATTATCAATATTACATGCATATGAAATATATAGTATACATTGAAAACCTATTAAATGTACCTTCATACTTTTCAACACTTTCTTCCTCTTTTTTCTTTAGACTAAGGAACTTTCTCTTCACCTCTATTTATTTATCATGAGGGAATTATTTATTGTATAATTTTTTTTCAATGTTCTCTATTCGATGAGTTCCACTTCTTCTTGATCCCAAGTATTTTCTATTAATGACCACAATTGATCAACATCACCTTAGAGATAATACATAAAAAGTATAACCTTTTCATTTTCACTATATCCCAAACCCATAAATATATTCTCCAAATACTTAATCCATTTTTTGATCCACCATTTGGTTAGTAGTCCTAGTAAATTATGGGGTCCTCTATCACATCAAGAGATCCAAAATAAGAGAATCTTTTTTGGAAAAGGATTCTCCATCTGGGAAAGGTTATGTGTCATAACTTGATTAATCTATCCTAATATATCCATAACTTTGTCAATTATAATACAATCTAAATTGGATTTATTAGTAGGTAAAACTCTACATTTTCCATGATTATTGATACAGTTCTTCCTTCTATGTGCCATTTATAAATAACGGAATACACTCGAATAGATCACAAAACCAAAATATATAATTAAAAATATTTTATAGAGCATAACATAAATCTATGCATCATAAATATTATAATAAAAACTTTGGTTTATTTGGGGACATCTTTACTTTTAAATCCTTCATAATGGATTGTAAAAAAATGAGAGTTATATATAGAGCATCACCTAAGAGTGTCAAACTAGGTGAACAGTAAGGCTCATAGTCCCATTCCACATTACGCTAAATTAGGCTCGACACACCTTGTCATAGTTGTCACTCCAAGTAACATCTTTGTTAGAACCACGTCCACCTGTAGTATCTAAATAGGGATGTATTTCTAGAAATACTCACATAATCTCTACCATAAAAAAATTATATTTCATTATTATATACTTATCCTCACGGTCTATTATAGGGTTATGTTCCTTAATCTAGGTTTTCTAAATCTAATTTCTAAGGTTTTTGATAATCTTCCTCGGATACCAATTGTAATGCACCAACCCTAGAATCTTGAAGGTTGTGCATTATTTTATTACATTGGATTGATTACAAGGAATAAAAACCTGAAGGAGTAAATTGTTTAGTATTTTTGGAAAGGATTATTACCTACATATAACCCAAAATGCATTAGGAAATAGAAAATACACACAAGATACATAATAAAATGAAATATATAACATCCTTGAAATCATATTCAAATGTTTCTTCTTCATTACCTAGGTAAGGGAAAAAAATAAGGGTGCATTCAAATACATAATAAGTGAAAGTAAATTTTAATAAATTATGAATTTATGAGGTTAAATCAACATGGAAAGATAAATAAATGATAACACATTCCATTTAATCAATAAGATGGGAGTGAAATAAATCCATAGATAAGTCAACACAATTATCTCATGGGTAATAATAATAATAAATAAATCCTAAATAAAAATAATTCTTAATTATTGTATGACATGTTTTCTAGGAACATAATACCCTTATCGTCAATAGAAAGCTTAAACTATTCATATTTGACCAACTAATTCATCTCAAGAGTCTACTGACGCATTGAGGGGTTTGCATTAATCAGTCCCCAACCCATTTAGATTGCATTAAATGATCCCCAAACAATGTATTGCATGTACGAATAACTAATCATATATAAAAACATCGATTTAATTCAAAATTAATTTTCCTTATTACCTTATCAAAGTGTATCTGAATTGTACAGAAGATATAGATTTATTAAATAATTGTCAAAGTGAGCACCGTATGTAAAATGGTATATAGTTTATGAAATTAAAATATATATTTCATGAAAATATATAAATTCAGTTTAAATGTAAATAATAATAAAAATGATAAAAATGAAGAGATTTTTTCTTAATAAAGTTGAAAAGAAACAAAATAAAATGAGATTGGAAAGATAATCATTGATAACATTAATGACGAAGATAATCTTAAAACATTCCAAAGTATCTCATTCTACATTGAAACAATTGGATTATAATTATATATGAATTAAATAAAAGTTATAATATCATGAGAGTAATTACGTTTATGATATAAAATGTCATGTGGAATTATATATATCATATAAAATTTAATGGGTTCATAACAATAAATAAGTCTCAATGTAATATAAATTGAGACAAAATCCCTTAACTTGAGTTTCCTTCTCAGTGATCGTCCTTTAAACTCAATTATCATGGTTGGAAAAATATTAATAACTTTTAATAGAACCATAATTATATTTATTATATCATTTATGATCATCTTATAATATCTTATTACCCATTTGATAAAAATCTTTAATTATTTCCACTATTCTGCATGTAAATTTCTTAGTTTGATTAGTATGTTTTGAATTATTATTTATTGTTCATGTTATATAGATCATTATTTAATGATATATATAGAATATAAAACATTATTCAGTAATAATATATATTATGTACTTAGAATAACCAATAATATTTGGATATAAGAAATGAAATGTAATGTTCATGGAGACGATAGGTCGAATGATCGCATGAAAGCTACATTCATTTCCATATCGTATTACAAGAGTGTTAAGTGAATGATACATATCTATATTATAAATAAATTATAATACTAATTTACTATATTACACTAAGTTTTATTAAAATAATTCTTATTATATATCATTTATACCGTGAATAAATCACATCACATTGAGGAGGCGGTAGTCCTCACTTCCACAAATGATATTATCATATTTACAAAAAATAGAAAGTATGAAGGTATGTGTTATAAAATAAATAAATTAGAATAATTAAATAATAAATATCATATATATCATAAATATAAGTCTTATACATAATAATTTCCTACATGATAGGGGGTAAATTAAAATTTAACATGTTTGCTTTGTGAGACGGTAGTTCACCATACACAAGAATGATCACTTCGTTACCCATTAGATTGAAGTGTGTGTAAGTGTAGGTAAAAACGTTAACATAACAAAATCCAAGTGTCTTTAGGATACTTATTTCATATAATCATGGAATAAAGATAATGTAAAGAGTGTATAAATAAATAAAACTAAAGAGATTAAGTAAAGATGTTGCCTCTTATTTGGGTAACTTCCTTTGGTTTGTACCAAAGGGATTACATTGATATATTACATCCTAATGTGATGATTCTAGGTTTATGGAAGGGATTTATATGATCTATTTAGGAATATATTTTTCATGAAATAGTGTCTTCAGATGTGTGAGTAAGGGGGAGGAGAGAAGGCATTTATAGTGGAGGAGGAGTGGCACTCTTATAATTTTTTGGAAAGGGAATTCCACTCACATTTCTCCCATGTTACGTGGATACAATAATGGTCCAATTTAGATAAAAATGAGTATATGGTAGAAATATTTCCATAAAATGGATTTTGGATAAATTTCTATGTCATTTTTTCTTTTATGATTAATGTTTAGTCCTTTGTTAACCTTAATTTCACCTTAATCATTGTAATTAATTGTAGTTACATTCACTAAAATTTTTGGTCAAAATCTAAATTGAACTTATTATAAATTATAAATTATTCTTATTCCAAATATGGAATAAAGTTTTCAAAATTCCAATCACATAATCGGTGGAAATTAATTTAAATTTAATCCTATATACAGGATGAAAATGTTGGTTTTTAAAGTAAAAAACATTCAAAATATATTTATGTTTCTATATCCAATTTGAAAGTGAACATGATTCCAATTACTAACATTGGATTAATTTATAAAATATTAATCTAATTAAATGTTAAAACAATTAAAAATATAATTAAATCTTATAAATAAATTAGAAAAAAATAGTTTTGAATTGAAATTCTTGATTTTCATTATTCATTAAAAAAAGAAAATTCATAGAAAAATATCAAAAATTCACCTTGGTATAATTTTTTTCCCCATTCCAAGTAGTAGATTTATTTTTACATAAAATATTTATAAAATTTCCAAAAATTATATTTAAAATAGGTTCTTAATTAAAAGGATGTAAAAGTGTCTTTATAAAAATATAGTATTTTATGTGAAAAATTGGGTTTGTTCTTATCTCATAGCTATCAAATCAATTGGAAGAATATAATAAATATTTGATTGAATATTATATATATATATATATCTCAATAATTTTAATTAATTTAATTTATTAGGATAAAACATATTTGTGATCATAAAAATAGTTTTCTATAAAAACATTCCCACTATATTCAACTAGTTTTTATATTCATTGTTAAAAAATGAACTCATTTAATATTTTTGTAAACCATATATTTTTATAATTTAGTTAATCCTATTCATAACCATTAATTTAACATCTATGTTATAACTTATTATATTAAATAATAATATTTTAATAATATATTATTTTTTGGTAAAACTGGGTGTTATGAGTAACGCAATACATTGAAGAAACTCATTGTTGTGTGTGACATACGATAACTCTATGTTGTGTGCATTGAAAGATTTGAATTATATTGGATTTATTTAAAATATTAAATACATTATAAATTCTCTAGATATTGTTTTTCCTTACATGCTTTGTGTTTTTTTTCATACACACTATCTAATACAATTTTCTTTAGAATTTCAGGGTGTTATGTTATAACGATATTTGTTAAGTCATGATGAAAAATAAATTACATCGATATGTGGAGATAGTAAGTCATACAAGTGAACATGTGGTGCATTAATTTTTCTTAGGATGGAAAAAAGCTAGTATATAGTAGTTTTATAATTATAATAAAATATTATTATATAGACTATGTTGGAGTTCTTATTTTAGGATGGAAACAACACAGGAAGAGAATGTATAAGAAGAAATGAACTTGAAAGAGTTGATAAAAATGATTACCTCTTCTTCAGTAGACTTCCTTCAAATATCTTCTTAATGGGAGTATGGTTGTTTTTTAAGTTAATATCACCTATAGAACTTGTCTAAGGAAGTTTATAAAAGTAATGGTAGGATAGAGATGATCTAGATGGCTCAAATTGGTGTAAGAAGTGAAGGAGTGAGTTCCCTTTTATAATTGAGGTGGGGGTACTTTTGGAATTTATTAAAATATTAATTTAATATATATTAATTTTCAATTACAAATGGATCCAAACTCATTAATTTTTAAGATAATATAATTATGCATCACAATCATTTTATCCAATAAAATTTAGATATGTTTTGGATAAATTTCTACCCCTGCCATTTGGTTTTAGATATTATTTAAACTCTATAACTATTAGCATGACAACATAGATTTTTACACTTTTAGGGTTAATATAGTTATTTAAAATTCCAAAATACTCATAAATTCATCATTTATGAAATTATAAAACATATCTCAATTAGTTGAATGTATTTATTATTTTCAAATATTTTATATCATTTAGTAAAATATTAAGTACTATAAAATATTCGTAAAGTCAATTTTAAAAATTATTCAATACTTTGACCATAATAGTATTATTATAAAACTTATAATGGGAAAAAATATATTTTATTTAAATCCATAACATGTAAATTTAATATATAAATTTTTTTGAACATAATAATTATATAAAATTATATTTATTTTGATATTTTCTATATCATTTACTTGATTTTTCAATTAACGCAATAATTATTGCACCAACATTGTACATGCATTTAAGGTATTAATTTATTATCTAAAAATTAAAAATAAATTACTATAATGAATATATATCATTATACATATAATGAATATTTATTTTTATATATATACTCTTTATTAACTCATATTAAAAATGTTAGATTTATTAAAATCATGAATGTTTTATCTTTGAATTTTCATTAAATAAAATATTATAAGAGTCGTAATCACTTAATAATGGAAAAATAGGAATATATCCAAACATTTAATCCTTATAGATTCAATTTACTCATATAATGAAATTGATACTATTGTTGGGGTTATTTTCTAGTCCTTATCATTTTATTTTTATCTTATACTACCAAGTTCTCCTTTTATTGTGGTAATAAAAATTACCAACGTTACTATTAATATTGGAAAACATTTAATGTTAAATATTTAATATATTTTAAATTTTTATTAAAAACATTATATAGAATTTTAAAAATTTAAAACACATAATTTATTGAATTAAAGTTTAAATTAATCTAGAAAAACACGCAGAAAAAATAATTTTCTTGAAAAATACATTTTAGGCCAAAAAATGTACATATACCAAGATAAATAATAATAATGATTTAAATGAAATAAATTAGATAAATTATAACTAAATATAAATTATGTTACATTTTTATATAATTTAAATCATAAAGAGACTTAAAATGAAATTGATAGTTTTATAAAAATCTGATTTTTTCATTATTCAATAGAAAATCAATATTTTCAGAAAAGACTTAAAAAACCATAATTTAATTTTAATATTATTATTTAAAAATTATATTAGATTTATAAAATAAACTTTATATAAGTTAAAGAAATTTATTATAATATTTATTCATAAAAAGTAAGAAAATCCTTTTTTAGGAAAACATATTTTTTGAAGAATAAATTTTTATACTAAAAATTTAGTGCTTATTCAAGAAGAATTAATTACTCCATCAATAATGAGTTGGAATATTATTTATTTCATAAATTATCTTATATTATTCATTCAAACCAATTTAATTTCTAGAATATAATGATCTCATTATAATATTTTATTGTTCATTTAAGATGGGTGTAGAGTGAAACATAAGATATCAAAGAGATTGAATTTAAAATAATTCATACTATAAAATCATGGGGTGTTATAGGTAATGGATCATATTTTAATTATTAAGTGATAAATAAAAATCCAACACTGTGAGAATATAATCATGGAATAAAAATAAGAGAAATTTAGAAGGATTTTTAAGATAAATAATCATAAATTAGAAATGAGAAAGAGGATCTGAAACACGTACCTTACTCTTGGAATTTCCTCATTCAGATTGAGTCTAATCCTTTAAAAGAAAACTTTTTGGGAAATTAAAATGGATTTTAATTGTGAAATATCCTTTTAGAGAGTTATTTGGGTTGAATATGGAGAAAAAATTGATCTTTATATGTGTTTTGAAAAGGATAAAATGAGTATACTTTATAGGAGAAATTAAATGGTGCTTTCAAAAATATTAAGTCTTTAAGGGTCAAGAGTGACATTTTAAAAGGTAAATTGAATAAAAATGAAAAATGTATTATATTATAGGCCATTACCAAACCAACTTGTATTATTCTAATATTTAATGATTTTCACATCAATTTATAAATTATTGCTTAATGTTAAATGCCCCTTTAATATCATTTTTGATTTTATTTTCATAATATCACATTAACAATTTCTTGATAACTATGGAATTAGAATTTAAAAAAATTAACTCAGTTATTAAAAATATTTTTTCTCTCTAAAAATCATTCAATTATATAATTCATCAAAATCGTATCACTTTTAATATTTTTAAAACCACTAACTTTGACTTTCCACCATCTTTTACAAGTGTTGTAACATCACTACAAAATAATTTTATATAATTATCCAACTATTTAAAATTAAAAATATATTAAAAAAATAAATATAATTTATTATCTATCAATTACTTTATCTATAGTCATTCATAATGAATATTCACTCTTAGACTAATCATGAAAATATTTTTAATATACTACTTTAACATTCATTAACTTGCACAAGGTTTGGGTAATAATTTGGATAATTATCCTTTTATATAAGTCCAAAATTTATAAATATACATAAAAATATTCTATAATTTATAATATCTATCTTAAAATTCAATCCAAGTCTTACAACCATCTAAATATTTTCATAAAGCACCCATTTTTAATTTCTAATTCCACACAGACACTAAATCTGCACAAAAAAAAGTTTTCATATATATCTTCACATGAAATTTAAGTAATATAAAATTGATGATATTTTGAGTATAATATTATTATATTTACCTCATAATGATTATGAATAATATTTATGAAATTTTTATTTCATGTATATATCATGATAATGTCATAAAAGTTATGGTATTTGTAAAAATGTATTTTTTAACTATTAACCAAATAATATTATTTCTCATAAAAATATCAAAAATTAATCTTAATATAATTTCATAATGTTGAAACCAAAAATTAATACATTTTTCAAATTAAATTTATAAAATTAAAAAAAATTAAGTAAACACATAAAGTACTTTGGAAAACAACTTATTTAGAATAAAAAATATTCCTTTTCAAATAAAAAAAATCATATTCTACCCTCATACCTTTATATAAGTATTTTTAATATTGTCCTAATAATAAATATAAATAAAAATTTATATAATAAAAAATATTTATAAAATATCCAGTTATTCATTAAAAATATCACAATAATAAACAATTTTAAACATATATATTTAACCTTTGAATAAAATTACCTCTCTATCACAAAGTAAACATAATAATTTTAAATGTATAATTGGTATCCATTTTATTATATATTATCATTTGATAAAATATATAAACATATACGCTTATTTAAATAATATATCTAAAAATTTATAATCAAAAATATTAATAAAAAATTGATGTGATATGTTATTAAAAATATCAAGGTTGTCACATCGTCCCCTTATATAAATTAGTTCATGGAAATATTATCTAAAATATGAACAATAATGTTTTATGATGTTTAGAAACAAACTAAAACATTTTCAAAATTAGTTTCAAAGGATGATAGGAGAATTAAAAAACCAACATTTTTAATTATGCCCCCAATATTGAAACCATGATATGAAATAAATATATTATAATAAATATGGAGCGGAAAATAAAAATGTATGAGAAAGAGAAAAAAATCTTTTTAGATTTTAGTCAATTTTAAATATAAACATACATCAAAAAAGAGTTACAAACATATGTTTTATTAGTTTTCCTTTTATAAAAAGATAAGAAAATATATAAAAATTTAAAAATATTATACATACCTTTAAGATGATAAATACTTGTGTTGAAAAGAATGTTGACATAAAAGTGACAGATCGCCAGAATGGATGATAATTATTCTTAACAACATATTTTAATTTTGGAAGTAATCCATCAATGAATAATATTATGATTTTAAAATTAAATTTTCATAGAGATATAAAAAAAATGTAATATGATATAAAAAATAATGGAATATAATAAACATATAATTGTATTGTCAAGAAAAATAGTATATAACCCCATGAAAAGAAAATTAAGTTGAAAAACCCCTTATCAATGGTATAATAAGTGACGTCAATATATATCAATAAAGAAATTATTTGAAATAATTGTATATTCACATAAAATAAGAGGAAATAAAAAAAAGAATCAATTGATATAACTCACATAATCATAGAATAACATAATCAGTGATGGAAGTAAACAATTCAATGGATGTAAATAGAATTAAGAACACATTTATATGTTTTGTAATAAATAAAAAGAACATGTAAGTAGAACTTTAAATAAAAATTTATATCACATGAATAAAAGGTCTCTTATGATAAAATATTTCAATTCATGTTAATTATATCATGTTAAAGAATAATAAGTTCATAATTTGAAATATGTCTTAAGAAATGAAAATTGAGGCAAATAAACCTTACATATTTCATAGCACTTGAATGAAAAGAAAATGAAACAAAGGACCTGATTGGGATATGTAAATCCTGTGAAATATGAGAGAAATACAATATAATACAATATTTGGTATTGAATAAAAATAACACCATATAAAATTAAATATGAAGTGTATAATGAAACATGTCTCAAGGAATTGAAATTGTGACCAATAAACATTATGAATTATTATAAAGAAATGTAAATTCCTAGATAAGTAAAATAAATTAAAATATAATAAAATATTAGGGTATATTAGATAAATATTATAATAACATATTCAATTAAGATACAACATGACTCAATGAAATAGGATTGAGTCAAAAAACCTTACTAATAACATGGTATGTGAACTGTAAATATATATGAGAGGAGAATAAACAATCAATTCATCAAATATGAAGGTTAAATATTTACTTATTCATTTCAAGATATTTTATTTATTCCATATAATATAATATATAATTTAGAATAATAATACATGAAAATAATGGAGATCTTGAAAAGAGATCATAAATATCAAGATCCTTAATTTCTATGTCAAGGAAAAGAAATAAATATTTGTTTAAATAATGTTTTCATTATTATAAGATTTATACTTATAAATGAGTTTCTAAGGAATAACATGAGTGATGTTATCCATATAATCATTGATATATTTATCTTCCTTTTTATTAAGATTGATGAATTATTTTACCACTAAAATGATGCATATAATGAAACATACTAACCTAATTTATTTTCATTCCATAAGTAAAATTACATCATTTAGTTACGTGTTTCAATTAGTTTCCACCTCTATTTAATCTCATATTACTAAAAATGAATATACAAGATTTATTTTTTCAGGATTGAAGCACAAAAATAAATTCTTAATGAATCAGGAAATCCACTAAAAGATCATTATCCACATTTTATAAAGGATTTTATAAACAATTTATTCCTCCTTGTAAGAACTAATAACAAAAAACAAAATGGTTATAATTATTAAAGTTAATGCCCAATTAAAAATTAATAACCTAGCATATAAATAAGTAATATTTTTATCTCTAAAACCTAAATATTTACAACAATAATTAATGTTTGACTTATATAATTCCTTAAATATCTAAAACCTAAAACTCTTCAGCACATTTTTAGCTAAATTAAAAACCCTAAAATTAGAAAAACCAAATAATGTGTTCTTATAGAAGATAAATATATTTTATTAAAAAACTAAATAATATTTATTTACTCTAATAATATATTCTCTCAAAATATAGTATTATTTTCCCCTGATACCCTTATTTACCAAGATATAAAACCATAAAAAAATTATATATGATTACAAAAAATAACCCAAACATTATCCCCCAAATAATATAAACCATTTTGAGATAATATTACATATTGACCAAAAATATATATAACAATATAATGTTCATGAAAATTCAGTAAACCTTTCCTAAAAAATAAATTTAGTCATCTTTTCACCAAATCACTTTTTAATCACCATGGATTTCATAACTTTCCCAAATAAATATTTCTCTCAATTAAATATAAATATATTAACATTAATGAACATATTAACCCTAAATTTCATCCATAAAATTATCTTAATGTCTCAAAAATATAATAACATTATTCCCAAATAACCTTTACACTAAATCAAATGATAAACCTAAGGATTATATATACCTAAGACCCAATAAATGTCTCCAAAAAATTCATTAATCACTTCATAATTTCAATCACATATAAACCTAAAATAAATTTGTATACCTTTAAATTTTTATTACCCAAAAACCAATTAATAAATATCAGAAATAAAACTCGTAAATTGTCCTCGGATTATATTATCCTGACATCTAAAAATATCTAAAATCTTCTCTGATACAACCTTAAATACCCCATACTTAATCACTCTATAATTACTACTTTACAATAAAAATTTACATTTCATACATTCCTATGACCTTTTAGTTTTATATTTTTAAAGTATTGGGAAAAACATTACATACAAACCCAAATATTTCCTATATTTAGAAATTTATTTACAAATAAAATAAATTTGTTAAATGAAATGACTTATTAGTTCAAGACTAAAATATAATTTTAAATGGTATGCTTCATAATATTCCATATACATCCATAATCATAGTGATAACGTATTACAAAAATGGAAAGAAAATAAAACTCGGTAACAGAATAAAATATATAGAAAACCCCTTAGACCGTTGACAAAACTGACAGTCCATGAAAACTACTTCCTTTGAAAATATAACAAAAACATATTTTAAAAACTAAAATTGTGTTGTTTTATTTAAAAATTATATAAAAAATCTTACATGTAATAAAATGAAATATGATAATCATAGTATAATATTTGAAAAAATGAACACATCTGATAAATAATTTCCTTGAAAACTTAATTTTCACCTTTAAAAGATCATAAAATATACTTCAAATATTAAATGATTTACCTATCTCATGAATTCAAAATATATCTTTTGAGACTCATATAAAACATAGAAATAACCATGTTGGAATATTAGGAACTTATATTCATAACTTGTATTCATTCATAATGGAATAGATTATAATTAGTTAATTCCAACATCATTTCCCAAGAGAATAAATTATTTATAAATGCATTGGAGGGATATATCACTAATCCACCAATAATTATCTATAGTTTAAAAAAATCCTAACATGATTAAAACACCTATAAGATTATATTTTATAATAAAACTCATAAAAAAATTTGTTAACACTTAATAATAAACTACGAAGTTAACCTATAAAAATATTAAAATTTAAAAAAAATTAATCAATTCATTGTAGACTGTATAATAATTTAATCTTAAAATATTTTAAGAGCTTTAGAAAAAATTGAAAAGAAATAACGATTATCATTTACTTTTATAATTCCTGGAAATGAAATATTAATAAAATAATTATATTTTATTTTATGTTATAATACCATGAAAAAATGAAAGGGGAGATTCATAATGAATCATATAAATTATGGTGGGAAAAAAGTCATGTGATAAACATTAAAAAACATTCCTTTCGCACCTTTGTAAAGAAACTAAAAAATCTGATGCAGATAAGATTTTAAGAATATTTATTCTTACTTTTATAGAAAAAATTAAATGATAATTGAAAATAAATTTATAAAATTATTGAAATATATAGAATAAAATTCCTAAAAAATATAAAAAATAAGTGTATTTAGGAGAAATTGATGCTAGAAAACCTTCAACTATATAACGTAAAATTTTAAAATAAAACCACATATTCCAAGTCCTAACTCAAATCATACATCATATAACATCAATAATAATAAAATTATATTATTTATTTACATTATTAAGAACCATTTTTATGATATTTTACTTATTATCATGCCATTTAATTCACATATATTCATGTTAAATTGTTTTACTAAATTTTTTTGTTTGTATCGGTCAATTCGGAGGTCATTCACTCTATAATATCCAAAATATATTTGTTATTTATAAAATGAAAAAGTTCATGTTATAATGGTTCTATAATATCAAAAAATTTATGGTATTATTTAAATATCATTATAAAATATAATGATTTCAATGGTTAATGAAATAGTTACTTTTTATATAATCTTCTATGATAAGAGTGTTTTTATAGTTAAAAAACTATGATGGTTTACTTTTAATCACATTGTTATGATAGATATTTCACCATTAAAATTATAGCAACCATAAAAAAAATTGAATATTAATTATATATTATAATATAAATTTATTTTATAAGAATATATTTTGAAGAAGTAATTTTATGAATACATCACTATTTAGGTAGGTAGCATAAAACCATCACGATGAGCTATGTTTTTCTAAAGAGTTAAAAATTAGAAAACCCCGAATAAATATTTTATTTTTATAAATTAATTATATTATATTTAAACTTAAATTTTTAATAAAATTAAATATTACTTTTGTTTTGATAATTCTAAGAGAAAAGATGATGTGAAAAAATAAGGTTTTATAAAACAAATGTGTATTTTGATATAGGAACAGCTTATAAAAAGAGATTAGGGAGAAATAATGCTAAATATTTGTTCATTTATGAATAAAAATTCCAATACCATGGTAATGAAATCATTTAATCAAAATAATATATTTTTAAAGTGTTTTTAAAGAAAAATAATCATAAATAAAAAATAATATGGAGGCTTAGAAACTCTTAGATTACTCTTTGAATTCTCTCCTACAAATTGAGTCTGGTGATTTTGGAGAATAGATTTTTAGAATATAAAGAGGGATATTAATGTGTAAGGGTAAATTTAGTGTGGTATTTTGGATGAATATTTAAGGAATATTGAATAGTATATGTGTTTTGAAAGGGCTATAATGAGTCCCCTTTTATAGGAAAAATTTAATGGTGTTTCATGAATATTAAGTTTATAAGGGTCCATGATGAAATTTTTAAAGAGAAAGTGGCTCAAAATGGAAAATGAATGATATGATCAATCATTTATCCACTAAATGTACCAATATAATATTTAATTATTTTTTATGAATTTATAAGTAACTTTTTAATATTAAATACACCTTTAAAATTCTTATTACGGTTATTTTCGTGATTTGACATTAAAAATATATAGATTACTATTGAATTGGAAATTAAACAGTTAAAAAATTATAATATATAAGGATGATATCTAGAAAACATGAAATAACCTAATTCACCAAAATCATATCACTTTTAATATTTTTAAAACCATTTTCTTTGTATTTTCTTATACTTTTCTAATCGTGCATTGGTGCTACGAAATCATTTTTTGATATTTATCCTATTATTTAAATTTAAAAAAATTAATAACATAAATATAATTTATTATCTAAAATTAGTATTATATATAATATTTCATATGATATATTTACGCTCATCCTTAATATGACAACATTTTAAAGATATTTTATTGGCTTTTTGTATCTTCTGCAAGTGATGGGTAAGAATTTAGATCATTATATGGTTATATTAATATAAAATTTTAAAATATACAAAAATAATAATTTATTATTCATAATATATATCTTTTAATTTGATCTTATACTTATACCCGTCTATATATTATCTTAAAATCACCCATTTTTTCCAATGTTGCACAGGCACTACGTCAGGACTAATAAATGTTTTCATATTATATTGACATAAAATTTAATTTATATTAAATGATTGAAATTTTTAGTATAAAATAATTATATTTATCTATTAATGTAGATACAAAAATTCCTAAACATTTAAGTCATATTTATATAATGATGAAGTCATTAATGTTATGGTATTTATAAAAAGTAAATTTTATACCTATTCACCAAAATTCACTTACCCAAAAAAATCCAAAAACATCACTCTAATGTAATTATATAATGATGAAACCAAAAAATAATTCCATTTTATTAAATTCAATTTCTAATATTTATATAAAAAAATTGTAAAACCATATAGTATATTGAAAAAAAATTATTTTGAATAAACATTATTTCCTTTTCAAATGAAAAATAAAATATTTTTATTGTACCTAGATAGAAATATTTCTAAGATTATAATAATAATAAACATCTATATGAATTTTTAGAATTAACATAAATATTCATTTATAAAGCATTCAATAATCTAAAAATACTACATAATAAGAAATATGTATAAAAAATTTATTTAACCTTTAAATAAAACACCATTTCTATCACAAAGTAATCATTATAATTTTAAATATATAATGGTTATATAATTGATTAAATAATTTCATCTAATACATTATATAAACAAATATTCATTTTTAATGAATATATATATAAATTAAAAATTGTGAATATTAATAAACCATAAAAGATATATCTTACCAAAAATTATCGGGTTTTCACATGGGATATATGTCATTCCATTATCATAGTGGGTTTCTATACGTTGTTACACTCATTGATGATTCAGTGAGAAAATAATGAGTTTGATTCCTTAATAACAAATCTGAGGTGTTTAGGGGTATTTTTTTATCGAGGTCTACACTAGAGAAGTGACTGTAATTCCCCGACCCTATTAACCCAGAGTCGGTGCCTTATTACATAACATTGGAATGATATAAGGAAATCATGTCCTGAAAGACCGATCAGTTTAGTAGACTTGGAAATACTAGATAAATTCATAAGGTCAACATTATAACTTGAAAAGAAAACCAACACTAAATTATTCCGTTGGAAACATCCACGCTTCCTAGATTATGCCTACAAGTCACTCATAACTAACTTCTTCACATCCTGGGAAAAATAAAACATAGAAAGGGGTGAACTCAAATGCTCAGAAAGGATAAAAATATAGAGGAAACTTTCATAAATATGTATAAACATTTAAGGAAATGCATAACTAAAAAAAGTCTTTTAAACTTTAACTTCAACATAATATGGAAAAAAATGAAATAATGCAATTTACATATTCACATGCATACTCTACTAGTCAAATAATCACATGAAATGTCAATAACCACCTTAATAATGATGGAATTCATAATTCTATACTATCATAACCACATAGTCAAGGCCTTGTGCCAAGACTACAAATAAGATTTTTTCAAGGCCTTGTGCCAAGACACTAGTTTGTCTAATGAGACCTGTTGATTCATCAAAGATCTATAGTGGGCTCCACCCGTCACTTACTGAGTCCAATTCATTCCTCATATGAAAAGTTTGAAACATAACATAACCATTCGTATTAAAACTAACATACGAAATGTCAATACATTATCCACAAACCATTAATGGTATAAAAATAGCACATCCATAGTCAAACATAACTCATTAGATACAATATGGAAGATTTTATTGTATCATATTAACCTCAATCGATAACAATTATGGATATTTACATAGATGAAAATAATCATCAAAACTATTAGAGAGAAATATCCCCCTTTTTTTGAAATCATTTAAAAGTCCCACTATTTGTATAGAAGCCATTTAAAAATAGATTTTTGAATCAATGTGTCCCATACCACTTTGAAAATTTTAAAAGGAATTTTAATTTTAAAACATTAAGGCCCATAAAAATCCTTAAAACCATTTTTAACACATGGACATTAATGAGAAATATTTAGAATAATAAATCTTTAAAACATTTAAAATGATATTTTAGTTAGAGTTCCAAACCAAAACCGAGACACTTGAATACAAATAATTGAGGTAATCAAGACTTTGTAATATCATGAGAATAAAGGGATTCATGATATACTATGTCAAAGTACATTATATACACCATATAAAAGTGATTTGGTGTATAAAAACAACAAAGATGTCTCAAGGGAATGAAAATTGAGATGAAATCTCTTATAAAAAATGTATCCTTAGGTTAAGGATAAATCAAAAACATAATTATGTGTGGAAAATATAAATACACTCAATATGATTGTATATTAAGTGTAAATCAATCATAGTACATTCACACATATTCTTGTAAAAACTACACCAATGATTAGGATATTTAACTCAACAAATGGAGATTGAGTTAAACTTACTCTTATCAAGTTCATATCGATGACTAGGGAATTTATCAATGGAGTGATTATGTGTATCAAAGTTATATCCACAGAAAGGGGAGTGGAAATTATGACATAAGAAAATTAATAGTGATTCCACACATAATCATGGAGTAAAATAATCAATGAAGTATGTGTAAAGACAAATGAGTGGAAATTGAAATTTCAAATTCCCTAATCGATTTGGTAACTTACGAAACATACAACCATGAAATAAGGATCATAAAATGATGATGTAAATATCCATAAATTAAAGTATATTACACAATGAATACAATCATGGGCAGTAAAAACGTCACATGCAATAAATAAGTGGTGAATAATGGAAATCTCACGAAGTTAAAAGTGAGATAAGAAACCCCTTACTTTATAATTTTTCCTTGGTCGAGGGTAGATTAACCTCCTTTATAATAGTGAAATAATTGTTATTTAATTATAAAAAAATCATATACATTAATATGATATCATATGTCATCTTTTATCATTTATTTGTTAATAATATCTTATTATTATTATCGTTTCTAGTGTTAACAGATTTGTTTTCCTTTATATTATTTTTTACGTGAGCCATATTTTTTATGGATGGGAGGTATATTATTCCTATCCAGAATGATATCATGTCTCTAAAAATTATTTTTTATCATCAAATGAAATTTAGTCTTGAATGGATACGATGGGGAATGAATCTAATCGCGTTCGTGGAGAAGGTAATCTGTACGTACGCACGAGCAACAATATCATTCTTTTGATATTAAAATAAAATATAATTGGATGGTATATCATATATACAGAATCATTATCATGTTATTTTTTATTATTTACATGAATTAAACATCATTATTATACTCATCTAAATAATAATGTATTGAATAACAATTGCACCACGACGTGGAGACGGTAATCTGTACGTATGCATGTATGGTGACATGTCATTCAAAGGATGGATAGAATAATGAATATGGTTGTACCATATGTATATTAACATCATAGTATATATAATATACTGTATTTTTTATTTTAGAATTCAGAAAACAAATAATTAAGAATTGGAAGAATAAAAGAACGTGAAAGAGGGTTGTGAAATTATTACCTCTTCTTCAGGTTCTTCCTTTCGATTTGATCAAAAGGTCTTTTTAAGTTGTCTTTTTGACTAAAGGAGGGACTCTAGGATGAATTAATGGAAGTTGAGAGGATTTTGGGGTAGGGTTTGGCCGATTCGAAAGGCTTTGAAGGTGTGAATTTGAGAAAAGGAGAAGTTCCCTTTTATAAGATGGGTGAGAGGCACCTCAGGAAAAACTTAAAATATTAATTTATAATAAAATCATTTTCGGCTTCTAATGGATCTAAAGTGGATTATTTAAATTCTAAGGTGGGTATGGGTTGAAACCCACTCAACCAATAGGTTTTAAATAGGTTTGGGTGACTATAGTAACCTCAAAATTTATATTTAACTCTTTGTAAAATAGTTTGACACTTACCATGTCTCTTTGTATTTTTATATTATATGGTTAATAAACTTACTATATACTTCTAAGAGAACCACAAGTGGTTCATTAATGATACACATATCATTATATAAGTCCTTTGGCAGAACTTTAAATTTTTATGAATAGAATATCAATTAATAATATAATATTTGATTTAAAAACTCTTTTATGTCAATTTTGACACTATTTGGTATTTTGTTTTTGCTAAATTCATAACTGTATTATTACTTCGAAAACAATTAATATAACCAACCCCAATATGTCATATTAACCTATAAAATTATTGTAATTTATAAAAAATTCTCAAATTACATTTATTTGGATATTTATAATATCATTTATTTTAATATTTCATAAATTAGGTAATTACTTCATCATCATTGTGTCATTAATAAATTGAATTATTTAATATCTAAAAAATAAAAATAAAATACCATTATGTAGAAAATATTTTTATATTTCTCATTAATATTTATAATCGAATTTATCTTATGTTTAACCCTATATTAAAAATATTTTAGTTATTAAATATTGATTTTAACTCTTTTAACTCTTCTTTGAATTAAATAATAATAAATGTTCTAATCTAATCCAAGTGGATCAAAGTGGTTCATATTTTATTAATAAGGTTTTTTTTGGTCGAATTATACTTAGCCAATAGAATTAGGACATGTGTTAGGGTAATAATAATATCATTTTTACCCTTGATTACCCTATTTACTTTTAACCGTGGTAAATAAAAGTAAAAAAGTTACTATTCACTAAAAAAATATTTTTATCTTATTGAACCACATTTTACTACTTGATATTAATCGTGTCTCTCGGATTTTCAAAATTCAACTCACATAAGTGGTAAAATTAAGTTTTATGTGAATTTACAAATTCTCCTAGGAGGTGGGTAAAAGATAGTGAAAAGTTCAATAAAACTTTATATATCTAATATTATTACAAAATGACTCCAATAAATTACATTGAACTTTTATTGGTATTATGTATCTATTTTGACTTAAAATAAATTTAAATAAAACAAATAATTATTTAAATAAAAATTCGGTTTTAAACTATAACTCAGTGTTTTTCACTATTCATCAAGAATTAAAAGTTTTTAGAAACATACCAAAAATTATCCCTAAGATAATTTTGATATTCTAAATTCTAAAATGAAGTCTATTTTAACAAATTAAAAACATAAAAATTGGATTTATTATTTTAAAATTAATTTCTGTTGTCAAAACCAAAAAGCGTATTTTTATGAAATAATAACTACCAAAAGATTGACATTTTTTATGTCTAATTTCAAAGTGAAATTACTTCCAATGACCAAAATTGGATTAAATGGTAAAAATATAATATAATTATACATCCAAACCATTCATATGTATATTTTAACACTATAAATTATTTTGATTGAAAATGTTGTTTTCAGTTAAAATATATTATTTTTCACTATTCACCCAAATATGAAAGTTATTATAAAAATGCCAAAAATTAATTGAAACTAAATTCTTATATCCCGATCCTAAAGAAGAAGTTTATTTTGTCAAATTTAATATATAAAAGTTTCAAATATTGGATTTAAAAAGGGTTCTCCATTAAAAGGCGGTAAAATTGCATTTTTTGGAAAAAATATTCTTTTATCTGAAAAAATTAATTTGTCCTTAAATTATGTCTAAGAAACTCATAATATGGACTCTAAAATTATAAGGGTTATATAAAATTCAAAATTCTCTTAATACTATTCATAACTGCTTTTGAACGGCTAGTTTGGTAAGTCGTGGTGTGCTTGAACTCGATGTTGCGTGTAGTGTAAGTTACTAAATTAATTTGAATAACTAACGTACTATAAAATAATTGGGTGTTACCTTCTTCCCTCCTTTAATAAATTGCATCCTCACAATTTTTATAATTGGTCTTGGGAATATAATGGAAATTTCCACATTGGAAAAAATTCAATAAAACTATCACTTTAAAAGAAAGAAAGAGAAGTACAAAGGTCACCCAAGATAACCCATACCAGGATTCCATGTAGGAAAACATGGATATGGAAGATAAACTAAGTTTCAAGTTCTGATTGAGAGGGATAGAAAACCTGATCCAGAGAAAGTTAACAATAATAAAACCAAAAACTTGCGATAGGAAAAACGGACATTACTTTCCCAGTAGGAAAAGTAAGCGTACAACATCTTTTTTGTTTTAAGTTACATTTCATAAAGATGAGGAATTAATTTATGAGATTGCTAAGAACATAAAGAGACATACTTAATTTTAAAGTAGAGTTTCATTCTTTAATAAATTTATACCACTAACTCATTTTTTTAAATGATGAGTATTCAAGAATACTTGGTCACACCGGAAGAGCTATAATAAACTTCTATAGAATCTCATGATCCACAAAGGATAAACTATGTATTTTACTTGTCTTTAGAGATTAATCAAAACCAGAATGGTTAGTACAAGATCTGATGATCCCTCAAAAGGATATTCCTTTAGATAAAAAAACACTAATCATAATTTCTGAAATTAAACCAACAATATACCAAAGATAAATAAATACCACTCAATATACAATTTTCCTTAAAATCCTTCAATATAATCCAAACTAATATTGAAACCCAAAACTTAGAATAATTTGGTTATGTAGTCTTCCACGTTAAATTGTATCTCCAAATGACATTAAATAATCTTAAAGTCACATACTTAAAAGTAATTAACCTAATCACATATTCTCTATTATAGGTTATTCATTTACATAAATAACCCAAATCACTATAAATCCATAATAAAAACATAGATAAAAATCCACCATTACTTCTCAAATTAAATCCCATAGTATTATATTTTCCTTGGGCATATAGTGTTCCCTACAAAACGAACATCTTACAAAATAACATATATCACTTAATCACTAAAATATTTTACTATGATAATGGTATTCATTTGATAAGATATAAGATTCAAAATGAACTTATTATTGATCAATAAAATCATTTAACTAAAAATAATTAGTCACACTAACCAGGGACTTCACATAGTTTAGTGGTAGAAGATAAATCCCAATCGCACTCTGGTTGTGGTTTCGATTCGCAGAGCTTTGTCTGACGTGACGGGTTGTTACAAGGCCTGCACGTTGTCCTTTTTCTAAAACTATATTTTATAACATTACCAAAATGAGATAAATTCCTCAAAATAATCATAACACAATTTAACCACCAATGTTATCTCATACCTTGCATTTTCATCCAAAAATATAATAACTTCTAATTGCCTCAAACCCAATGATCATATAAAACTAAATGATTATTTATAACTATATCCACAAGTAAAAAAGATAAGTCTTTTTCAAATATCATTTTCACATGAAAAACAGCAGGGTTACAAATACAAGAGAAAATTATTCCAAAGCAATCCCATCAAAAGGAGCATTGTTACTTTTAAAAATTTCTCCAACCATTTATTTATAAATAGTTACTTCTTTGACCAATAAAATATCCTATATAATAGGGCACTCACTCGGGTAATGGCCAGGTCCCCTACATTTATGGCAAATGACTGTAAATGGATTCATGGGACCATTTTTATTTTCTTCCATTGTACTCTTCATTTTTCCTCAGAAATTATTCACTTTATGTCCTTTTCCCTCATGTAAAGCATTTCTTTGTTCCATTGAGACACTTTCTTGGGTGTCTCCTTCCACATTTCATGCATGATTAAAATTAAGTATTCTTTTCTCCATGGTCTCCACTACTGTAGCTTTTATCATTCATCACTTTTCTCTTCTTTGTTGAGTGTGGGAGTTGGTTAATATATATGTTGTTGATCATATCTTTGGAAAACTGATTTGGAATGAACATGATATCTTTTACGCCTATCAACATTCCCTTTTGTTTCTCATTTCCACCACTGTTCCCACCTTGTACATAATTCTCAAAGTTACTATGACTTCCTTGGAATCCATCCATTGACTAAAACTAGAAATAATTGTGTGAGTAACAGTAGTCATAAAATCATTTAGAGAATATCATCACACCATATTTTCAATTTGAAACACCTTAGTATTAAACAAGGTTATTTATTCTCATATTATATTAAAATACTTCAAATTGGTTTGTAAATAAAATGTAAATTATCCTAGGTATATCCCCCGGGAGTGTCGTAACCAAGAGTGCAGCAAGGTCCATTGTCGTGCACCCGTTCCCGTTCGAGTCTAGATCAAAGTGGTGTTTTTGGGTTTTACCCCTAGGTAAATTTGGGCCAGAGCCGCCTCTACATACTCATATCTAGACGGGGATGTATTGCTTGGAAAACTCACAAAATCTTTACAATACCAAAATTCAATGAAGTTCTTCTATACTAATCCTCAGAGTCTATCTTAGGACTATGTGATCTAATCAAATTTTATCTAAATCTAGCTTCTATGGTTTGTACTAAACTTCCTCTGATACCAACTGTAATGCCCCGACCCCAGTTACCCAGAGTCGGTGCATTATTACATAAAATTTACATGATAAAAGGAAATCATTTCCCGAAATACAGATCATTTTAGTAGCCTTGGAAATACTAGATACATTCATAAAGTCAACATTACAACTTGAAAATAAAAACAACACTAAATTATTCCATTGAAAACATCAAATATTCCTAGATTATGCCTACAATTAACTCATAACTAACTTCTTCACATCTAGGGGAAAATAAAACATAGAAAGGGGTGAGGTCAAATGCTCAGTAAGGATAACGATATAGAGGAAACTTTTATATATAAGTATAAACATTTAAGGAAATGAATTACTAAAAAAAGCCTTCTAAACTTGAACTTCAGCATAATATGGAAAAAAATGAAATAATTTCATTTACTTATTCACATGAATATTCTACTAGTCTAATAATCGCATGCAATATCAATAACCACTTTTATAATTATGGAATGCATAATGTCAGACTATAATAACCACATAGTCAAGGCCTTGTGCCAAGACTACAAATAAAATTTTGTCAAGGCCTTATGACAAGACACTATTTTGTCTCATTAGACTTACCGATGCATCGAGGAGCTATAGAGGGCTCCACTCATCACATACTATGTACAATTCAATCCTCATATGAAAACTTTGAAGTATAACATAAACATTCGTATTAAAACTAACATAAAAAAAGTCAATACTTTATCCACAAACCATGAATGGTATAAAAATAGCACATCCAAAGACAAACATAACTCATTCGATAAAATACAGAAGATTTTATTGTATCATATTAACCTCAATCAAGAACAATGAAGTATATTTACATAGAAGAAAATAATCATCAAAACTATTAGAGGAAAATATCCCCTTTTTTTCTTGAAATCATTTAAAAGTCACACTATTTGTCAAGAAGCCATTTAAAAATAGATTTTTCAATCAAAGTGTCCCATACCACTTTGAAACATTGAAAAGGAATTTTAATTTTAAAACTTTAATGTCCATATAAATCCTTAAAACCGTTTTTAAAATATGGACATTAATGAGAAAGATTTAGAATAATAAATCTTTAAAACATTTAAAATAATATTTTAGTTAGAGTTACTAACCAAAAGAGAGACACTTGAATACAAATAATTGAGGTAATCAAAACTTTGCAATATCATGAGAATAAATGGATTAATGATATACTATGTCAAATTATATTATATACACCATATAAAAGTGATTTGGTGTATAACAACAAAGAAGTCTCTATGGAATGTAAATTAAGGTGAAATCTCTTATAAAGACTGTAACCTTAGGTTAAGGATAAATCACTGAAATAATTATGTGTGAAAAATATAAATGCACTCAATATGATTGGATATTCAGTGTAAATCAATCATAGGACATTCACATATATTCTTGTAAAAACTACACCAATGAATTGGATATTTAACTCAACAAATAGAGATTGAGTAAAAATTACTCTTATCAAGTTCATATCGATGGATTAAGAATTTATCAATGGAGTGATTATATATATCAAAATTATATCCATATAAAGGGTATTGGAAATTATGACATAAGAAAATGAATAGTGATTCCACACATAATCTTGGAGTAAAATAATCAATGATGTATGCATAAAGCCTAATGAGTGGAAATTGAAATTTCAAATTCCCTTATCAATTTGGTAACATATGAAACAAACACCCATGAAAGAAGGATCATAAAATGATGATTTAAATATCCGTAAATTAAATTATATTAGACAATGAATACAATCATGGGTAGTATACACACCACATGCAACAAATAAGTGGTGAACAATGGAAATATCACGGAATCAAAAGTGAGATAAGAAACCACTTACATTGTACTTTTTCCTTGGTCGAGGGTAGGCTAACCTCCTATATAATGGTGAAATAATTGTTATTTAATTATACAAGAATCATATACATTAATATGATATCATATGTGATCTTTTAACATTGATTTGTTAATAATATATTAGTATTATCGTCGTTTCAGGTGTTAACGGATTCGTTTTACTTTATATTATTTGTTATGTGACCATATTTGTTATGGATGGGATGTGTCATATTAATATCTAGAATGATATCATGTAACTAAACATTATTTTTAATCATAAAATTAAATTTATTCTTGAATGGATACGATGGGGAATGAATCTCATCGTGTTTGTGGAGACAGTAATCCGTACGTACGCACGAGCGACAATATCATTCTTTTCATATTAAAATAATATATAATTAGATGTTATATCATATATACAGAATCATTATCATGTTATATTTTATTATTTACATGAATTACATATCATTATTATATCCATAGAAATAAAAATGTATTGAATAACAATTACACCATAATGTGGAGACGGTAATCCGTACGTACGCACGTATGGTGACATGTTATTCAAATGATGGCTAGAATAATGAATATGGAAGTACCATATTTATAAAAAAAATCACAGTATATAGAAGACACTGGAGTTATTATTTTATAATTTAAATAACAAAGAAAGAAGATGTGGAAAAAGAAAAGAACTTGAAAGAGGGTGGTGAAATTATTACTTCTTCTTCGGATTATTCATTTTGATTTGATCAAATTGGATTCTTAAGTTTGATTTCTGACAAAATGAGGGCCTATATGATGAAGTTAGGGAAGTTTAGAGTATTTTTGGGTAGGGTTTGGTCAAGACAAAAGGCTTTGAAGGTGTGAATTCAAGAGAAGGAGAAATGCCCTTTTATAAGAGGGGCGAGGGGCACCTTAGGGAAAACTTAAAATATTAATTTATAATAAAATACTTTTCAGTTTCTAATGGATCCAAAGTATATTATTTATAGGATAAGTTTGGGATGGGTCGAACACCACTCAACCAAAAGGTTTTAGACTATTTTTGGGTCACTATATTAACCTTAACTTTTAGATTTAACTCTTAGTTAAATAGTTTGACATTTACCATGTATCTTTGTATTTTTTATATTATATGGTTAATAAACTTACTATATACTTCCAAGAGAACCACAATTGGTTAATTAATGATACAACTATAATTATATAAGTCTTTTTGCAGAACCGTAGATTTTTAGGAATAGAATATCAATTAATAATATAATATTTGACTTAATTAAAAACTCTTTTACGTCAATTTTGACTCTATTTGGTATTTTGTTTTTTCTAAATTCATAACAGAATTATTACTTAGAAAAAAAATCATATAACCAACCCTAATATGTCATATTAACCTAAAAATTAGTGTAATTCATAAAAAGTCTCAAATTACATTTATTTGGATATTTATAATATCAATTATTTTAATATTTCATTAATTAGGTAATTATTGCATCATCATAGTGTCATTACTAAATTAAATTATTTAATGTCTAAAAAATATAAATAAAATACCATAATGTATAAAATCGTTTTAGGTTTATAATTAATATTTGTAGTATAATTTATCTTATGTGTAACCGTATATTAAAAATTTTATAGTTATTAAACTTTGATTTTAACTCTTTTAACTCTTCTTTGAATTAAATAATAATAAATTTCCTAATCTAATCCAAGTGGACCAAAGTGGTTCATATTTTATTCCTAAGGTGGTTTTTGTTTTGAATTATACTTAGAAAATAGAATTAGGACATGTGTTAGGGTAATAATAATACCATTTTTACCCTTAATTATCCTATTTACTTTTAATCGTGGTAAATAAAAGTAAAAAGTTATTATTCACCAAAAAATATTTTTATCTTATTGAACCAAATTTTACTCCTTGATATTAACAATGTTTCTTGTATTTTCTAAATTAAACTCACATAATCGGTAAAATTAAGTTTTATGTGAATTTACAAATTCTCCTAGGAGGTGGGTAAAAGACGGTGAAAAGTTCAATAAAATTTTATATATCTAATATTATTACAAAATGAATCCAATGAATTACATTTAAATTATATGGGTATTATGTATCTATTTTGACCTAAAATAAGTTTAAATAAAATAAATAATTATTTAAATAAAAATTTGGTTTTGAACCATAACTCAGTGTTATTCACTATTCATCAAAAATTAAAAGTTTTCATAAACATACCAAAAATTCACCCTAAGATAATTTTGATATTCTGAATTCAAAAATGAATTCTATTTTACCAAATTCAAATCATATAAATTGTATTTATTATTTTAAAATTAATTCCCATTGTTAAAACCAAAAAGCATATTTTTATGAAATAATAACAACCAAAAGATTGACATTTGTTTATGTCCAATTTCAAAGTGAAATTACTTCCAATGACCAACATTGGATTAAATAGTAAAAGTATAATCTAAATATAAATCCAAAACATTCATATTTATAGTCAAACACTATAAATTATTTTGATTAAAAAATTTGTTTTCTGTTAAAATATATTATTTTTTAATACTCACCCAAATATGAAAGTTATCAGAAAAACAACAAAAATTTATTGAAACTAAATTATTATTTCTAGATCCCAAAGAATAAGTTTATTCTGACAAATTGAATATATAAAAGTTTCAAATATTGGATTTAAAAATGGTTCGCCATTAAAAGGTAGTAAAATTGCATTTTTTTGAAAAAATCTTCTTTTATCTAAAAAAATTAGTTTGTCCTTAAATTGTGTCTAAGAAACTCATAATATGGACTCTAAAATGATAAGGGTTATATAAAGTTCAAGATTCTGTTAATACTATTCATAACCGCTTTTGAACGGCTAGTTTGGTAAGTCGTGGTGTGCTTAAACTCGATGTTGCGTGTAGTGTAAGCTATTGAATTACATTGAATAACTAACCTACAATAAATTAATGAGGTTTTATAGTGACTAAAAATAAGTTTTTGTTCTTAAGGATTTATATGTAGAATAAGGTAGCAAATAAATTTGAATATTTTTATGAAGAAAATGTATTATCATTAAAAGGTTTGATCTAGGAAACTAGTAATAGAATTGTGTAGTGGGGCAGGCCGACTGGATACTAGCTGAGATAGATCATATCATAATAATACATTCCAGAATTCCCAATTATTTTTTGGTGGAAGAAATAAATTTTAGTGCTTTTCTTACGATTATAATTCCTTCCACGCCATTGGAATAAAAGATTCTGGAATATTTTTGTTTTAGAACCCCAAAGTATTTTTTCCCACCTCAACATATTTAGAAGCCTCACCTATATTTATATTAATTCCAATGATATGGTAAAACTAAATGAAAATTCCCATGATATTGTTTTATCTGGTATGGTAATGAAAACGTTTTGATTTATATCTTGTATAATTATAATCAAAATATTATTAGAACATGGAATGTTCTCTTAAATGATAATATCTTGTGAAATAATAAAAGTTGGTGGAAATGGATTTAATAATAAAGAATCAATTGACTATTTCTAAGTTAATATATAGAAAAGTTCCAAAAATAATGGAATTTTTAGAAAGTCCAGGAATCATGGAAATTCAAGAAAATCATTACGGTTATAGAAAGTACCAAAATGCTCAAGAACTACAGATTCTTGGGGAATAGATTTGGATGGTAATATTATGGAATCAGTGGTTCCATAAGAAGAAAAACCATAGTTTGAGTTATAATGTTATATTAGGATTATATGACTATTCATAGGTTATAAAAATATACATTAATTTTTTCTTACATATAGAGGAACCCATTATAGTCTGTATGATGCATAGAGACTCAATAATTCCAAAAGGTGGAAGTTATCCATAAATTTTAAAATTGATTAATTATATATGAATATAACCTGGAATAGAAAGTAATTACTATAAAAGAATAAATCATTGTAGAATAAATTGATTTTCTAGTTCAAGGAAGAAGAATATTGTTGAAAATAGTACACAACCAATTTAGTTATAAAAGGGTTTTGGTATAAGGGGTTGATTTATCTTAAATTTTATCACATGTTTTCAAACACACAACCATTTATGTAGTGTCGAGTACATTTTCCTCTAGAATTTTGATTCTATAAAATATGAAGAGGAAAATAGAATTCCTTCATGATGATTTAAAAGCATAAATATTAATAAATCACCTAGAGGGGTAATGGACAACGAAAACAAGGGCTTGGTTTTCAAGCTGTGAAGAACCCTTTATGATTTGAACCAAGTGATGAAGAAATGTAACTATAATTTCAATGAAATTATGTATGATAAGGGACACATCTAGAGAAACATTAACCATTTTTACCACAAAATGTATTTTAGGGAATTTGGTTAGATCATCATTCTCTTATGAATGTATTACATTCTCCTTGTGGATTCAAACAAAAAAAAGATTTGTGGAGTGGAAGCTAATTTTTCCAGAATGTTTGAAATAAAGGATCTTGGAAAATTTAAAAAAATTGGGATGTATATTGAATGATATGGGAGGAACAATTTTTTTTTCTTAAAGGTAATATATATATAATGTTATTGAATGGTTTGAAATTACTATATGTAAACCCATGTCTACCCCATTGGTTGGAAACTTCTTATTTTACAAACAAAAAGTATCAAAATTGTAAAATGAGGCTAAGTAAATGGGGAATGTTTTTTTAATCAATGGTTTTAATATTTATATGTTTTATTTTTTGTACAAGTATGGACCTTGAATATATAGTAGGATTTCTTAGTTGGTTTATAAGGAACCTAGGAAATGATCATTTGGAAAATGTAAAGTGGATTCTTAGATATCCAAACAGTTTGAAATATATGTCTCTAAATTTTTAATTTTTTATCTATTATAGGGTTATGTTGATATGGAATTTAGAGGGGTTATTTATACATAAATTATTAAAATAATATTTTTTTCCTTTATAGGGATATCTATAAGTTGGATATTGAGGTTACAGTCGGTTGTAGAACTATCCACAATGGAAGAAAGGTATGTTGATGTCATGTAATAAGGGTGGGAATTCATATAGATAAGATTTTTATTTGAGTAACTCTGAAGGATTCTATAAGGTCTATTGTTCTTATATGAAATAAAAATAAAAATTAATTTCTCTAAAAATTTAGTGTTTCGCCTATTAAAAAAACATATTGTGATGAAGTATCATTTTATCTATAAGATATAATATAAAGGGGTGTTGGAGTTGTGAAATATTGGAAGAAGTTTCAATCTAGATAACATTTTAACTAATGTTTTTTCTATGATATTTTGAGGCATCATTGTACCTCAATGGTACTTGGGTGTCTGGAAGGTGGAATGAAGACACTAACTGTTCTTGGATATGTATTGGAAAAAAACTGTCTAAGTGTTTATCAATTAATGAAGTCTGTAAGTGGGATATTTTTTGTAATGTGTGAATTTTATGTTCACGTAACATTCCTTACACATAAAATGGATGAATCTATATCAATATACTAAAACTAATAAAAATAAAGATGATGACATATAGTTTATATGGGGATATTCCAGAACATGGAGTGATGGTTTTCATGTCTAGATAATT
The DNA here is from genome assembly GCA_963277665.1 of Viscum album. NCBI lineage: Eukaryota > Viridiplantae > Streptophyta > Magnoliopsida > Santalales > Viscaceae > Viscum > Viscum album. The sequence goes on from CAUJRU010000567.1 coordinate 261,823, forward strand.
GAAGTGAAAAACTAATTCTATGTAGGGTGTACTATGTGGTTTCTTCAAATTAACTATAATATTACTAATCTAATAATATTAATTACTTATTTAATATGAATTGTTTTATAGAAAACTATGGTAGGAGTTGAGTGACTCTAGGGAAGCAATTAGGGTTGAGTGAGTTAGGAGAAATTAGGGTTGTCCAGACTAATGGTAATTTTTTTTAATTTCAAAAGGTGGTGGAATAAGTTGGTAAGATGGGTCCCACTATGAACAAGTGGGGTAGGACTACATGCATGTGTCACTTTTAGTGATCTGATATCGGATGTCAATTTTAATGGTTATTGTAATATTTTATTCTTCTATGATTATAGAAATAAGTAGTGTTATCCCAGGGATATAGGGATAACTCTAAAACATATAAAATAATTTTTTTCATTCAAAAAGTGTGTGTGAGTTCCACATAGGGTGTTTGTTTCTGTTAGTTTTGTTTTTATTAAGTGAGTGAGGGTGTTAATATAAAGTGGTGGGTGGGTTATGGTTTTTCTTCTCAGTTTCAAGACAACAAATTCATGGTACTATTATATCTCATGAAGTTACAGATTTGGTTCTATAGTTCAATTTATAAAGGTTGTATTTTGGACATAATGGTTTTTAATCCCAACTATATCATCCATAAACCAAACAAGAGGTGTTTAGAGATCATATAACAAATGGTGATTTTTTTATCATTGGATTAGGTATGAGTAACATCTAGTGTTTTTTCAAGGGAAATTATATGTTCTCTAAATTATGTGGGAAGTATTTCAACATGAATTTAATATTTTATATTTATTAATTCATATAGGTATTAAAAATATGAATCATGATTTAAAGAAATAATTTTTATGGCTTTATATAATGAAAAAAAGTGGTGTACTTTTTATTCAATGTCAGTAGGTGAAAGTAAAACATCATATTCTGAAAAAAAAAATTATTTGTATATTCCATAGTTAAAATGGAAAGAAATTTCTAAAAATTGTTTAGGGGGTTACCTCATTATCTTATAGGTTTTGTATTTTTTTGGGTTGTTTTGGATAGATTTTTGAATTTTACTCATTCATAACTAATAAAGGAATAAAAATTGATGGATAATTTGGAAATTATTTATAGAATGGAAATAGGGAATCATTATAGAATCCCAAATAATGTTTTCTCTGCCTATGAACCTTGGTTTATATTACTAATTTAGAGGGTACAAAAAAATTATTTTGGTAAAAAGTTTCACTTAATAACTCCCTTAAATACATGGATTAATGAGAAAATTGATTAGATAATTCTGATTTTAGATAATATATTGAGATAATGTATTCTTGACGTTGATTGATAATGGATGGATCATTTAGCATTGGTTGAGTTTTCACAAAATAACAGTAGTTATCTTTCCAGTATAATGGCATGTTATAAGGATTTGTATAGTAAAATTTGTCATTATCTTTTATGTTTCATTGAGATTGGTGATGTTTCTGCCAAATATAGTGAATGGTATAATGTAATGGCTAAATAATATTAGGGATTTCATGAAAACTACTCATAGTTTAAAAAAATACTATAGAGAACAAAGGATTTTACTATTGTACATTATATTTGAAGACCATGTTCTAGTATGAGTTTCTCCTTAATGTGTACATTAAGGGTTTGTAAAGGTAACTATGTCATATCCTATATTTATCTATCATTTTTAAGTGTTTGAGTGATTTAGAGAGTTATATTATCAATTAGTGATAATTCTATGGTAAGATAATATTTATGAAATGATTTCTGGGTCAATTGAAGTATTATCTTGATCCCTTGCATGTGATTGCCATGGGTTATAGTGAAATCAATCATAATATGACTTTAGTTGAGTATCTAGAAGAAATTAAGGATCTAATAGAGAAATTTCTATATGAACAAGTCATTCCCTTGGTATGATTTCTTTAGAAACATAATGGAGATTAATAAACAACTTTGTAAAAGGAATCACATTTTACTATAGTATATAATCTTTTTTAGGTTGTTCTTTTTTGTTATGATATAGGATCAATTGTAATAATGACTGATTAAAGTAATTATATTTGTTATTATATGATTATGGTTAATCTTTTCAAGTTTGATTATTTTTAAAAGTGTGTATTTGAAAGTATGTGAATCTCATGATGATATTTTAGTAATTTTTATTATTAAAGATAAAATGTTTAAATTTTATTTTATAGAATTAAATTTGATGACACTATTGGAATCTAGTTGAGATGTTAACCCTTATGTGTAATTTTGAAGAACTTTTATTATGGTAAAATATATAATTGATTTATTATTGTTTAAATTTTTTGGAATTGATTTATTTATTTTTCTATGTTAGTAGTTTATTTTTATTGGATTATTTTATTTAGAAAAATTATTTGAGATATCTGTAGTTATTGAGAAAGGAATATTAAATTAAAATTTATGGACAAATATTTTTATTAATAAAATAACATGACTATAGGACCATTAGAAAATTAATTTTGTGTTTTGAGTATATAAGTCAAAGGTGGTTACAGATACATTATTAGGTCGATAAACTAGGAGTTTTTCTATTAGAATAGATCTTTTACTCAATTATTTTCAATATATACCTTCTATTGAGAATAATTTCTATCAATATCTCTATATTTTCACATTAGAAACCCTTAGAATCCATGTGTTGTGGTGGATAAATGAAATATGGATAGAGAATAGAAATATATGAATGAATGGTAGTAGATAAGGATTAATGATCATCATAGAATTGAGGTAAGAAACTTGATATTCTCATCTATTAAAACTCTATGTGAATTTATCATGTTTTTTATTAAGTTATGGGTGAATAATTCATGAAAATACATGATAAATATTAAAATGGTAAATTAAAATTATGTTATAATGAATATGATATTTGGGTAAAATTTATGTAATATAAATAGTAAAAATTCTTTAAAGTATTTTTAGATAATTTTTATAAATTATAGAAAATGATTAATAATAATTGATGTAATATATTATTGTTTTCATTTAATTATTGTAAATTGATGAAGAAATTTGAAATTTTTATAAGGAATTACTAAAATATAAATAAGGGGAATTATATTGATATTTATTATATGATTATTTGGTTTTGATAATTTTTATAGTTAATTTATAACCATTTTTCTAATTCATGTTGGTAATGTGAGTATAAATTGTTTTGAAAAAAATAAAAAAAGCCTCCAAGTATATATTTAGATGGTTTTATAACTTTTGACATGTGCCATGAAAATTCAGTATAATGGTTGTTCCACTTTTTGGAACTTTTCCTTTGGTGATGGTCTAGATTAAAATGAAATGGTTGTGATTTTCACAAGAGACATTCCAAAGAGCATGGGGTCAATCTAGATAGTAGTAAAGATAGCCATTCCCCTATTGAGTCTTACAGGGGTGGTATAGATTTTCATATGGTCTATACCTATAACGACCCATACTTTACATACATTGTTATTACATAAAAATTGAGGCACACTTATTACAACACATAACAAAACCGTGAAAGGACCGTATAGGTATAGTGTATTTAGAAACTGGGAAACATAAACAACTGGTTCATAAATAATCTACGTTGTCTCCCATTTATTTCATCATATCTAGACTCCCTTTTTTGGCATATCCTACTTAATACCCTTATTTCTGACCTGGGGAAAATAAAACATACAAAAGGGTGAGCTCAAATGCTCAGTAAGGGTAAACAAAATAAATATAAATCATATCATATTCATAAGAACATAAAATTTTGAATATATTAACCTACAAAAGAGATCATAATATCATAACATGGGATAAATCATAGTGGTGAAATCTAATCCCAATAATCATAACTTAAAACATGAAAATTTGTGTCATACACGCATAATCATAGAAAATATTTTCATTTTATTCAAGACTCATTGCCACGACTATAATAGTGGACAATGTCCATTATTGAACTGAGTTCACTCCTCGTTCTAGTCATGTATCACTAAACCGGATTAACTTGTCGTTCCAGCCATGTCTGTCTCATGAGATATAAATCTTTACCCAATACATTGGAGGGAGATATAGGTCCCACCCATCTCATAATGAAACCATTCTTATTGTGCCACAAAATCATAAATCATACATCATAGCAAAACCCATGTAATAAAAATGGGATTATTAAACATCATACCATCATAACATAATCCATATAAGATAAAAGGAAATCATAAAATTAATTCCATCATAACATAATCAAATCAATGTAAAAATATGGATAGAAACAGAACCCTATATTATCTTAGATGGAAAATAATTTTGATAAAACACTTGGACTCTATTCTTGAGGAAAATATCCTTTCTACTTCAAAAACATTTTTTCCTTTCTTAACATGTCTTACAATTTTAATCTAAAATAAGTTGATTAAAAATATTATTGAAAACTTGTAAAAGAAGCTTCATGGAAATAATTGTCTATGAAATCATAAAAATCCATTCAAGACGTGTAAGTTAAAAAACATTCTTCTCGTACTTTGGCCGGATAAGTCAAAAAAGTACCTCATAATAAAAACAACAGAAGATTCCTTTCATATCATTTACTAAAAAATTACCAATGGGTAAAATTGGATTTAGACTATTGTATGAGGATATAAATAAATTACATATTTAGGAAACATGGATGTGGATGATAAATATTCCCCAATAAATTCTGAAGTATAAACAATCTCGAATAAAAATTGAGATTGCAAGATTTTCCCTTACCTTAGGTTCGATATGCTTTGTACGTGTCCAAACCTTCTGTATAATGATTTAAATAATGTCATTGGATTATTCCAGAATCATGCTCATTGTTATGATATCATATATGGTCATATTCTTAGCTTCTTATTTGTAATATTTCATTGCTACTTGTTATTCTGGTGTTTATTGCTTTATGTACATATGCATGTTTTGTCAAATAAATTCTTATTCTTCTTTTTAGGTTATAGATACCTCATTTCCAGAATAGAATTAGTGTAATATATATAATATTTACTAATTAAATTTATTTATATAATCATTATTCAATGAAGATCATGTAGAACGAGTCGCATCACATCGTGGAGACAGTAGGACGTACGTACGCACGAGCGATGATATTGTTCCCATGATCGTGGAATTGTATTGAGGTGTATGTATACTATTTCAGAATAAATATAACTTTACATAATCATATATAGTTATTATTTACACATTTATATCCATCCAATTATGTTGGTGGTGGAAAACAGAGTACACCACGGCGTGGAGACGGTATTCCATACGTACGCACGTGCGGTGTTTCCATTTTCTGTGGAATGGATAGAAGGTTAAACAGGGTTGTTTCATATTTATAATAACATATCATTATATGAGTGATACTGATGTTATTACTTCATAATGAAAGAACTAAATAAGATGAATTAGAAGTAGAAATAAATTTGAAATAATTTGTAATGGATATTACCTCTTCTTCGACACGCCTCTTTGAAATCTCCTATTAGGGCACTAAGATTGGTCTTCGAAGAAGAACATGATCTCTAGGATGTTTCTAGGAAGTTTAGAAGATAAATTTTCAGGGTTTGGCCGATTTTGAAGGCTCAAAGTGGTGTGAGGAGGAGAGGGAGGAGGTGCCCTTTTATAAGGGAGGAGAGGGGCACCATTGGAATTATAAGAAATATTAATTTATAATAAATTCCAACCCCACTTAAAAACCTCCAAAAATTACTCAAATCTGAATCAAAGATGATATAGGATTGTAATCTCATCATCCAATAAAATTTAGACAAGTTGGGAATTTATTTTAAACATTATCAACATGATTTATCCTTATATAATCTATTTAAATTTATTTGTGGTAATAATATTCTAAATTTTAAATCATTATAAATAATTACTTATATATTGTGAATTGTCTAGAATTTTATATTGTATTACATTTTAGACCAAATATATTTTAATTTACAATTTTTAAATATTTTTGTGATTTTTAAAAAATTTTATAATATGTAATTTCTATAAAATAACAATAGTGTCAATTTAGACACTATTCATTTATTTGAGTTTAAATAAATTATATACAGAATATATGTTCGAAATAAAATATTTAATAGATTAAAAACATTTTATTTTTATCTATAAAATTAGTTTAGAACATTAAATAGTTCATATAATATTTATTTTAATACTTTTAAAATCATTTATTTGATATTTCAACTAATAAACTAATTTCAACATCACTATTGTTTCATAATTAATGATAATTTTTTAATCCCTTAAAATTATAAATAAATTCATATGATGTAGATAATTTTATTATATTTTTGTATACTATTCATTTTTGAAGTTTCATGAAGTTTATCACTAAATTAAAATTATTATACTTATATGATTTAAGCGAGTGACATGTTGTCACTTTCTTTGGTTTTAATAATAATTATATTATTTCATGGTCAAAAGTACATGAAATGAATCTATTCCGACCCTTAGGTGATATGGGTCGACTTTTATTCATCCAATAGGATTTTGGAAAGTGTTAGGATAATTTTATAATCTTATATTTACCCTTAATTACTTGATTTACCTTTAACTACAGTAAATAAAAATTACCGTAGTTACTATTCATAATCTCAAAAAATTAAAAGAAAACTATTAACATAATTTGGAACCACTGAATCCAAATATGGAATCCATTTTTCATAATTAAAAACACAGAAGTTGCAGAAATTAATTTAAAATTAATCCCATTGTTAAGCAAATGGGTTTTTAAAAGTTAAAACATTTCTAAAGATTGAAATGTTTTAACCTATGAATTCAATGTAAAATTAATGATAATGACATACATTATATTAAATGGTATAAATATATTCTATTTATACTTTAAAACCATTCAATATTATAATTTAACCATATAAATTATTGCGATGAAAAAAGTTGTTTTTAATTAAAATATAGCGTGTTTTTACTATTCATTAAAATATGAAAGTTATCAGAATAATATGAAAAATTTATCCAAAGTAAATTTTTTTATCCTGATTCCAAAGAAGAATTTTATTTTGTCAAATTGAACTTATAAACATGTCAAAAACTAGATTTAAAGTAGGTGCGCCATCAAAAGGCGACAAAACTGCATTTTTTTAAAAATACTTATTTTACCCGAAAAAATTATTTTGTTCTCATAGCATGTTCTAGAAAATATGTAAGATGAATAATAATGTTATAAAATTTAAAATTCAGTTAATACTAATCATAATGGATAGTTTATAATATTATAATAATATATTGTTGTTTAGTGGAACTCGGTATTGCGTACTACACATGCTATCGAGGAAGGTCGCGATTGCGTGTAACGCAAGCCAAGCTAGTGTTGTGTGCCGTGAAAGATTCTTTTGATGTTGCATATAATATAGGACATAAAAAAATATATAATTCTCATAAAATATCAAGGTGTTACATTCTATCCCCCTTAAAATAAATTTCACCCTCAAAATTCGTCACTTTGTAACAAACAAATGAGGATACATCTCCCTCATCATATCCTCAATCTCCCATGTAGCTTCTTCTAATTGGTGGTTCCTCCATAAAACCTTCACCAATAGAGTGGTCTTGTTCTGTAAAACATTTTTGCTATGATCCAGAATCTCTATCAGCTGTTCTTCATAAGAAAGATCTTGCTCCAGTGGTACAACTTCTGAGCTGAGTACATGTGAAGGATCGGGTATGTACTTTCTCCGGAGAGATACATGGAACACAATGTGAACTTGAGAGAGATTTGGTGGAAGCTCCAATCGGTATGCTACATTCCCAACATGATCCAGTATTTCGAAAGGACTGATATACCAAGGGCTCAACTTTCCCTTCTTTCCAAATCTCATTACTCTCTTCCAACGAGATATTTGTAAGAACACATTATCACCGACTTCAAACTCTAGGTCTTTTCTTCTATTGTCGGCATAACTTTTTTGTAGACTCTGAGATGATCTTATGTTTTGTTGAATAGATCTGACCTTTTCTACCATCTCATCAACAAGATCATGTCCTAATATCTTTCTTTCCCCAAATTCATCCCAGTAAGTTGGAGTTCGGAATTTCTTTCCATAGAGGGGTTCATAAGGAGCCATATAAATGCTGGAGTGAAAGATATTATTATAAGAAAATTCCACCAAAGGTAGGTGTTGATCTCAACCACCTTTTAAATCCATAGAGAAAGCTCTCAACATGTCTTCTAGAGTTCGAATTGTTCTCTCAGAATAACCATTTGTCTAGGGATGATAAGAAGTGTTGAAACTCAACTATGTATCTAGAGTATGCTGAAGACTTCTCTAGAACTTCAAGGTAAACCTCATATCTCGATCAGATATAATGGAAAGTGGTACTTCATGCAATCTTACCACTTCCTTTATATATATCCTGGCAAGCTGATCTAGAGAGAAATCTTCTCTAATATCAATGAAGTGTTCCGACTTCATAAGAAGATCAACTATGACCCAAATAGAATTATTGCCTTTGGATGTTTTAGGAAGTCCAGTGAAAAAGTCTGTAGTGATGTTTTCCCATATCCATTCAGGTATGGCTAATGGTTGTAACATCCCTCTAGACTTCTGTCTCTTAGCTTTAACTTGCTGACAAACCAACCATCGAGAGACATATTCAGCAACATCTCTTTTCATGTCATCCCACCAGAAGTACTCTTTCAGGTCCCTATACATCTTCGTGCTTCTAGGATGAATAGAGAATGAAGAACTATGAGCCTCATCCAACAGCTCCTTCTTTAATTCTAGGATGGGAGGAACACAAACCTGGTTCTTGAAACTTATTATCCCATCACAATCAAGGTTGAATTCAGAAAAATTTCTCACCTTCTTTTGTAACTCTACATCTTCTTTTTGTGCCTCTTTAATCTTGACATGCATAGATGGTTGAACATTCATTTGAGAAAGATAAGATTTTTCCCCTTCTATTATAATTCCAAGATCCATCCTTTGTAAATCCATAAATATTGGATCTTTTGTGATCCTCATCGTGGATAAGCTAGCATGGTCTTGTCGACTTAATGTGTCTGCCACCTTGTTTGATTTCCCATGGTGATAATGAATTGAATATCCGTAATCCTTAATCATCTCCAACCATCTTCTTTGGTGCATATTCAGCTCCTTTTGTGTGAAAATATACTTTAAACATTTATGATCAGTATAAATATCACACCTTTCACCATAAAGATAATTCCTCCAAATCTTTAATCCAAAGATTACCACAACTAACTCCAAATTATGAGTTGGGTAATTTTGCTCATGGACTTTCAACTGTCGTGAGACATAAGCTATCACCATATCATTTTTCATGAGAACACACCCCAATACCTTCTTGGATGCATCACTATAGATCACAATCCTTTCTCCACTACAAGGCAGTGTGAGCACAGGTGCACTGGATAACTTTCTTTTCAACTCCTTCAAATTCTCTTCACACTCCTCCATCCACATGAACTTAACTCCTTTTTGAGTAAACCTGGTGAGTGGATTAGATAATCGGGAAAAATATTTCACAAAACGTCGATAATATCCAGCCAAACCAAGAAAACTTTGGATCTCAGTTATTGTTGTTGGTCTCGATCATCCTTCGATAACCTCTGTTTTTGCTAGATCCATAGATATCCCCTCTTTTGAGATTATGTGACCCAAAAATGAAACTTTTTGAAGCCAAAATTCACACTTGGTAAATTTGGCATAAAGCTTCTCCTTTCTCAGGGTCTTCAATAAAATTATCAAGTGATGTCCATGTTCTTCCTTGATCTTTGAATAGACAAGAATATCGTCTATAAATACTACCACAAACCGATCGAGGTAGTCTCTAAAGACTCTATTCATTAGATCCATGAAGATAACAGGGGAATTAGTAAGACCAAATGGCATCACTATAAATTCATAGTGTCCATACCTTGTACAGAAATCCATCTTTGGTATATCCTCTTTTCTGACCCTTAGTTGATGATACCCTGGATGAAGATAAATCTTGGAAAAGTATTGATCTCCACGTAGTTAGTCAAATAAGTCATCAATGTGTGGGAGAGGATATTTGTTCTTGATAGTGATCTTGTTAAGTTCTCGATAGTCAATGCAGAGTCTCATTGATCCATCTTTCTTCTTAACAAATAGAACAGGTTCTCCCCAAGGTGACGCACTAGGGCCTATGAATCCTTTATCAAGATTCTCTTGAAGTTGCTTCTTCAATTCCTGCAAATCAATTGGGGCCATTCTATAAGGTGTCTTTGAAATGGGCATACCACCCGATATGAGTTCTATTGAAAACTCAACTTCACAATTTGGTGGAAGACCTAGCAGTTCTTCTGGAAAGACATTATCAAACTCCTGTACAATGGGTGTATTCTTAATCATGAGTTTCTCTCCAACCATTTGAGATAAATAACCTTCATTTATTGGAATCAAGACCCATAAGATGGAAGAAATTTCCACTGGAAGGTTATATTCATCCTTGAATCGATAGATGAAAGTAGATTGATTGGTAATTTTAAATGTGATTTACCTTATTTGTAAATTGATATGAGCTTCATATAAAGAAAGCCAATCCATGCCAAGAATCACATCAAATTCCACTATTGGAAGGATCACAAGATTTACAGGAATCACTTTCCCACAAACTTCAATCAGAGAAGAATTATAAACTTTTGATGCGACCGTTGTGCCATTAGGAGTTGTCACAGCTTACTCAACATCTAATTGTTGAGGTAATACGGTGATACCCTAAGAAAATTCTTCACAAATAAATGATTGGGTTGATCCAGAATCAAATAAAACATTTTCTACTTTAGAGTGGATGTTAAATATACCTTTCACCACTTTGTTATCGAAGTCCACATCGCCGATAGTAATTGCATGTGACGTTCCTTTGTCTTTGGCCTTAAGAGTGTGTTGACGTCGATCATCATTAACAACCCTTGGATTTGGGCATTGATTGGCATAATTCCCCATATCCTTGCACTTGAAACATTGAAGTGTAAGAGGTGAATTATGTGTATCACTTTCTTTGTTCACATCATCAGACATCTTCTTCCCATTATTTCGACATTCAACTGCCCGATGACCTTCTTTTCCACACTTAAAACATTTTCTTGTCCCATTAAGACAATTCCCTCCATGTTTCTTTCCACAATTTGAGCATAAAAAAACTCATCTTCTTTTTAGTGTGGTCTTTAGATTTTCCTTTGAATTTCATTTTCCTCTTCTTATCAAACCCATATTACTGATGGGTTACTCCAATCTCCATCTCAACATTGAGAGAACATCGAACAATTTCCTCGTAGCTATTGAAGTCCCTTATGGCTAGTACCCTTCAAAGACTTGGTTTTAAGACACTAAAGAATCGATCGATTTTACTCTCAGGTTGGATAATAATTCTGGAAGCGTACTTTTCAAGTCTTGTAAAATTTTCTTTGTAGGTACCAAAAGATTCATCATCCTTTTTCTTCAGTTCAACAAACTCCTTCTCTATCTTTTTTCCAAGAATACAAGGGAAGTACTTATTGAAAAATAAGTTCTTGAACTCATCCCATTCCATGGACTCAATTTCATATCTTTGCCTCTTATTCTTGATAAGATTCCACCATTTATCAGCATCACCTTCCAAACGATACATTGCTAAGATGACTTTGTCGTGTTCAGAACATTATAGAACTGAAAATATCTTTTTAGTGGTACTAATCCATTGTTCAGACACTAATGGATCAGAAGAACCGCTAAATGAAGGTGGACGCTGCTTCATGAAGGATTCAACAGAATGTTTCTCCTTACTTTGTTAGTTTGGAAGTCCTACATCGTTCATAGCTTGAGAAAGTTGTGTGAGCATGGCTACAATATTTTTCATTCCAACTCCCATAACGTTTGGTTTCTCAGGGGGACAATCATTGCATTGCCCGTCACATTCATCATTAACATGGTTCCTTCGGGTTTCAGCCATTGACTAAAACCAATAAGCATAGTGTGAGAAACACTAATCATAATAGGAAAACCATATAATCAAGAATAAAATTTTACACTTAAGGTCTTATCATATGTTATTCATGGAAATTTCTAAAACATGAATATTGTGTTCTATTCTTAGACATATCCTTAGGGTTCTTACTAGGGATTTCACATCATAGTTTCCAAAGGTTTACTATACCTTTCCTCTGATACCAACTATAACGACCCATACTTTACATACATTGTTATTAATTCAAAATTGAAGCACACTAATGACAACACATAACAAAACCATGAAAGTACCGTATAGGTATAGTGTCTTTAGAAACTAGGAAACATAAACAACTGGTTCATAAATCATCTACGTTGTCTCCCATTTATTTCATCATATCTAGACTCCCTTTTTTGGCATATCCTACATAATACCCTTCTTCCTGACCTGGGGAAAAGAAAACATACAAAAGGGTGAGCTCAAATTCTCAGTAAGGGTAAAATAAAGAAATATCACTCATATCACATTCATAAGACCATAACATTTTGAATATCTTAACCTGCAAAAGAGATCATAATATCATAACATGGGATAAATCATAGTGGTCAAATGTAATCCCAATAATCATAACTTAAAACATGAAACTTTGTGGAATACACACATAATCATAGAAAATCATTTCATTTTAGTCAAGACTCATTGCCAAGACTATCATAGGAGACAAAGTCCATTACTGAACCGAGTTCACTCCTCATTCCAGTCCTGTATCACGGAACCGTATTAACTTGTCGTTCCAGCCATGTCTATGTCATGAGATATAAATATTTACCCAATATATTGGAGGGAGATATATGTCCCACCCAAATCATAATTAAACCATTCTTATGTGTGCTAAAAAATCATACATCATAGCAAAACCCATGTAATAAAAATGGGATTCTTAAACATCATGCCATCATAACATAATCCATATAAGATAAAAGGACATCATAAAATTAATTCCAACATAACATAATCAAATCAATGTAAAAATATGGATAGAAACAGAACCCTATATTATCTTATATGGATAATAATTTTGATAAAACACCTGGACTCCATTCTTGATGAAAATATCCTTTCTACTTCAAAAACATTTTTTCCTTTCTTAACATGTCTTACAATTTTAATCTAAAAGAAGTTGATTAAAAATAATCTTGAAAACTTGTAAAATAAGATTCATGGAAATAATTATCTATGAAATCATAAAAATCCATTCAAGACGTATAAGTTAAAAAATCATTCTTCTCATACTTTGGCTGGATAAGTCCAAAAAGTACCTTGTACTAAAAACGACAAAATATTCCTTTAATATCTTTTACTAAAAACATACCAATGGGTAGAATTGGATTTAGATTATTGTAGGAGGATAGAAATAATATTACATATTGAGAAAACATGTATGTGGATGATAAATATTCCCTAGTAAATTCTAAAGTATACACAATCTCGGATAAAAATTGAGATTGCAAGATTTTCCCTTACCTTAGGTCTGATATGCTTTGTCTGTGTCCGAACCTCCTGTATAATGATTTAAATAATGTCATTGTCTTATTCCATAATCATAATCATTGTTAGGATATCATATATGGTCATATTATTAGCTTCTTATTTATAATATTTCATTGCTACTTGTTATTCAGGTGTTTATTGCTTTATGTTCTTATGTGTGTTTTGTCGAATAAATTATTATTCTTATTTTTAGGTTATAAATACCTCATTTAAAGAATGGTATTAGTGTAATATATATAAAATTTACTCATTAAATTCATTTATATAATCATTATTCAATTAATATCATGTAGAACAAGTCGCATCACATCGTGGAGACGGTAGGTCGTACGTACGCACGAGCGATGATATCATTCCCATGATCGTGGAATTGTATTGAAGTGTATGTATACTATTTCAGAATCAATATCACTTTAAAATAATCATATATAGTTATTCTTTACACATTTATATCTATCCAAGTAAGGTGGTGGTGGAAAATAGATTACATCATGGCGTGGAGACGGTATTCCGTACGTACGCACGCGTGATGATTTCATTTTCCGTAGGATGGATGGAAGGTGAAATAGGGTTTTTTCATATTTATAATAACATATTAGTATATGAGTGATACTGATTTTATTACTTCATAATGAGACAACTAATGAAGAATAAGTAGAAGAAGAAGAAATAAATTTGAAAGAATTGGTAACTGATATTACCTCTTCTTCGGCACGCCTCTTTGAAATCTCCTCTTAGGGTGCTAAGATTGGTCATTGAAGAAGACCAGGACCTCTAGGATGTTTCTAGGGAAGTGGAGAAGATAAATTTGCAGGTTTTTGCTGAGAATTAAGGCTCAATGTGGTGTGAGGAGAAGAGGGAGGAGGTTCCCTTTTATAAGGGAGGAGAGGGGCACCTTTGGAATTATAAGAAATATTAATTTATAATAAATTTCTACCCCAATTAAAAACCTTAAAAAATGACTCAAATCCGAAGATTAGATGAGATAGGGTTGTAATTTCATCAGACAATAAAATTTAGACAAGTTGGGAATTTATTTTAAACATTATCAACATGATTTATCCTTATATAATCTATTTAATTTTATTTGTGGTAATAATATTCTAAATTTTAAATCATTATAAATAATTACTTATATGTTTTTAATTGTAAATAATTTTATACATTATTACATTTTAGACCATATATATTTTAATTTAAAATTTTTAAATATTTTTGTGATTTTTAAACAATTTTATAATATGTAATTTCTATAAATTAACAATAGTGTCAATTTTGACACTATTTATATATTTGAGTTTAAATAAAATATATATAGAAGTAATGTTCAAAATAAAATATTTAATAGATTTATAACATGTCATTTGTATCTAGAAAATTAGTGGAGAACATTAAATAGTTCATATAATATTTATTTTAACACTTTTAAAATTATTTATTTGATATTTAAATCAATAAAATAATTTCAACATCACTATTGTGTCATAATTAATGATAATTATATAATCCCTAAAAATTATAAATAAATTCATATGATGTAGATAATTTTATTATATTTCTGTATACTATTCATGCTCGAAGTTTTATGATATTTATCACTAAATTAAAATTATTATACTTATATGATTTAAGAGAGTGGCATGTTGTCACTTTCTTTGGTTTTAATAATAATTATATTATTTCATGGTCAAAAGTCCATGAAATGAATATAGTCCGACCCTTAGGTGATATGGTTCTACTTTTATTCATCCAATAGGATTTTGGAAAGTGTTAGGGTAATTTTATAATCTTATATTTACCCTTAATTACCCGATTTACCTTTAACTGCAGTAAATAAAAATTACCGTAGTTACTATTAATAATCTCAATAAAATAAAAGTAACCTATTATTATAATTTAGACCCACTAAATACATATATGGAATCCATTTCTTAAAATTCAAAACACATAAGTTGCAAAAATTAATTTACAATTAATCTCGTTGTTAAGCAAATGGGTTTTTAAAAGTTAAAACATTGCCAAAGATTGAAATGTTTTTACCTATGAATTCAATGTAAAATTAATGATAATGACATACATTATATTAAATGGTAAAAATATATTTTCTTTATACTTTCAAACCATTCAATATTATAATTTAACCATATAAATTATTGCGATGAAAAAAGTTCTTTTTAATTAAAATATAGCGTGTTTTTACTATTCATTAAAATATAAAAGTTATCAGAATAATATGAAAAAATTATCAAAAGTAAATTTTTATATCCTTATTCCAAAGAAGAATTTTATTTTTTAAAATTTAACTTATAAAAATTTCAAAAACTAGATTTAAATTGGGTATGCCATCAAAAGGCGGAAAAACTGCATTTTTTTAAAAATACTTATTTTACCCGAAAAATTTATTTTGTTCTCATAACATGTTCTATAAAATATGTAAGATGAATAATAATGTTATAAAATTTAAAATTCATTTAATACTATTCATAATGGTTAGTTTATAATATTATAATAATATATCGTTATTTAGTGGAACTTGGTATTGCATACTACACACGCTATCGAGGAAGGTTGTGATTGCGTGTAACGCAAGCCAAGCTGGTGTTGTGTGCCATGAAAGATTCCTTTGATGTTTCGTATAACAAAAGACATAAAAAAAATATACTTCTCATAAAATATTAGTGTGTTACAATACCACTTTGGAATTGTGGTCATGCTATATCTATCATTGGGATGGTCCACCTGATGTTATACTTATAATTTTCTTATAATATATCATATATTTTCAAATATATGTTACTGTATATGATTAAAGTATTTTAGAATGGATAATTTTTTTTATTTTTTTGAAAATAAATATTTATTGATTGGGATACCATCACAAACAACAAAAAAGAAGTTATAACTTACACACTCAATTGGATAAATCATGAGAATCATCAAAAGGATAAATAAAAAAATCATATAAAATCATATTTAAATACAATAAACATTTTTTAGTCTAACTCGATACACCTACCATGATTTAATCATGATCTTTTACATGTCTAGTATGATATACCTTGGGCATATACCAGGCTCCCGAGACCATAATGTCATTGCACGTCAAGGTAGTATAAAAGCTATAAAGAACCATCTTTGACTTCACATCTTTGTTAAACACCGCCTAAAAATTTTAAGGCACTCCACTGGATGTTGAGGACTAATATAATCAAAGACACTAGAAATATTATTTTGTTTGGGAGAGAAACATTCCATAACCAATTCCACTTACATAGAGGATACCATTAGCGAATAATGAAATAATAAAAAGTATGAATGGGAAATCACCTAAGATGATACCAAGACAGCTCATTGCTTAGAGATTTCGCCTCACAAAATTAATGATATCATGTGGTGGTCGATGATAAAAACTACATGAAACAACCATAGAAAATAAAAGGAAGTGATGCAACCAAAGTAAACATCAACCCTTAGAAATAAAAGAATGTATAAATTTTCATTATTGAGCCAGATTTATAAAATGTCATTTACATGATCTTAATATAGATCAATAAAAATTATCATATAGACTGTATCATCCTAGTCTATACATGGGATTTGTAAATATAAAAATAATTTGTAAGGAATCCCTCGATACATGGTTTTTTAGATCCTTTGAATAAAATAATGAAGAGAAATGAGAGAAAAATATATGTCTTCCTTGGAGTTCTTATGTATGAATGATGTACCTATCTCATAAACTTGGACTATATAGTCTTAAAGGATTATCCTATAATATAATTTATTTTGTAAATATTTATTGTTTTATCATTCCAAATTTTAAAAAAAAATTAATCTATGAAACCTATTATAATAATTTTGTATCATTTAACCATTATGAGTAAAATATTTAACAATTTAAACATTTCCATTATATTATCAAAACAACTTTTAATATAACAAAATGATGTTTCAAACTAATTATGATAGATTAGTTATAAGAGTTCTAATAAAGTATATGGTTATATCATTATTCATTCATTTCCATGCACTAGACTATGACATACTAACCCTCACTATGATTTGGTTTAAATTATCTCAAATGATGAAATAGATTAAATCACCATATTATGGTTTTATCTTTGTGTATATTTCTAAATATATCCAACCTATAAAAAATACTCAAAGACATATTATACATTGACTTTATGTTACATCATAAATAAAGAAAATCTAAAAAAATTAAAATCCTTTTTGATATCCTTCAAAATTCCTTTTGGAAAATCTATCATTAATTTTCACGACATGGTACATCATATATAAAAACTTGTGAAAATATATTTAAAAATTCATTAGGATATCCTCTAAAATAATTTTTATAGATCTATAAGTTGTATTTTATTAATTTTATCAAAAAAATAATCCTCATTCACATTACTAAAATGTATGACCCCGTGGTCCATTACAGTTTTGAAAATAAATATAAATTTCCATATCTATAATTATAAAACATTTATTTTTTAGTGTATAATTATTTATACTTAATATAAAATGGAATCTGGGGTGATTCCCATAAAAAACATATATATTAGTGCATTTTTACATTAGTTATATCATATACATAGATACATAATACTATAATCCATTTTCTGTATAATTTATTGAACATGAGGCATATAGTACTTCAATATTATATAGCCTACCCATGTATTCTTGGTTCTCCAAAAATCCACTAATTATATAAACATCAAGGTGGGTGTAATAAAGGTATAAAATTATGATGATTCTCATGTTAAGTATTATTTTATCCTCAAGTGTATGGATTAAACATGAAACATCCACCCCCAGTATACCAAATACATAGCATGTGACACTTTATGTGGTATACATAGTGGGCCATCTAGAATATAGAACCTATTTTGTGCCTCATGAGTGAATCTTGTATCTCTATATAAAACTCAACCCATGTTAATATTATCATATAATCACATCATATAATACTTTATTATGGCCATCAAATTGGGATAACATAAATTCATAATTTAATATGTTAATTTTCAGAAAACATTATGTAATATTTTCATCCAACATGAAATAATGATAAAATGGTGACTATATTTTGTATAAAATTAAAAAATTTATATATTATTAAAATCATCTAATAATATTACAAAAACCATACATAAACACCCAAATAATCATATTTGATGTAATAAAATCCTAGATTATAGTCATTTTTAATAAATTATATGGTTATTTAAAACTAATTATATCACTAAGTAATTATTTCAAAAAAAATGAAATCATATGATAAATCCTCCCATTGAACTCTTTTAATGGGTGACATATATAATGATATTATTTTTGAAAAATTTTGAGATTCAAATTCATAATACACCTGTTCAACTCTTTAAACATAATATTTATATTTCATTACTACACAACATCCAATGGGATTATAGGAATTAATTTTATTATCTAAAAACATATAAATCCTTATGATTTCATCATCATCATGTTTGGAGTATCTCCATATTTAACTTTTCTTTAATATCAATGTAAATCTTTAAATTAATATCATTCCTTTCCATCATATCCAAATCCATTTTAGGATATAAAGTAACATTAACTTTTAATTAGACTTGTAAAATAATTTATTTGTTAAAATTTGACTTTATATAAGTCTAAAAATAACCCAAATAACATATTAGAAGTTTTATTCTCTTCAAAATATATTTATAACCCATAAAATTCCTTGTCTTAAAAAATAACATTTATTTCTATTAGTAATAATATTTTGAAATTAATAAATTTACAATCATATCTTATATGGTATTATATATGTTTAGGGTAATCTTTTAAAGTGAATATTTTATTCTTTAAAATAAACTATTTTTTGGTGGTGTGAACTCTTTCCCTCATATTTTAATAAATAAATTTTATAAACAATTTTACCCTAGATAAAACTTATTATATCCATATGTACTCTTCAACAACTTTATAGACTTAGATTTATAATAAATCATTCATAACAAAAAAACATTTCCTCATTTTATTTAATTGAAATACTTTTTATAATAAATCTATTTTAATAGAAGATAAAACAAAATGAGATACAATAAACATTTTTCATTTTCAAGCATTAAAGTTATCACGTGCATTCATTTCCTTGATATACCCACCCATTACTTTATCACTTAAACAAATACAACCGTCTTTCTCAACTAACACTAATTTAGTTTTCAAATATTTTATTTTAAAATTTATTATAAAATATATATTATTGGTATCATGTGCTATTTATAATAAAATAATTGGATGATACAAAAATAATACCAATAATAAATAATTATAAAAATATATATTATTGGTATCATGAATTATTCAAAATAAAATAACAAAATCCAATAATACTAATACTGAACATGGAATATTCATATATTTTTTAAACCTTTTATATATTTTGGGTATTTTTTCTTTTAATGGTTGGGTTCCACATAATGGAAACACTAAACCACCTTTATGACACCACTTTTATCTTTAAATGACATTATTAACTATTGGCCCCTCCAATATTCTTCTTCTAATAGAAACTTTTTCCATTTTATATATTCAACACAACACCCAATACTATACCCATGCCTTTGTTATCCTCCACATATTGAGGAGATTAAAGAAACATCTATTGAATGTATTTATATTGTGAGAACCTTTTTAATAATGATTGATAAATGATGTTTCTATCTATATCAAGTATTAATGGTAACCCTAACCTCTCTAGTTCATTGAAATTATTAATCTTATTTAGTATATGATTATATATTGAGGTTCCTTCAATAATATTTGATACCATAAAGTAAATCATTATTATCCATCTCATAAGCACCATGGAATTCAAATCATATACGACTCTTAGATATTTTGTACAGTAACACCTTTACTAAATACATCATATAGATTATCCCATATTTTTTCCTATAGAATACTAACTTTGGTGGTTTATTATTAATGTGTGGACGATAGTGAATAGAAGGATTTTATAACCTAATTTTTAGGGTTATAAATTTCCATCATGCCTTATATAAGAATATTCATGGCCACCTGGTACTAGTATCAACCTACCCATTTGGATGATCAAGGACATAACATGCATTACATTGGAAGGAATCTAACACTTATTTTTTTAGGGAATTTAAATCTGTCTATTTTAACTCATGTATTTTATTTTTCCATTTATCCTTATAATTATTTACTTTTCTTATATCTTATACCATTAACCAAATTCATATATTCAAAAAAATTAATATAAAACTATTTATAAAACTCATAATTTATGTTACATAATCAAAAATATATTCCAATTATAGTCACACATATTCAAATGCTTCTCAACTATAACGTACACGAAGCTCTTTCATGTAAAGTCTTAGAATCATATAAAACAAAAATCCCCATAAGTGAAATAATGATGTGATATTTATACAAACCACACTTCTCAAGGAAATTCCTAAGCCTCCTGGCGGGTGAGAATTATGGACTAAAGTACCTCTATCCAGTAATTACTACTCAAGGGAGACTTCAATTAAAATACAATCCTAATACCTAATATATAAAAATCATAATCAAACTTTATTTTTCAGTACATAACTCACAAAGAAATCCAAGTCATGGTCGAACATTACAAAATTTTATTTATTTTGTAACATGCAACATCATATAATTATTATAGGAAGTTTATATGAATCATTTTAAACATACATTCATTCATAATATGAAAACTTATATTCAAGAATAGTAAAGTATTGAATAAACTAAATAAAGAAACAATTCATAAATTTTGACCTGGGATAAATATTTACGAATATTCCAAAAATAATAAATTCTAAAAAATATATAATTAATAATTATTTATGTAAATTATATAAACTAAATATGTATAAAATTGTATTATTTATTACTTATATACTCTTTAATGATATTAATTTATAATAATATTAATATAAACTCTTTCATATTTCAAATATATGATTTTTATGAAAAAAAATTTAATATTAAAAACATTTAATATACTATGTAAAAACTTTATATAAAATAAATATTGTAAATTTATGAATAAAACATTTTAATCTTGAACATTTCATATTTTTATTTATTAAAATTGAATAAATTAATATAAATACTTTTATATTACACCTTATTTTATAATGTATAAATGATTTATAAATTATTCAATCATATAAATAAAATTTAAACATAAAGAAAATCCCAAAAAATAAATTTGGTATGACAAAAATCCAACATTTGAATTCAGTGTGGGCCTTCAAAGCCAAAGCAAGTGAAGTTTTTCAAGAATGTTTTAAAAAAATTATATAACATAAAAACTACAGTCATTTTTTATAGTTTTAGGACATGATTTCTATTGGGTGAGGGGAACCAAGTTTTTTATGTCAATAAAATTTAATCAAATAAATTATTGGTTTGACTATTGAAACCACCACACAAACTCACCCAACTCAGTTATAGTTTTCATATATAAATTACTTTTTAATAAAAACTTTTAAGGTTTATTCCAGTCATCCATAATTTAATATTATCAGTTTTATAATAATTTATTTTTATCAAACTTTCCTAGAACAATTTTTTTTGAAACTATAACATGGTTCTAAAACATTTATAAACATATGATTATTTTTCATAAAAAGTTTGGTTTTATAAAAAAATCCATTTTTATTACAAAAATTGTCATGGTTATTGAATCATTAAGAACCATGAACATTTTTCACCAAACACATCATGGTTTAGAAAAATTTATATTTTCCTAATTCTAAATATATTTTAGAATCATGCCAAATTTAATATAAGTTTATCTAATACAACTAAATTTGTTTGGTTTATATTTTCCACTATGTTAGGATAAATTTTGTGCTATCCAAAACCCTAAAATTATGATGTACGAATCTCTTATGAACTTATAGATGAAACTATATTATGTGTTCATATAGTGGTGTGATTTTGGAATGTAATGTAAATTATAGGACTTTATTCAAAAGGTTTTTTATTTATGATTTTAAAATTAATGATTTTTGGGAACTTATAATGCCCAAGTGATGTGGAATATTGGGGGAATTATGATTAATTCCTTGGGATTTAGATTTTATCGGACCTATTTTTGAGTGTGGTTCAAATGATTTATATATTTATTTTCTCCCTATGACCTCTTTATATATATGTGTGTGGTTGGCCTATATGGGATATAAAATTGATGGTGGTGTTATGAATCCATTTTTGATGCTTGATGTTTGATATTGATGATATAGTGATCTTAAAATGGTGGTTTTTTATATACGTTTGTAGTTTCGGATATTTGGTGATGGCTTGTGATATGCAATAATGATTAGCAATATGTGATAGTGATGAGGTGATAATGATATAGTTTGGGGTTAATAGACTCTATATAGGTGTATACCTAGAAGAAACAAGAGTCCATGTTCATGGAGAGTAACCCAAACATTATGATATAATGGGGATGGGACAAATCAAAGAGATTCATTAGGGATGGATATCTCAAAATAGTGAGAGTATTTATATGTGGATAGTTATTTAACCACAATTTGTAGAAATGGGGGTTTGTTTTAGTGGGGAGAGTCCTAGTGAGTAGACAAAGAGTAACAGTGAGAGTCGTTATATTCATAAAACTACCCAACGATTATATATTACAGTGATGTCCCCACATGAGGAAACTTTATCTGACTTTTTTAATATTATAGATTAGTAAATTGGCTATACTGGGAGTCATATGATGTTTTTTTATCTGATATGTGTTGGATATAGAGTATGATATGGGTGAATATTGGATGTATTATATTGGGATAGTAATTTTATTTTCTTTTTTATACACTTCATTGACAAATACATCAATAAGCCTCATTTACATAGAAACATGAGAGTTATAAGAAGATGCTGACTACATATATGTATATTCTCTCCCATATTTTATTTATAATATTTTTCAGATCTTCAAGATATATTTGGTGGTGGTTTCAACTGATCTTATCTATAGACCTAAAAGTTTTTTTGAAGATTTATTTTGATTTATACCTTGTTGATGATATATAAGAGTCTTGTGGTTTTTAATGGTTCTTTACCTTTTTTATTTCATTAAATATATTATATTTGCATTATTAATGTATTTATGGTTAAGTATTTTCACATATATTATCTATAGTTATGTGTATATTTTATTAAAAAGGTTTATTCCTTATATATATGTGTGTGATGATATACCCTTGGTTCTCATAACTAACTTATAGTATATTAAAGGTGGAACTAATTAGTCACATTAATTTTTTTTCACTCAGATGGGTTCTCAATCGGATCGAGTCATTACAACCACTCTACAATGGGTATATTGATTATCATAGTCACTCTAGGTCTTCCAATTCCTCCTATAAATCATCTCAGATGATGCTAAGGAATTAGATCCAAAATTTAACCAAGGCCATTAGACAACAACATTATACTTTCTAGTATAAGTTCATAAATGTTACTTATAATTAAGCCATCAATAACTTACCCTGTTTTTAGTAACCCCTCTATCATCATCACTAGATAACTTCCTAGGTCTCTCATGATTTATCACACACCCATACACCCTTTCAAAGTCCATTACACAATTCTAGTAAATGGATCACAAATACTTACAGTCATAGAGTGATCCACAAACTCAAATATTGTATATATAACATTTTTTACAATCCTAATAGTCTTTAACTATTAATTACAGCATTATAAAATCCTTTTATCTCTATTTTTTCTCCTTAACTTGGATACCCATAGCCTCATACCACGCCATACAAAAAAAAGATAAGTCATGAAATATATCAGAGACCAACATCCATTAGATGGTTGAGATAAAATCCTTGATGATCATTACAAAATTCATCCTAAACTAAGTTATAAAAATACTATAAATATAATTATTTAAGGATTTAATGTATAATACATTCTAGGAAAATTAAATGATGATAAATAACTTAAATATTACTTTATCATAACTTTTCTTAACTTAATAAACTAAATAGTTCATTAATTTTAAGTTTATTATAAAGTGTAGAGGATGTGGAAGAAAATAATAAGAGGATATAAATAGAGGGGAGTATTTCTTTTCATACAAAACCCCATGATATCCCTTAAATGATTCTCCCAATATGGGCCATAAAATTCCCAAGGCACATTATCAATCACCCCAGGGTGGAAAATTGTGCCAAAGGGCATCAGAAGAGAACAACTGGAAATTATTTCAACCATATAAAATAACAAAACAAGAAATATAAATATAAATACAATGAAACATAAATAAAATAATTAAAAAATATTACAAATTTGTAAGAAAATAAAATTCATGATGATTTATATAGATTTAATTAAACATAATCCAAAAATCAAACCAATAGACATCAATATCCCAAGGTGACCCTATGGGTTACTCAAATCCCAAAACCCAATTCTTTTTACAAGGATATTGAAACTAAGTGGTAATATGAACATTAAAATAAAATGATAATATAGGCATGAGTATGAGACTCTATCGGCCAACTAAGTAATACCACACTCCATGTATTACATTTAAATGAAAAAAATATAATTCTTGAAATTTTGAAATATATTTTATAAACATAGCTTTAAATTTTAAAATTGGTTTTAAAAAAATCATGTTCGTTTGACCTTATTAATTTTAACTAGAAAGTCTAGTTAGAGTAAAAAAACCCTAAAATTTTATTAAAGAGAAAATAAAAGTACAACAAG
Source organism: Viscum album (assembly GCA_963277665.1). Lineage (NCBI taxonomy): Eukaryota > Viridiplantae > Streptophyta > Magnoliopsida > Santalales > Viscaceae > Viscum > Viscum album. The sequence continues at coordinate 287,152 of CAUJRU010000567.1, forward strand.
AATAATATGTCGTAGATATATTGACCACATCCAACATAAAAAAATTTATAGATCATAATAAGCCGGGTCATTTTCAAAACCATATTCATCAGTCTCTCATTAAGATGGAGAAATGCCTTGATTGAAGTACCTGAATGATTCAGCATTAATATTCCTAGACATTTCATATCTGGTTATTATTTTCCTTGGTTTATTCAAGTATTCCCTCCTTGTATTTATATTCAATTTAGGCATTAATCCTTCATCTTTTGTGAAAATATCATTAAAAGAAACCATACTAGGATTTCAGGCCTCATTATTGCCCATCTCAGGACTATAATTCTCATCCCATAGATCCCACACATACATTTCAAAATTAACCGGATTTGGAAAACTACTTTCCATAAATTGTGTTTTGTCATTCATATCCATATGAGCTAGATTTTGAGATCTAATGAAATTTTAATTCCATTCATAGGCTTTTCCTTTCAACTTTTCTATGGATCTAGTTTCCATCAGAAGAGGTAAATAAGAGTATTTCTTCATCCCTTTCTTATTGCCTTTATTATTTTGTTTTTTCCTTAGATTGGAAATCCTACTATCATGTAAGTCATCAGAAGCCCCAAAAGATAGATGAATATGATACTACCAATCATTAGAGCCTCCCTTCCCATTTAAGGGAAAAACCTAATTCTACTCCACATTCATGTTTTTAAAATAGGTCTTATATAAAAACATGAGATTTATTAATTAATAGGGAGAGTTATTAAATAATTTTAAAAAATGGAAATTATTGTTTTTGAAAACCTCATTTCTTAAAACTCTTATGAAACTAAAAAAGGGTGGAAATTTTTTAAAACATTTTTCATAAAAACACTCAAATCATAAATTTATTTTAAACATGAATAACATATAAACAATAAGAATCATTAATGGAAATGATGATATGATAAAAATATTGAAATGAGTGAAATGGGAAATAACATGTAATCTTATAAAATATTAATAGAACTGAGGTGTCCAATATAAATAATAAATTTACAGTAGTTGTGAGATTTTATAGGATCCAAGGGGAAAATATTGATCATACTAACCACAATCCATAAAATCTTAATTCATGACACAATCGAATATCTTGAACCCTCAATCATACCCTACCCAAACCTAACCAAGGGGTATGCTCACAAAGTAGAGAAACGTATATACAATGTTCAACTGTCTATAGTGTAAACCTAATCTAGTACAGTAAGTTCACAATAAAGATCTGATATCTAATCTAGGTTCCCTTGGTATATGTGATTTGGTGTTGATTTAAGAAATAGTATCCAATATCAATATAAAATTAGTTTTATTCCATCACATGAATAAGTATCACATGAACACAACCATCACCTTTAAACACCCCTACGTGAAATATTGCCTTATCTTCAAGATGTTACTACACAAGGGGAGTCTCATTCCAAGGAAATTTCCATTCTTTTAAAAATTTGTAAATCCAGGTACACATTGTACTAACTATTTTTCAAAATAAACCCCCATTTTGAATGTGATAACCGAGCCTTCAAAAAAATTTGACAAAAAAAATTATATGGAAGAACCATGTTCACCTATTCAAAATAAAAAGAACATTTAGAAATCCATTAGAAATCCAAAAATCATTTGAAAACTATCAATCCACTTCTAAAGTCCATCTGGGAATTTAATAAATATTTTAGTGTGTGACGTCAACTAAAACACACTTGTACAATTTATTTAAAAATTAAAACATCCTTGGAGTTTGAATTAAAATCAAGTGGAACATGATATTAATTTCAATTAGTCATTTAAAACATTTATCAATATCAATTTATATCAAAATAGAGGCCTAAACAACCATAAAATCAATTATTCATAAATTTAAATGTTAATTCATAATGAAACATACTTTTATCTAACGTGAATAAGTAACCTTAAATGAAAAATACATAAGGAAAGGCCTCAATACAAGCATCACAAGACCTATATGTCAAACCACAATAATTAGAGGAACCAATTTCGCATCTAGGGTATATAAAATCATGAACACCAAAACAGATTAAGAGGAAAAAAAGGAAAGAAGAATGAAAAAATAGAGGAAGGACTTAACCTTAGAGAATTGGATCCAAAACCATAAAGATATCCAACCAAGATTAGTTGAGAGAATAATTTATAAAGTATGGGCCCTCACCCTTGGGCATAAATACCAACATTATTTACCCTAGGATCCACATGATTTGGACTCCACCATGTTCTACTTATTCAAAGTAAACCATGAAAGAATAAAAGGAAATGAAAAGGTCCCTTTGTGAGGTAGCTTTATAGTTTTCCCCAAACCATGAAACAAAAGTAAAACTACCTATAACTCTTTAAATAATCATGTAACTCTTAAAAATAAAATTAATTTCTAAAAAATAAAAATAAACACTACTAGAAAAGGGGGCAGTGGAGCCCCCCAGACTCGGGCGACCGCCATTGGCGGTCGCTATAGCTTACCATTAGCGACCGCCAATGGCGGTCGCTAACCTGCATAAAACAATTCGAGGGGTTTCTGCCCCCCCCCCCCCCCCCCGCGCCCTCGATCTCCCTCCTCCCTAACCCCCTCCCTCCCTCGCCGCTCTCGCTCGCCGCCCTCCCCTCCCCCGCCGCCTGGCCTCCCCCGCCGCCCGGCCTCCCCCGCCACCCGCCCTCCCCCGCCGCCTGCCCTCCCCCGCCGCCCGCCCTCCCCCGCCTCCCGGCCTCCCCTGCCAACTGCCCTCCCCCGCCGCCTGCCATCCGGCCTCCGGCCGCCGCCCTCCGCCCTCGGGCCTCTGGCCGCCGCCCTCCGGCCTCTCGGCCCTCCCCCCCCCCACCCCGGACGACACCCGCACCCCGGACAGCCCCCGGCGCGCACTCCGGACCGCCCCCCGCACCCCAGACACCTCCCCGCACCCCGGACAGCACCCCCCCGCGCACTCCGGACCGCCCCCCGCACCCCGGACGCCTCCCCGCACCCCGGAGAGCCCCCCCCCCCACCCCCACGCACTCCAGACCACCCCCCGCACCCCGGACGCCTCCCCGCACCCCGGACAGCCCCCCCCTGCACTCAGACACCCCCCTCCGAACCCGGAAAGCCCCCCCGCACCCCGGACAGCCCCCCCCCCCCCCCCCCCGCACTCGGACACCCCCCCTCCAAACCCGGACAGCCCCCCCGTACCCCGGACAGGCCCCCCGCACCCCGGACACCCCACCCCGCACTACCGACAGCCCCCCTGCACCCCAGACAGCCCCCCCTCCCCCGCACCCCGGACACCCCCGCACCCCGAACACCCCTGCCCGCACCCCTAACAGGCCCCGACACCCCGGACACCCCTCCCCGCACCTCAGACAGCCCCCCCCCCCCCCCCCGACCCCGGACACCCCCCCCCCTCGCTGCTTGTCCCCCGTCCCCTCACCGCCTCCTCTCCTCCAGCTCCCCGCCGCCGCCACTTCCCGTCCCCTCCCTTGCCGCACCGCCTTTGTCTCCGGATCCCCTTCGCTGCCTCCTCTCCCTCGCAGCACCGCCTTCGGCTCCCCTCCCTTTCAGGTTTGTAGCTCAATCAGGTAACATGAGCTTTCAGTTACATTATTATTTTATCAATGGTTCATAAACAAATGGTTAATATTTATTTTGAATATAGTTGATTTGAAAAATGTAAATGTAATAAGTATTGTGTAAATGTTTGTTATACAGATATTATTATGGATAAGAGTTGGATTGATCTTCCAAATCGAACATCTAGAGAATATTTCAATGGCATTATGCAGTTTATTGACTTCACGAGAGGATTTGAAAGTGACTATATTAGTTGTCCATGTAGAAAATGTGCTAACAGATATCAATTCACACGAGATACTGTGAGGGAGCACCTTTTCTTTAATGGATTTCTGAAAAATTATAAGAGTTGGACTCGTCATGGAGAAGAATATGTTCGTTGTCAAAATAAAGATGCAGCTCAGATGGATGTTGATGCAAGGATGACTGATGCAATGCATGAAATGATTACTGAAATGGTACGTGGGTTTGATCCTGAAGGCATTGACATCCAGAATCTTGAGACCGGTGAGATAAATCTTCGCTCTGGTGCAGATCGTGATTCGAGGAGGTTTTATGAAGTACTTAATGATGCGAAAACAGAATTATATCCTGGATGTACTTCTTACAATAAACTGTCGTTTATCGTGGAGTTGTTGCATTTGAAGACTTTGAATAATTGGTCAGACACATCATTCGACATGCTTTTGGTTTTATTGAAAAAAGTTCTTCCTGTCGACGCTAAGATTCCTGAGTCGTATTACTATGCTCGTAAGTTGACAGAGAACTTAGGTTTTACATATGAGACTATAGATGCATGTGCAAACAACTGTATGTTGTTTAGAAATGAAACTGCTCATTTGGATATCTGTACGGTTTGTGGCGCTTCCAGGTGGAAAGAGAACAGGGGAAATAAGACTCATCAAAGTCAGATTGCGGTACAGGGGAAACCGATTACCGTAAAGAAAATGCGTTACTTTCCCCTTAAACCGAGGTTGAAAAGATTTTTTATGTCATCTAAAGTTTCTAATTTAATGAGATGGCATGCAGAAAGAGTTCATGAAAGTGACATGTTAACCCACCCGGCAGACTCTCATGCATGGAAGGATTTTGATAAGAGACATCCCGACTTTGCTAAAGATGTTCGTAATGTCCGATTGGGATTGGCAGCAGATGGTTTCAATCCATTCAAGTCTATGGTTGGTGCAACTCATAGCACATGGCCCGTGGTGTTGGTTACATATAATCTTCCTCCGTGGCTTTGTATGAAGCAACAATTTATATTACTTTCCACTCTTATTGATGGACCTAAAAGTCTGGGGGATAAGATTGATGTTTACCTTCAGCCATTGATTGATGAGTTGAATGAATTTTGGGGCGATGGTGTGATGACTTATGACTGCGAAACGAATGAAATGTTCAAACTTCATGCTGCTTTATTGTGGACAATCAATGACTTCCCAGCTTATGCAAATTTATCAGGCTGGAGTAAGAAAGGGGAATTTTCTTGCCCTTGTTGCAATAAAAGTAAAAAATCTGTATGGCTTAAACATTCCAAAAAATGGGCATACATGGGTCACAGGCGTTTTCTCCCTCCCCAGCACAGGTTCAGAAAGGACAGAGTGGCATTTGATGGTTCTAGAGAGTTCAGCCCAGCACCAAAGATCATGACAGGAGTCGAAATGTTATCGCAGATTGAGGAAGAAAACATCCGCACGGTATATGAAATTCCGGATTTGGTGGCTCCTCCAGTACGTAATATTCGTGCTGCGGGTAGGCAGTGCAGTCACAATTGGAAAAAGAAAAGTTTTTTTTATAGTCTTCCATATTAGAAAACTAACATGTTGAGGCATAATTTGGATGTCATGCACATTGAAAAAAATGTTTGTGATAACATATTGTGGACCATTTTAGGTGTCAGTGGAAAGTCAAAGGACCATGTTAATGCACGCCGTGATTTGGAAGAAATGGGTTTAAGGAAACAGTTGCATTTACAGTTAGCTGAGGGAAACAAGGCATATATGCCTGCTGCACAGTATTCGATGACTACAGAGGAGAAAGAGACATTTCTTTCCATTTTGAAGATGGTCAAGGTGCCTGATGGTTACTCTTCTAATATTTCAAAGTGTGTGAATCTGACGAGAAAGACATTGCAAGGGTTGAAAAGTCATGATAATCACATATTACTTCAGCAGTTGATTCCAATCGCAATTTGTGATTGTTTATCCCCCAATGTTGTTCATCCCTTGATTGAGATGAGTAATTTTTTTAGACAGCTTTGTTTAAGAAATCAACGAATGAGTGATTTAAAAAGTTTGCAGGACCGAATTGTACTTACGCTTTGTCACTTTGAGAAACTTTTCCCCCCCTCATTTTACGATGTTATGGTCCACTTAACAGTGCACCTAACTCATGAAGTAATGGCTGCTGGTCCAGTGAAATTCAGGTGGATGTATCCTATTGAACGGTATTTGAGTACATTGAAAAGATTTGTACACAACAGAGCTCGTCCAGAGGCATCAATAGCCAATGGTTATTTGATGGATGAGTGTACTACCTTTTGTGCAGAATATCTTACGGATGTTGAAACAAAATTAGATAAGCCCTCTCGGATTCATGATGGTCCAGTTGGAGAAGGAACCACATTTGATATGGACAACATCGAGTGGATACAAGCACATCGATATATCTTGTTCAATACTCCATCATTTGCACCATTAATGCAGTAAGTATCTTATCAATGTGCTTGTATAACTTTTACATTTTTTCTTTGCATAAGTTGATCTTTTAAACATCGCGTAATCATTTGCAGGAAACACATTAATGAGATAAAAGAAGAGATGCATCGTGTGACTGAGTTGCAAATTCAACAATCTCATTATGAGGCATTTCATGATTGGTTCAAAGATTATGTATGTATAATCGGACGTGCGGTGCGCGCAGCACGTCCGATTGTGTCGTTTTCAGCAGCGCGGCGCACGCTGAAATGGCGCGTTGGGGGGTCAAAACCACCCGAACGACCTCCTAATTCCACGAAACCGTACGACAACATCCGGGGCATGAATTGTGAAATGGTCGGCCAGACGGAACCTCATTTGGAGGTTCCGTGTGGCCGCGGCGGCCGGAAACGCGTTTCCGGCGCCATTAAACACCAAAACGGCGTGCGGCGGTCCAATTCGGAGCAAACGTGCTCCGAACGACCTGAAACCGCACGGGAACGATAGAAATATTATTCCTGAGATGCAGGAGGAGGCCGCACATCCATCGGACGTGCGGTGCGCGCGGCACGTCCGATTGTGTCGTTTTCAGCAGCGCGACGCACACTGAAATGGCGCGTTGGGGGGTCAAAACCACCCGAACGACCTCCGAATGCCACGAAACTGTACGACAACATCCGGGGCGTGAATTGTGAAATGGTCGGCTAGACGGAACATCATTCGGAGGTGCCGTGTGACCGCGGCGGCCGGAAACGCGTTTCCGGCGCCATTAAACACCAAAACGGCGTGCGGCGGTCCAATTCGGAGAAAACGTGCTCCGAACGACCTGAAACCGCACGGGAATGATAGAAATATTATTCCTGAGATGCAGGAGGAGGCCGCACGTCCATCGGACGTGCGGTGCGTGCGGCACGTCTGATTGTGTCGTTTTCAGCAGCGCGGCGCGCGCTGAAATGGCGCGTTGGGGGGTCAAAAGCACTCGAACGACCTCCGAATGCCACGAAACCATACGAAAAAATCCGGGGCGTAAATTGTGAAATGGTCGGTCAGAAGAAACCTCATTCGGAGGTGCCGTGTGACCGCGGCGTCCGGAAACGCATTTCCGGCGCCATTAAACACCAAAACGGCGTGCGACAGTCCAATTCGGAGCAAACGTGCTCCGAACGACCTGAAACCGCACGGGAACGATAGAAATATTATTCCTGAGATGCAGGAGGAGGCCGCACGTCCATCGGACGTGCGGTGCGCGCGGCACGTCCGATTGTGTCGTTTTCAGCAGCGCGGCGCGCGCTGAAATGGCGCGTTGGGGGGTCAAAACCACGCGAACGACCTCCGAATGCCACGAAACCGTACGACAACATCCGGGGCATGAATTGTGAAATGGTCGGCCAGACGGAACCTCATTCGGAGGTGCCGTGTGACCGCGGCGGCCGGAAACGCGTTTCCGGCGCCATTAAACACCAAAACGGCGTGCTGCGGTCCAATTCGGAGAAAACGTGCTCCGAACGACCTGAAACCGCACGGGAACGATAGAAATATTATTCCTGAGATGCAGGAGGAGGCCGCACGTCCATCGGACGTGCGGTGCGCGCGGCACGTCCGATTGTGTCGTTTTCAGCAGCGCGGCGCGCGCTGAAATGGCGCGTTGGGGGGTCAAAACCACCCGAATGACCTCCGAATGCCACGAAACCGTACGAAAACATTCGGGGCATGAATTGTGAAATGGTCGGCCAGACGGCACCTCATTCGGAGGTGCCGTGTGACCGCGGCGGCCGAAAACGCGTTTCCGGCGCCATTAAACACCAAAACGGCGTGCGGCGGTCCAATTCGGATCAAACATGATCCGAACGACCTGAAACCGCACGGGAACGATAGAAATATTATTCCTGAGATGCAAGAGGAGGCCTCACGTCCATCGGACGTGCGGTGCGCGCGGCACGTCCGATTGTGTCGTTTTCAGCAGCGCGGCGCGCGCTGAAATGGCGCGTTGGGGGGTCAAAACCACCCGAACGACCTCTGAATGCCACGAAACCGTACAACAACATCCGAGTCATGAATTAAGAAATGGTCGGCCAGACGGCACATCATTCGGAGGTGCCGTGTGACCGCGGTGGCCGGAAACCCGTTTCCGGCGCCATTAAACACCAAAACGGCGTGCGGCGGTCCAATTCGGAGCAAACGTGCTCCGAACGACCTGAAACTGCACGGGAACGATAGAAATATTATTCCTGAGATGCAGGAGGAGGACGCACGTCCATTGGACGTGCGGTGCGCGCGGCACGTCCGATTGTGTCGTTTTCAGCAGCGCGGTGCGCGCTGAAATGGCGCGTTGGGGGGTCAAAACCACCCAAACGACGTCCGAATGCCACGAAACCGTACGACAACAGCCGGGGCGTGAATTGTGAATTGGTCGGCTAGAAGGAACCTCATTCGGAGGTGCCGTGTGACCGCGGCGGTCGGAAACGCGTTTCCAGCACCATAAAACACCAAAACGGCGTGCGGCGGTCCCATTCGGAGCAAACGTGCTCCGAACGACCTGAAATGAGATTATTTCTTGAATCGAAGTTTTTAAATTATTATAGCACAATGATTTGATATTATATATATTAAATATATATTAAAACATTTAAAATATATTATATATATATATATATATTTAAAATATTGTATTTAATAGTATATATATGAATATTTATATTTATATATATATATATATTTATATTCAATTCAATAAAAAAAAATTTAAAATTTTTTTTTTTTTAAAATAGCGACCGCCATAGGTGGTCGCTATAGGGTGCCCGGCAGAGGGCCTTCAGCGACCGCCTGGTGGTCGCTGAAGGCCGATCTGCCGGCCTTCTTTAGCGACCGCCATTGGCGGTCGCTAAAGGCCTCTAGCGACGAGGCAACAGCGACCGCCAATGGCGGTCGCTAATAGCCTTATTTACAGTAGTGAAAATAGAAAAGAAAAAAAATTGAGTGTGAAAATTCTCCCCACCATAAATCTTTTTTCCTAGAAGGCCTCAATCATTTTAGTTGATCAAGACAAATGATAAGGGTCAGACTTTTCACTCAAATACATTATTAAAATTCATGAACACCCCCCCCCCCCACTTAGACAATGCTTTCATCCCTAAAAACTATTTGGGCATGTTTCAAGATAGCAAAATCAATAAGTGAAACTCTAACCATAAAACCAAAGGAACTCAGGGTTATATAACTAATAAGGCTTCTCAAAAGAGATAATAAGATTAGGGGACTCAAATGAGAGAAAAACTAATACTCATTAGATAATGGATACCTTAGTCGTCTCCCTACCATTTTAATAGTCTACTAAAACATCCACACACAATTTAGAATTTCCATAAGGAACACCATTTATCATAATATTTAATCATTATTAAAATAATAAAATAGGGACACAATAAGTGAGAAAAACTAAAATATGTGAAAATGAATAGTTTAAAAATGCATTGGATAAGAAACAATTTTTTCAAGATGAATTGGAGAAACCTCTAAAGGAGAAGATCTAGATCATCTCTTTTTATGAATAAAGGCCTTAAAAACCTATGAAGATGGCCAAAATTACAAGAAGAATGACATGTGTTTGGATCACTTTGATAGATTTCCTTCTTAAGACTCTTCTTACTACATTGATGACACATATAGTTCGAATTCCTTGAAGAATCTAATGAGATATTATAAGGAATATTAATACCACCATTTTCATTCTTATATTTGAGCCACATCCCTTTTCCTTTATTGGAGTCACCTTCACCACATCGAAGAACTATGGAAGGATATATTTCCTTAAGTACTATTACTAACATGGACTCAACCTATACCACTTTCCTCACCATATCAATAAATATATTAATCGGATTTTTGACATCATTTATTAAAGATCATGAAAAAGGCCTTTCTAAAAATATTGGGCCTTTAAGGAATAGACCATGACCAATTCTGTGAGATTGGGGAATAAATAAAAAAATTATGGATATACTCCAAAACTAATTGATCATCCTACTAGAGATAGTACAAATATATCCCCTTCACTGCCTTTACAACCTTGGATAAAAATTGTTGAATGAACCAAGCTTTGAAATACTCCAATGAGAGGTCCTCATATGAAATAATCTAAAAAAATAACTTCCACAACCTATAGCATGAACCATAAAAATTAATTATTATTAAAATAACCTTTAATGACCCTGGAAAATCAAGGTGACCAAATATACTTTTGATTCTAAGTATCTAGGTCGGTTCACTAAAAGATCTACTAACAGTGGGTAACCAAAAGCTTCCCTATTGAAATCCATCGAATTTTAGTTGGATTATACTCTAAATAATAATAAAATAGAAATTAATGAAAGCCATCTCAATATCAAAATATGATCATAGTAAAAACTAAAACATAAAAAGAATCTCAATCAACAAATCCAAAAAAACATTTGAAAAAAACTAGGTAATTATTAATTTGAAAAGAATTTATAAATTTTATACTTTATATTATTATATTTTTTTAGAAGAACCCATGATTTCCTTTCTAAGATGTAAATTTTACATTTAAACCAACCTATCACATTAAATATATTTTTAAAAAATCATTTAATATAACACAAACCATCATTTAAATTTAATAACACAACATGAAATAATTTTAGAAATACCCAATTTTATCCAAATCATTAAATTTAAAACCCAATTACCATTTTTATCATTACATTAATTTATAAAAAAATCATTCATTATTTAAAAAAATCAAAATGATTCCATTTTAAACCAAACTCTTATAATTTCGAAACAAATTTTTAAAAAACAATTACAAGTAAGATAGATCCAATTTAAATTAAATAGATGATTAGTGACTATGGGTGAACCTTTAGATATTTTTGATGAGATAATAACCAATCACCCTGATTTCATGTAGATTAATTCAAAACTACAAACATTGGTTCCACATGGTTATAAAATCCATGAAATCTCATCAGGGACCACTATTCCATCTCACATTTTGTCCATAAACACAAAAACAAGCTATAAAAACCCCAAATCATCAATTAATCCCAAACAGAATCAAAAAATATTGATAAATACAAGAAAAAATAAAAATATAATCCAAAAAAAATCTCAAACCCCAACTTCCAATGGTGAATCAAGGTTTAGTACTAAAATGGATGGTCAAAAACATTGTTGTACCTACACCCCAAGTCTCATAGGTTCAACTCTGGTCTACCGTTAAAAACAAAAAAATGGTGCTCTAGAACCTATGAATTTTTAATAAACCAATCTCTGATATTACTTTTTCACAAAACATCCTAGGCTAGCCTCTAAATTGGTATTTTGAGTGGGTCCATGACTTCACTAAGGCACGTTCCCAATTACCTCGTGTGGAAAAAAGTACCAAAGGGAATCAAAACATAACTCATGGTAATAATTTACCACATTAAAATATAAATAATCAAGTATTGGAAAAAACATACAACCTGACCATGTGGTTGAATTTTGGTTTGACTAACTTAAATAAGGAATAATAAAAAAACATATTTGAAAATTAAAAAATTCATAAAAATTCAAAAATTCCATCACGCAAAGCGTGGTTTTGTAATTTCACTGGAATTCTATTAGAATATAATTGAAACTATGGTAATAAACCAATATCCATATTTATTCCTAAAATTGTGGTCGACTATCTCTAATCGACCCTTTGAGATTATGATGCTCTGCTAATGTGTATAGAAGCACTCAGGTCAAATCCTCGGCGATGATACTTTTTAATAGTCGATTGTTTTTAGTTGATTGTATTTTGATTGGGGGGTTTGTTTGCAGAACTTATGAAATAATTTATGGATAATGATTGATTAAAAAAATTGATAAATATTGGGGTGATTTTATTATTGTAGATTTAAGATTATGATATCCTTGAGATTTCCTTTATATTTCATTAAATTAATACCCACTTCACAAGATGACTTTGATCAGAATTCTCAAGTGGTAAAGCTTTAATCCAAGCCATAACCTAACTTTGGGTTCTAATAATTAAAATTAATTTTTTATGGTAGTGTATTTTTGGTTCCAATAATCCATGGAATCTACATATTCTACAAAACATGTCATTAATCCATGACATATAATGGTCAACACACACAATATTAACTCAAAGAATAATCATAGAGAAAATTGTCTCAATCACTTAATATCCCCAAATTATAACTCACCCAAATCGTAGATTTAATTATCCATTTAAATTATTATTAATCTAGTTAAATATTTTTGAGGTGATGAATTATAAAGAAAGTGAAATGAATGGGATAAGAAAAGGGTATTGTGTCGAACACACACCCGATTGTTGAAGAGAGTTAAAAATACTTTAGATAAAATGAGGAAGAAAAAAAAAGGGAAGGGTTTTTAACAAGATTTAAACCATTTTAAGAAAATTAATATTAAACTAAAGATGTGGGATGAGAATAAGAGATATTAAAGAAGAAAATTTCATTAAAACAGAATTACAAATAAAGACTTACAGGATTACAACAATGAAGAACACAAAAGTAAACAAAAATAAAGAGAGGAGGAAAACCTCTAAAGTAAAAAATAATGTGAGTATGTAAGGTCCTCCCAAGGATTTTTAAAGTATTTGATTATGATAATATATTCCCCTCTCTTCTGAAATTCCAACTCTTTTGAAGGAAATGAGGGGGATTTATAGCTCAAGGAGTTGGACTATTTGAATTCCAAATCTATCCCTACACTTGTCTCACCAATTTTTCCATTCAGACAGCATAATCTCGTTATATATTCTTCTTAAAAGTTGTATATAATAATGTTTTCTGACTACTCACAATAATTGGATCCATTTGGACTTATTTAACCAATGTTATGGAAGTTAGAGTAAATAATTGTAATTTATCCATTTAAATCCAAACTTTTCAGAAGGTAGAAATATGAATGGGTTTCGGAATATGATGATTCCCTAAAATAAAAATATTTTATTATATAAAGTTGGCCAAAAATATATTATCTTTTACACTGCATAATCCTAGATTTATTTGATGATTATATCATGAGCAATGTGATGAATAGTGTATAAATTTTAATTCTTGGACAAAATGGTGGGCTAGATTTAAAAGCATCAGTTGATCCACTTTTACTTGTATTTGGACCTTAAAATTTTTATCCATGATTCCTTTTTATAATCAATAAAATATGGTGGAGTTTAATGAAATTTGTGTTTCGGGATTTAGACCAATAAGTCAATCATCATGGCTATTCCAGTTTCTTCACAGATTCTTTGGGTCTTCTTTTGTAGACCATATGACCCTTCAAATGGACAATTTGGCCAAAGGTTCATTCTAATTAAATGTTTTAATTTGATTAAGGAACCATAAAAAATAATAATCATGCAATTTGGATAATTATATTGACATTTATTATTAAGAAATTAAACATACTTGAATCTGGATGAATTCTGGTAGTGCTCTAAAATTTTATTTAATATTTAATCATTAATATTTCACAAATATTATGCTCGTATCATATAAAATAAGTAGAGTATATAATAAATTATGAAACTATTAATAACATAAACTCCCCCACACTTACTCTTGTGCATTTACTCATGTGAAATAAATATAAAAACATAACAAAATCATTTTTACTCACCAAAAAATATTAAAATTTTGTTTTCCCCAATTAGGGGTGGTTTAGATAATTTCACTCATCCATATTGAATTCCACCACAAGTTTTTACAGAAAAAATGTTCCAAAAAAAGTCATTTTTTTATGCCCAAATTTAGAAATGGAAAATGGTGTCACACAAAACTTACTCCACTCAAGATAATAAAATTAATTTATGGACCTTCAATCATTCACCAACCAAAAGTGAAAATATTAGAGTTTTTAAGAGCTCTCATATTCCACTCCCTATACTAAATTGCATAAGAATTAATAGGTCTTTTTAGGGGTTTTTTTGTGGCTATGGGATGGTAAAAAGATGATATCCAAAAGGTAGGAAAAAGGTGTAAAACAACGACAAGGAAAAATTAATGCACATTTTTTTTCAAATGAGACATGAAAGGAAATAGAAACACTTATTTACAAGGGAATGAAAATGTGAAATAAGACACAAAAGAGGAAAGAAATTTGAATTGGATGAGAAGATTAAATATTTACAAACCAAGAATCTTCTACCAATGACATAAGTTATCTTTTTTTTCATGTATTTTTTCAAAAGATGAACTTGAAACAGATCTCACACTCATCTTCCAACCCATGTTTGATCTCCACACAATAATAATTGAAATAGATATAACAAGATCAAAGGGTGAGTAACAGTGATTTTTGACCCACCCAATACACAACCCATTCTTATTTTTAATTTTTATATTTTTTTTTTTGAACACTTTTCAATATCATTTATACAAGATGAACGTATATACATTCCCAAACCCCACTAAAGGATAACCTCTCCCCCATACATAAATTGATTCTTTCCAGCAAGAATATGATAACATGGTGAAAATAAACAAAAGGGTAACCAAAATTAAATCCATTCCCCTCTCACACTTAAATTTCATAAAAAATATGCAATGAAAATCCAAGTTGAAATTGGGTTAGATAAGGTATTGGGATTGTAATGTGGATATTAAACAAAAGGTCTTCATAGGCTAGAAGGTACTTTCAAAAGGAGGATTAATGTATGGTTAATGGGAGGCTATTTGGCTATTATAATTCTCATGGGGTAAAAAAATTCCTCTATAATTTTAATTCAAAAAAATGTAGGAAATTTAGCTTAAAGGTCCACAAACTCAAGATTCAAAAATGTGGGTGAAAACACACATTTTGAAAAGATGGCCATAGGTGGCCTTGGCATGAAAGAAAATGTTTTTCCTCACAGTTGGGAAAAATCATTTTCCCAATCAACAATTGAGCATTCAAAATATTTTGGTTTTGACACAATATTTTTTATCCAAATATATAATTAAAATACAATATTTTTTAGATGAAACTATGTATTTTTTACTCACCAAAATGGTTAGATAAAAATTCAAAAGTAAAAGGTGAGTAATTATGACTCTTTTGGGTTTTTTTCATATTTTTTTTTAGTTTTTTTAAAAATACACACCCACACAAAAGAGAAATAAAAAAAGAAAGGGTTTGATAAAGAAAGTGGTAAAATGAAATAGAGAGGAAGAAAAAGAATGAGGTAGAGATAGAGAGAGAAGTTAAAGGGAAATAGGTTCCCCAAGTTTGGATTTGGAGGGTCATCCTTGCAATCTGGTGGTGGGTCTACTGTGGATCTGATGGAAGTTGATGTTGTTCCAGGATTCTATTTCCTCTCATGGTGATGCTTTAAATGATTTCCATTAACTGTGAATGTCCTTTTTGTATAGGGTTATTATACTTTCACTACACCAAATGGGTAAACATGAGAAATAGTAAAAGGACCTTCCCAATGAGAATTAATCTTACTTGGGTGAAGTTGAAATCGAGAATTGAAGAGAATTACCTTTTAACCTTCATGAAATACCTTTCTCAGGATGTGTTTATCATGGAGTGACTTGGATGTTTCTTTGCAGAGGTTAGAGTTATCGTAAGAATTATGTCGAAGCTCCTCCTGTTAAGCCATTTGCAACAATCTTTCTTCACTAGATTTTTCAAAATCAAAATTAGAAAAGTTTTTACAACCCAAAATAACTTATGTTGGATTTAAACTATAAAATTAAATGATTTACCAAAAACTATCCTAAAAGGAGACACCCCAATGGGTGTTTTATAAGTAGTTTGATAAGCCCAAAGTGATCCACCAGTCTTTCAGGACAGTCTTTTCAAGTGGGTTTTACAATTCTCTCAAGAACTCTTTTCACTTCTCTATTAGAAAGTTCATCCATTCCATTTGTATGGGGGTGATATGCAGTTGAAGTTTAATGTACAAACCCATTATTTTTTAAAATATATTCCTTGGTTCTATTACAATAATGGTTTCCTAAGTCACTTATCAAGGAACGTGGTGTGCCGAATTAGTGGAAGATGTGTGTCTTTAAAATCTTACTAAGAGTATGTGAATCATCCTCTATATTGGGTTTTGCCTCAACCCACCTAGAAACATAATCAACAAAAATAAGAATGTTTGAGAATCCATTAGAAGGGGGAATAGTCCCATGAAATCAATTCCCCAAATATAAATATCTCGGGGAAAATTAAAGGCTTTTAGGGCATTTCATTTCTCATTGAAATTATGCCAAACTTTTGGAAAGTGGGAAATGATTGATAGAACTCATGTGAGTCCTTAAAGAGTGAAGTCCAGAAGAATCCAGAGTCTATGACCTTTCAAGAGGTCCTTTGTGGTCCAAAGTGGCCACCACTAGGCATTGAGTGAAATAATTCTAATATGGAAGAATGTTAATTTTCATTAACACATCTCCTAATTACCCTGTCTTCCCTAGTTTTCCAAAGTTTATTTTCTTCCCAAAAATAGTATTTTGAATCTCTTTTCTACTTCATTTTTTGTTCTTTTGAAAACAATTTAGGAAATATACCAGAAACCATGTAGTTTACAATTGGGGAATACCATGGTAACTTTGGAGTGTTAGATGAAAGGTGCTTAGTGGGGAATTTAGGATCAATGATTTCTGAAAGAGAAATATTAGAAATTCTACATAGGTGATCAGCCACAGGGTTTTCTTTTTCCTCATATATCTTTTATTTCATGGTCAAAATCATGGAGAATTAGGATCCATCTTATTAGTCATGGTTTTGAATCACATTTCTTTAGTAAGAACATTATAGCAGAATGGTCTGTGAAGATGATGGTTTTGGCACCTAAGAGATAGGTCTGAAATTTATCTAAGGCAAAAACCACTGCTAAAAGTTATTTTTTAGTCATAGTGTAGTGAGGATGAGTTTTATCCAATGTTTTTGAGGCATAATATATGACATGAGGAATTTTTTCTCTTCTTTGACCAATAACATCCCCAATATCTCTATCAGAAGCATCACACATCAACTCGAATGGTAAGGACCAATTTGGGGGTTGGATTATTGGGGAAGATGTAAGAGAAATTTTGAATTCAAAAAAGTATCTCTTGCAAACCTCATCAAAATAGAATGTGACATCATTTTGGAGAAATCAAGTGAGTGGGAAGGAAATCCTACTAAATTTATGGATGAATCTCAGATAGAAACCGGCATGACCAAGGAATGAATGGATGTATTTAATAGAATTGGGTTCTGGAAGTGATTGGATCACTTCAATTTTGGAAGGATCAACTTCAATACCATCTTGTGAAACTATATTCCACAAAAAATCCCATTTCTTACCATGAAGTGAAATTTTTTAAAATTTAACACAATGATACACTAGACACACACATTTGGAGGACTAGAGACAGTGAATTCAAGCAATATTCAAATGACTCAACATAAATGGTAAAGTCATCCATGAAGACTTCTATGCAGTGTTTAATGAATTCAGAAAATATACTCATCATACACCTCTAGAATGTTATAGGAGCATTGCAAAGGCCAAAAGGCATTCTCTTATATGCATATTTTCCAAAGGGGAAAGTTAAAGTTATATTTTATTGGTTTTGAGGTGTGATTGGGATTTGGAAGTTGGTGTTGAATCCATCAAGAAATTAGTATTGTGACTTTCTCTCTAATCGTTCTTGCATTTGATCAAGGATTAAAAGAGGGCAGTTATCTTTTCGTGTTTCAACATTTAATATTTGGTAATCAATGCACACATGCCATTTGTTCTTCACTCAAGTTGTAACTACCTCTCAATGTTCATTTGTGACAATAGTTATCCCACCTGTCTTAGGTAAAACTTAAATTGGACTAACCCATTCACTATCAAAAAATTTGTACATAATACCTGCTTCAAGAATCATAGTAATCTCTTCCCAAACTACCTCAAGTATTATTGGATTTAGTCTTATTTGTGGTTGTCTAATTAGTTTGGATGATTCCTCAAGATGGATGTGATGCATGAAAAGAGCAAGGTTGATTCCTTTTAGGTCATCTGGGGTCCAACAGGAGGCCTTTTTGTTTTCCTCTAACACCTGAACAATTTTAGAATCCTCTGTTTTGGTAAGTAAAGTAGAGATAATGATAGGATATGAGTGATAATATAAAAGGAATTCATATTTCAGGTTTTCAAGAAGAGGTTTTAGATCAGTCTCATCATTCATTTGTGGGTTAGAAAACTTGAGAATGGAGGAAGGGACTTCAGTTTATTTAGATTCATTTTCCTTGATACTGTAAAAGGTGGTGTAGTAGAGATCAGAGTTGATGTGGGATTCAAGAGTGTTTTCAATATCCTTTAAATTTATGGAGTCTATGAATGAAAGGTTAACATCAACTTCACCATTTATGACTTTTTTAATCATGGTAAAAATATCATAAGATCATTTATTATTAGAACATGAAGAACAAGATGGATTTGGGTTCAATTTACTCTTACAAGTGTCCTCAAAAGTATGGATTGAGAATGCAGAGTGATCCTCATATGGGTATCGCATGGCTTGGAAAATGTTGAACTTGAGCAGTTGGTCACCAAATTCCATAGATAAGATGCCTGAATGGACATCAATCTTGGTTCTCGCATTCATTAGAAATGGTCTTCCTAGAATTAGGGGAGAAGAGTTCATCTCACCTTCTATTTAAAGGACATAGAGATCAGCGGAGAAGATAAGATCATTCACACAAACAATGATATCCTCGATTATACCCTTCGGACTAGAAGTTCCTCAATTTTCCAATTGAATGACCACACCCATTGGATATAAGGGACGAAGACCAAGGTTAGAGAATAAGGATTTGGACATGACATTAATTGAGGCTCCTAGGTCTATGAGTGCATCATCGAATTTGGAACTTCCATTTTTCCATGGAACCGTAAAGGTCCCTGGATCTTTGCACTTTATGGGAATAGACTACTAGGTGGAAACATTTTTAAAGGCCCTAAGTTGCATCTTGTGGTTTTAAAATTCCTTAAGAAACTTGGAATACTTAGGGATTTGTTTAATGGAATCTAAGAGGGGTATGTGGACTTCAACAGGTCTAAACATGTCAATCATTTTAGGATTGGGTTCAAAGGACTTATTTCTCTTAGAAACAGCTTAAGGAAAAGTAATTGGGTTCCTGGTTGGAATGGAAGGAGGCAAGGGAATGTATTTAGATTCCTTTTCGAGTTTCTTTTTCTTTTTATTTTATAGGTCAACATTTAAAGTGGGTTTGGAGGAAATATCTTGAAGCATAGAAATTTTCTTTCCTGATATAAGTGCAATTTAACTAACATTACCCTTGGGATTGGGTAATGTTTGAGCTAGGAGTTAGGAAGATTTTGATTTTTGTTGCTGGCTCAGGTCGGATGAAAGTTAACCAATTTGGGTTTCGATGTTTTTGAGGTTAAAATGGGTGAAGGAGGAAAGATCTTCCACTACACTTTCCCATGGTTTCTTGGAAGAAGAGGCTTGTCCCATATTGGGATTACCTTGATTTTGGTTCTTGGGAAAGTGATTGTATTGTTTTGTGAATTAGGAAGGCTCACTATGATAGTGGAATCCAGGAGGAGGAAGTGAAGGATTTATCCTTTTAGGTTGAGTAACAAAAGAGTAAGGTTGTTGGAAGTTACCAACACCTTGAACATATTGGAACTGGTTTGGGTTTTGAGTAGGGAATTGAGGGGGATAATATATAGGGTTTCTATACCTTAATCCTTGGTTATAAGAAGAAGAAAATGCCTCAATGTGAGGTTGGTTAGAGGTTCTAATGAACTGACCTGATAGTTGAGGTTTGGTGTTCCTATGAGCATATATGGAATTGAGATCCATTAATTTGGATGAATCAAAGGGATCCTCTTGAAGTTCTGGACATGTGTTAGTTGGATGAGATGGGGAGATATAAATTCCACAGTTCTTGATAGGTTCGGGGAATAGAGATTGTGGAAAAGATGAGGTTGGGGCATTCGATGCCACAGCTAGTTGTCACACAAGACCTGTAAGTTCACTCATCCACTCTGTCATCTTGTTCTGCTCTATAGATTTATTATCTTGAGCTTATTTGACTTAAGCATGTTCTAGAGTATGTAATTTTTGGGTGTTTTCATCCATGTTACTTATGAGATCTCTTGCAGCTATGGGAGTTTTATCAACCATAGCACCACCACTTGCGACAATAATGAGGGTTCTCTCCATAGCCAATAACCCCTCATAGAAGTATTGGATCAAGAGTTGGTTAGAGATTTAGTGGTGTGGTCAGGTTGAAACAAGATTTTTTAACCTCTTCTAATACTCATGGAGTGATTCATTTGGAAATTGATGAATAACACTTATTTCCTTTCAGATAGAATCAGTGTGAGAATCAGGAAAGAATTTACCTAAAAAGAGTCGATTCATGTCATTCCATGTGGTTATGGAACTAGGAGGGTGTTAGTAAATCCCTGAATTAGCAGTGTCAACTAAGGAGAAAGGGAATTCTTGGAGTTTGATTTGTTCTTCACAAACACCTTGATTCTTCATGGTAGGTAACACCACTTAGAACTCATTAAGGTGGAGATATGGATTCTCATCTGCTAGCCCGTGGAAATAAGGGAGGAGATGAATCAAACCCAATTTGAGTTTGAAGTCTGCCTCTGTATTTGGATATTGAATACCAAGAGGTTGCTAATTCATATCATGGGAAGAAATTTCTTTATGTTTTTGTTCTCTGTGATTGGCCATATCTAATTCAATTGGTTTGACAAGGACAGGTTCTTGAATGAGTTGATTATATATGATTTTTTTCCTAAGTTGGCAAATCTTTTGCTCAATTTCAGGGTCCAAAAAATCCTAGGGATTATTTGGGAGGCTACAGGGAATTTAGATAGATTTTTTAAGATAGAGTAACATGAGTTTTTCTTTGTGTTTTTTTCCATTTATGATTTTTATGAGAAAGCGGGTTTTTCTTGGTGTTTTTTTCATGTTTTTTTTTAATTTTGTTTTTTTTTGTTTTTTACAATAATAAAAAACTAATGACTACTTAATTTCACCGTCCATAGAAATGGGTCCATTTGAAAGTATGGATGATTGTCACCTATCGACCATTCAAGGTTTTGATTCACTATTAACATGTATAGCATCACTTGGGTCGAATCCTCGGTGATGATACTTTTTAATAGTCTGTTGTTTTTAGTTGATTTTATTTTGATTGGGGGGGGTTCCAAGCTTATGAAATAATTTATCGATGATTTTTGATTTAGAAAATTGATAAATATTGGGGTTAGTTTATTATTGGGGATTTAATCTTATGATATCCTTGAGCTTTGCTTTATATTTCATTAAATTAATACCCACTTCACAAGATCACTTTGATCAGAATTACCAAGTGTTAAAGCTTTAATCCAAGAGATGACATAACTTAGGGTTCTAATAATTACCATTAATTGTTTATGGTAGTGTATTTGTGGTTCCAATAATCAATGGAAACCACATATTAAACAATACATGTCATTAATCCCTGATATATAAAGTTCAACATACACAATATTAACTCAAAGAATACTCATTGAGCAAAAGCTCTTAATCACATAATATACGTAATTATAACTCACCCTAATGGTATATTTACTCATCCATTGAAATTATTATTAATCTAGTTGAATATGTTTAAGGTGATCAATTATAAAGAAAGTGAAGAGAACGAGATAAGAAAAGAGTATTGTGTCGAACATACACCTTGTTGTTGAAGATAGTTAAAAAATGATTTTCAATTGAATGAGGATGAAAAATGTTACACCCCTCCCCTACCTCATTGTTTTGAGGAGGCGGTGAGGGTTACTTGGCCTTAAGAGACGTTCCCAAGACGCTAAAGGCTAGAAATAAATGTCGAGGGCTCCGAGAACAATTGGAGAATGATTTTCCCTTGAGAAAAAACCAACCAAAAAACCACAACTAAATGATGCATGTCGACAAAACCAAACTCATACATTACCCAAGACAACCAGATATTCCATAATCTCACATGCCAACACAACACAATACAACATCAGAGTACAATGTGGAAGACTCAACAAGAACACCATGAGCCATGACACCACCACAATTCCACACCATGCTCCAAGCTCCATGTTTCACCAAGACATCACAACATACCACTAAAGGAGGTTAATTCCTTACCTTTTCCCAAATCAAGGTACAAAACATCTACAAAGACACCAACATGCCAAAGCAGGGGGTGAGTACTAAAACTCAGTAGGATTTCCCCAAATTACTTCCCAACACACGCCACTAGGATAAAACCGTTAGAACATTTATATAAAATAATTTATATAAAATAATCACAAGTGAAACCATTACCATAAGCCAACCATGCTCTTACCAAGCCATCACACCCAACCGAAGAAATCAAAGGAAAGCCAACCGATAATCCATAACCTTTCCAACATTTACCCATTGACACAACAATTCCATCTTTCAAAGTAGTACACAACAAAACAATCATAAGGGTAGCACTTTCGTCCAACCTGTTTCATCCATTTACAACTAGTGGATCTTCCCGTCCACTTATCATTGATGCTGGTCCTTCCGTCCACTATCCATCCCCCTTTATTATAGTGGTACTTCCCTCCATATTCCACACAACAATTTAACCAATCACAACCTAGCATATAATCCATCACGGTCACAACAGCATCATGTAATCAACTAATTCCATTACATGTCAATTCACTACAATAAATCACCCATTTAATGAAAAACATTTTCCATGCCAAACCCTATTTCAATAAAAAAACATTTTTATTGAAAATAATTTATATCAATCATTTTCAAAAAATCAACCATAGAATCTTTTTTTTAATCTCCATTTTAAAATCCACAACAAAAGTATTTCACCACAAAACCCTCATTTCCCCAAAACATCACCCAAGGGATTTTCCACCGATTTCTCACATCAAACCACAATTAATTTCAAGCACATAAATTTAATTATAACAAAGAACCACTATTTCAAACCATGTGGAGTTGAGAGAGAAGCCACTTACCTTTAGGGTTCCTGAGAAATCGACCCACAAACAACCGCACCTCAAATCTGGCGAACGCACCACCGGAACCTCCCTAGATCCCCTCCCCTAACCATAACAAGCATCAAAATCATCATCCAAGGCACCCCCCAACTTTAGATCTACACACAACAAGTGTAGATCTATAAAACCAAGAAAGAGGGGGAAGTAGATCTAGAGGAAAACACAAGATAAGCAAGAGGAGAGACTTACCCGGGAGAAACCACCTTCAATCCACCTTGAAACTCCTTCGAATCACTTCCAAAACATGTGGGAGAGCACCCCTAACCCCTGAGAACCCAAAAACCCAATTGAGGATCGAGTGGGAGGAAGATATGAGTGAAATGAGGCAATCCCGAGTGATCCCGGAACTTGTAACCCTAACATTAAGTGGCCGCACGGTTAGCCCACACGGTTTGGAAAATCGTGCGCTAACTATGCGCACGCCACTGCATCGAGAGCCAGGGTCCACATAGTTTCTTCAAATGGTTTGGAAAACTGTGCAGAGGCCGTGCGAGGCCAACTGTCTCAAGAGAAAGGGTCCACACGGTTTCTTGGGGAACCCACATGGTTTCCACTAACAATGCTCAAACCGTGCACCCCTTAAAAAGCCTCCAAACTCATCCAAAACCATTCCAAGATCTCCCAACCTCTTCCTAACTAATTCCATGTACTTCAAATAAATAAAAAATTCCACATACCTCAAACCAGGGGTGCTACATTCTCCCCACCATTGGACTTTCCATCCTTGGAAAGTATTGAACCCGCCCTTTGCCGAAAGAGCTCGGGCCACTGCTCAACCATCTCTTTCTCTCACTCCCAAGTCTCCTCTTGAATTTGACCATGTTGCCACAAAACACAAACTAAACCGATGCTTTTACCATGCAATACATTCTCTTGCCTATCCAAAACCCGCACTGGCCCGTGCACCAACGAAGCATTTGGTTCTAGCTCAACATGATCCCATCGAATTACATGGTCACGATCCGGCTGATACTTTTTCAAATGCGACACATGAAACACATTGTGTACTGCACTAAACCGTGGTGGAAAATCCAAATGATAAGCCACCTCACCAACCCGCTCAAGAACCTCAAAAGGTCCAATATACCTCGGAGATAGCTTTCCCTGCTTCCCAAATCGATTATGTCCCAACCTAGGAGAGATCCTCAAGAACACATGATCACTCACCTGGAACAAAAATGGCCATCGACGATGATCCACATATGATTTATGACGACTATGAGCTGTCTCCATTCTCTTCCTGATCAACTTGATCTTCTCCGTAGTCTCCTGGACAAGAATCAGTCCAACCATCAAAGACTCACCCATTTCCACTCAACATAGTGGAGAACGACACGGCCGCCCATACAATGCTTTAAACGGAGCCATCTTTATGGATTCCTGATAACTTTTATTGTACGAGAACTCAACCAACGACAATTGCTCCTCCCACGAGCCACCAAAATCCATGAAACAAGCCTACAATATATCCTCCCGAGTTTGTATCATCCTCTCAGATTGACCATCCGTCTGAGGGTGATACACCGTACTCATCATCAACTGCGTTCCATGGGATTGCTGTAAGGATTTCCAGAAACGAGATGTAAACCTCAGATCTCTATCTAATATAATCAAATTGGAACACCATGCCTCTTTACCACCTCCCAGATATAGATTTTGGGAAGATCCTCCACCGTATGAGATTCAAGAATCAGGATGAAATGGGCCGACTTCGTTAGTCGATCCACTATCACCCAAATGGTATTGTGCTTATTGACCATTATTGGGATACCTGGGACAAAATAAATCGCTATCTGCTCCCACTTCTAAACAGGTATTGGTAAAGACTGAAACATTATTGCTGGCCTCTGATGCTCTGCCTTGACCTACTTACAAGTCAAGCATCTCGAAAAAAACTCAGCCACACTTCTCTTCATACCATCGCAACAAAACTGCGCTTTTAACTCTTTATACATCTTCTGAATTTCAGGATGAACAGCCCACCTGGAATGATGATACACCCTAAGGAGATCCTTCTTCAAGCAACTGGTACAACCATCTGATTCCGAAAACACAAAACTGAATCTCCATTCATTTTCCAACCCTCAATGGTCTCCCCACCATTGAGTCTCGACCCCATGGTCACACACTCAGAATCGGATATTTGTACCTCTCTAACCAGGCCAACCAAGCCAAGAATCAACAAAACTAGAAAGAAGACCGCTCTATCGCCCTGGTCCTCACATTCCAAACTCATATCAACTATAACCGACATCAACTGCCATGGGTCTGATGCTTGTTTCACCACCTGAGAATATGATTTTCTACTTAATGCATCTGCCACCGAATTTCCCTTACCTAGTGTTTACATCAAGTAAAAATCAAACATCTGGAGATATTCCATCCATATCCTTTTCCTCAAGTTCAAATCCCTTTGTGAGAAAATGTGTTTCAAGCTCTTATGATCTATATATACCATGAATTGCACACCGAATAGATAATGACACCACACTTTCAAAGCATAGACCATTTTTGCCAACTAAAAATCATGAGTTGGGTAGTTCTTCTCATGCACTCTCAACTGTCGTGATCCATATGTAACCACATGATTCCCTTTCATGAGAACGCACCCCAACCCTGATCCCGATGCATCAAAATACACCACGTACCCTTTTCTTGATTCTGGAAAAACCAAGATTGGTGCTGATGTAAGACGACCCTTTAGCTCTTCGAAACATTGTTGACACTTTTCATTCCACTGGAATGGAACATTATTTCTTTTCAAAGTTGTCATCGGTGAATCCAAACGTGAAAAATCACAAGAAAAACGTCGTTAATACCTAGCTAGACCAAGAAAACTGTATATCTCAAACACATTCTTTGGAGGTTTCCATGAGATAACAGCATCTATCTTTTCTGGATCCATTAAAACACCCCTTTCAGAAATAACATGGCCAAGAAAATGAACTTCGTGTATCCAAAATTTACACTTTGAAAATTTGTCATACAACCGATGATCCTTCAAGATCCCCAGCACTGTCACCAAGTGCTTCTCATGCTCCACCCCTGTCTTTGAATACACCAGAATATCATCAACAAACACCACCACAAATTAGTCCAGATATCTCTGAAATATATGATTCATCAATTCCATAAACACCGCTGATGCGTTCATTAGACCAAAGGGCATAACCACATATTCATAATGGCCATATCTACTTCTGAAATCTATTTTAGAAATATCCTCCTTCCTCGCCCGCAATTGATGATATCCCGACCTCAGGTAGATCTTTGAGAACCACTGGGATCCCCTCAACTAGTCGAACAAATCATCAATTCGTGGAAGTAGATATATATTCTTTAACATAACTTGGTTAAGTCTACGATAATCAACACATATCCTTAAGGTTTTATCCACCTTTTTCACAAACAACCTTGGCGCTGCCCACATAGACGTGCTAGGCCGGATAAACCCTTTGTTTTCTAACTCTTCCAACTGGATTTTCAATTCCCACAATTCAGCTAGTGCTATCTGATAAGACAGAAGTGAGATATTACTGGTCCCTGGAATTAGATCAATCGTAAAATCCACTTCTCTTACGGGAGGTAACCCAGATAATTCATCAGGAAAAACATCCATGAACTGATCCACCACTACCGGAGGAAAACTCTGATCAACACCATATACCAATTCCAATGACAACACCACCAACTGATATGATAACATACCCACTGCTGGTGCCAACAAACCCATTGCACCCTGCCTTTCATGCTTCTCTCCTCTAAAGAGATATTTAACTCCATCGTGTGTCGTAAAATCCACTGTCCGCACATCACAGTCGATGTGGTCCTTAAAAGCCACCAGCCAATCCATTCCCAGTATTACATCATAACCATTCATCTCAAGCATTGAGAAGTTCCACACTATCTCAACCTCGCCCAGAACGACACAACATTCTCTACACAAGAAAGCTCAAAACTCTCTTCGACCCAGAATAGTTTGAAGTTTCAAAACCGCGGGCATCATTTCTACCCTTAAATCCAACAAATCAACCACACATGCAACAATAGATGAGTGTGAAGCACTCGTATCAAACAACACTTGTATCAAGGTATAATTTAAAAGAATAGTACCTCACACCGTGGATGGTCCTGACTGATCATCCACCACAACCTGCTCAGATCCAAACACATGTTTTCTTGCCACACTCTGCTCTTTATTGTTCTGCTGAGGCATCGTGGTATTCCAAGAATCGCCATGATCCACTTTACTCTGCTGTCGAGGGGTATGCTGCTGCCCCCATCTCGTCGAATCATACGATGTCTACGATCCCTGGGGAGTGTCACGTGCACTCGACCTTGGAGTATTCCAACAATAACGTTGTAGATGTCCCACATGCTTACAATTATGACATGCTCGAGGTTGGGTCATACAATCCCGCTTGATGTGTCCAGTAGAACCACACTGAAAACATATCATCTTGCTCTCGGGCTTCGAAGGAAGATTCACCGATCCTACTGTCATATTATATGTTATATTTCCGCCCTAGGAATAAGTGTCCCTCTTCTTCTTGAAACTATCATTAGAGTTCCCACTATTCCCCCTGGGTACCGCCATGCTTCCCATGCCCGAATTTCCCAACAAATCATGCCCAGCCACCGAGGCTCTATTCACCATCTCCGTGTAATCATCTATACACAGCACTGCTATCTTTAAACGGATTTCTTGCCTCAACTATGGTTCAAATATCCTTGCCTTAAATGACATTCTACCCACCACCTCGGGTGCAAATCGCACTAAGTTCATAAACATAGTTGTGTACTCCTTCACCGACATCATCTCTTGCTTCAAACTGAAGAAATAATTCGTACGCTGAATTCTAAACATATGTGGGTAGAATTGTTTGTTAAACAATTCCTCAAAGCCTTCCCACATCATACCCTGGACTGTCCCAGTTTGGACTACCAACTCCCACCACTAAAGGGAAATATATTCCAACATATACATGGCCAACTTCACTTTTAACTCTACTGGGGTTCCCAAGAACTCGAAGATCTTGTTTATTCTATTCAACCATGCTTCTGGACTTTTTGGCTCTAAATCACCCCTAAAGATGGGTGGATTTTTCTTTTGAAATTGAACCGTATGATCCACATGCCTTGGTTCATCCCCTCTATTTCCACTTCCCACAGCTTGGAAAGCTTGCACTATACTTTGCACTAGCTGTTGGTTCACCTGAGGCTGAGGTGCAACCACATTCTTAGCAGCCTCCTTCGGTTGGTCTCTACGACGCCTACCTGGTGCCATTTCTATAAACAGAAAACAAAAAACCATGAGTCTCACTTCCGTATACATCATAAGATCCCATTTCAAATCACATTACACAACACTATCACAACAAGGCTTTCCACCAGTTCACATTTTTCCACATGTGCCATGTTTCACCATTTGGAAAAACAAAACCATTTTCAAAATATGAATTTATTCACATTACAATTTCGCATTACATCATAAATCCTTATACCCAAATGAAATATGCATCCTAGAGGGAAGTCATTTCTACCATGCATTTCATGCTCATCTCATTGGCTGCACCAACGACAATGAGATATCCAATGCATATACGTGTCTCTAAAACACTTATGTACCCAACTCCCTAGTAACTTGAATTTCAGCAAAAAAGGGTTATCTATGTCCTTTTATGATATACATTCCAAGTTCTGACAATCCTACGCCTTTCTACCATCCCGACTCAAGGAGTATACCACAACGAATGTCAACACCAAGTCCGACAATCAACTCCAAAGGACCGAACAAACTGATACCACTTGTAAAACCCCGCCCCTACCCCATTGGCTTGAGGAGGAGGTGAGGGTTACTTGGCCTTAAGAGACGTTCCCAAGGTGGTAAAGGCTAGAAATAAATGTCGAGGGCTCTAAGAACAATTGGATAATGATTTTTCCTTCAGACAAAACCAACCAAAAAACCACAACTAAATGATGCATGTCGAGAAAACCAAACTCATACATTACCCAAGACAACCAGATATTCCATAATCTCACATGCCAACACAACCCAATACAACATCAGAGTAAAATACAGAAGACTCAACAAGAACACCACGAGCCATGAAATCACCACAGCTCCACACAAAGTTCCAAGCTCCAAGTCCAACCAAGACATCACAACGCACCACTAAAGGAGGTTGATGCCTTACCTTTACCCACGTCATGGAACACAACATCTACAAGGACACCAACATGCCAAAGTAAGGGGTGAGTACTAAAACTTAGTAGGATTTCCCCAAATGACTTCCCTACACAATCCACTAGGATAAAACCATTAGCACATTTATATAAAACAATTTATATAAAATAATCACAAGTGCAACCATTACCATAATCCAACCATGCTCTTACCAAGCCATCACACCCAACCAAAGAAATAAAAGGAAAGACAACCGGCCAGACACAACCTTTCCAACATTTACCCATTGGCACAACAATTCCATCTTGCAAAGCAGTACACAACAAAACAATCATAATGGTGGCACTTCCATCCAACCTGTTTCATCCATTTACAACTAGTGGCTCTTCCCGTCCACTTATCATTGATGGTGGTCCTTCTGTCCACTATCCATCCCCCTTTATTATATTGTTACTTCCCGCCCACTTCAACAAAACAATTCAACCAATCACAACCCAGTATATAATTCATCATGGTCACAACAACATCATGTAACCAACCATTTCCATTACATGTCAATTCACTTCAATAAATCACCCATTTATTGAAAACCATTTTCCATGCCAAACCCTATTTCAATAAGACAACCTTTTTATTGAAAACCATTTCTATCGATCATTTTCAAAAATCAACCATATCATCTCATTTTAAAATCTCCATTTTAAAATCCATAACAAAATCATTTCACCACAAACCCCTCTTTTCCTCAAAAATCCCCAAAACATCCCCTAAGGTATTTTCCACCAATTTCTCACATCAAAACACAATTAATTTCATGAACAACTAATTAAGTGTAATAAAGAACCACTATTTCTAACCAAGTGGAGTCGAGAGAGAATCCACCTACCTTTACGGTTCCCAAGAAATCGACCCACGAACAACCGCACCTCAAATCCGGAAAATGCACCACCGACACCTCTCTAGATCCCCTCCCCTATCCATAACAAGCCTTAGAAGCATAATCCAAGGCAACCCAAACCCTATATATACACACAAAAATAGTAGATCTAGAAAACCAAGAAAGAGGGGGAAGTAGATCTAGAGGAAAACACAAGAGAAACAAGAGGAGAGACTTACCCAGGAGAAACCACCTTGAATCCACCTTGAAACCCCTTCGAATCGCATCCAAAACGAGTGGGAGAGAACCCCTAAAACCTGAGAACCCAAAAACCCTAGTGAGGCTCGAGTGGGAGGAATAGAGGAGTGAAATAAGGCAATCCCGAGTGAGCCTGGAACTTATAACCCTAACTTTAAGTGTCCGCATGGTTATCCCGCATGGTTTGGAAAACCCTGCGCTAACCGTGCACACGCCACTACCTCTAGAGCTAGGGTTTGCATGGTTTCCTCACACGGTTTGGCAAACTGTGCAGAGGCTGTGCAAGGCCTACTGTCTTGAGAACAAGGGTATGCACAGTTTCTTAGGGAACCCACAAGGTTTCCACTAACCGTGCTCAAACCGTGCACCCCTTAAAAAGCCTCTAAACTCATCCAAAACCATTCCAAACTCTCCCAACCTCTTCCCAACTCATTCCATGCACTTTAAATACATAAAAATGCATAAATAAAGGCCACATACCTCAAACCCGGGGTGCTACAAAAATAAAGGGAAGAGGTTTTAACTTTATTTAAACCATTTTATTAACATTAATATTAAAATAAATAAGGTGGATGATAATAAGAGATATTAAAGAAGAAACATTCATTAAAATATAATTACAAAAAAAAGAGACTTACAATATTTCAACAATGAAGAACACAAAAGTAAATGAAAACAAAGAGAGGAGGAAAGGTCTCTAAGGTAAATACTTGAGTATGGAAGGTACAACCAAGCCTTTTTAAAGCCTTTTTTCATGCCAATATATGATCCTATCTTCTTAAATGTCAACTATTTTGAAGGAAATGAGGGGGGTATATTTATAATCAAAGGATATGGACTGTTTTAATTCCAAATTTGTCTCAACATTTGTGTCACAGGTTTTCCCATTCAGAAAGATGAATCTCAAGATATATTATTCTTAAAAAATTTAGATAATAATTTTTTCCGACTACTCTAAATATTTGGAGCCATTTGAACTTATGGAACAAAAGTTATTGCAGTTGTAGTAAACAATTGTAATCTGTCCATTTCAATCCAGACTTTTTAGAAGGTCTAAATGTTAATGGGTTTTTAATAATAATATGCCCACAAATAAGAATATTTTATTCTATAAAGTTGTCAGCACATATAGTGTATTTCACACTAAAAAATCCTTGCTTTATTGGATAACTATATCATGAGAAATGTCATGAATAGTGTCTATATTTTAATTCCCGGTAAGAATGGTGGACTGGACTTAAAATCATCAATTGGACCCCTTGTTCTTATAGTTGGACCTTCAAATATTTATCCATGATGACTTTTGATAATAAAGAACATATGGTGGAGTTTCAAAAAATTTGGGCTTCAGGATTTATACCAGTAACTCAATCATTAGGGCTAGTCCAGTTTCTTCACAGATTCTTTGGGTCTACTTGTGTGGATCAGATGACTCTCCAAATGGACGATTTGGCCACAAGTTGCTTCAAATAAAATGTTTTAATTTAAGTAAGGACCCCTAAAAAACAAGAATATTGTAATTTGGATAAGTATGGTGATAGTTATTACAAAACCATTAAATACACATGGATCTTGATGAATTCAAATAGTGGTCTAAAATTATATTTAATATTTAAACATTAACCTTTCACACAAATTATGCACATTTCATATAAAATAAGTAAATGGAGTATATAATAAATTATGAAAATATTAATAACATTACTTACACTGTAAATATTTTATATGCAGCCATTTTGCAGTGCCACTTCCTAACCAACCAGGGCTCCTGTGGATCCCACCGTTATTATAGAGGTTTGTTATTACAACCACCCTAATCCAATTACTAATCCTTTAAAATTTAAAACGTAAAATATTTTATGAATAACTTATTTTATCAAACATTACTTCATCATAATGAATTAT
This sequence comes from Viscum album, assembly GCA_963277665.1. Classification (NCBI taxonomy): domain Eukaryota; kingdom Viridiplantae; phylum Streptophyta; class Magnoliopsida; order Santalales; family Viscaceae; genus Viscum; species Viscum album. The sequence goes on from CAUJRU010000567.1 coordinate 319,705, forward strand.
ACATATTCAATCAAATGAAAATGATCCCTCGCTTCTGGTTATTAAAACTCTAATAAGTCTTCATACTTCCTTAAAGTCATCCACAATAAACATATTAATTAGTTATCTATAATATTTTTCATGTGTAAAAAAGATGAAATTATTTTATTAAATAGAATAAAATACCAAAAATAATATCCCATATCCTTAACATCTTAAATATTTTCTTCATTTGTTAATAAATCATCAAAATTACATACTCTTTATCACCAGTAAAAATAATTTCATAAATAAATACAATAATAATAAGAGTATTTTTCTTTATCTCTTCATTGTAAGTTTATATCCCATTCTCACTTCATTGAAATTAATATGTTATAAAAAACCATAAATTTTATAATAACAACCTCATTGTTATTATTTTTATTTATAGAGATTTCAGTTTTCACACTTTTGTTCCACAATTTTTAGTTATAAATATCTTAGGTTTCTTAATTTAAACTTCTTATTACAAATATATATTTAGGAATGAATTTTTAATATTCATTTTGTACACCTTGTATTTACTATGATCTTTAATATAAAAAAAATTAATTTCCTCTAAAATTATCACAGAATAAAATGTTCCTTCAAAATAAATTCCATTAAATTAATTATATTCTTTACATATTATTTTATCATAGTTTCTAAATACTTATTATTTTCATTGAACACATTTTTAAAAACTCAGTTAGTTTAAATTATATTCTTTCCTTTTGTTCTTGTAAATAGATTACATGCAGAATTATTCTCAATTTGATTCATCTCTGCATTTATAACACAGGAGCATTCATTATACACAATTGTATCATTAATAGAATGTGACCAAATTTATGATGTCATTATTTTTAAATCAATCAATTTTAATATTATTATTGTTTGAACTATATCTATTTTGACTCTAATGACGCATTCATATTTAAATTTCTTTTTATGCACTAATACTTCTTTTTTTAGCCTCTACAAATATATTATTATTTATTACTGGTTCATTATGAATCAACATCACTAGTGGGTTATTCATGTTAAAAATATTCTATAAGATTTTTTATATAATTAAACATGTCATCCAAAAATAATTTTTCATTACTATCACAATGAAATTAACTTTCCAAGGGCCCAACTTCAAGGATTTTAGAATCATAGTTACCTAATTTTTTATAAATCTTGATAAAATTCACATCATAATACTCACATCAATAGTATTTTAAAATATCAATGGAATGAAATGAATTATTGACAATAGGTTCACTCATAATGAGGAACAAAAAAATCTTACTATAACACTTATATTTTTTGTTCTTTTCTTCTGAAGACATAAAACCAAGATGATTGTTTGGATGAAAAAAAAATTTAAATTTAAATTTAAATAAATAAATAAAATGGGAATAGTCTCAAGCTATTTTGTAAATCTCCATTTTCATTCCATCATTATTTTATTATAATCGTTCTAGTTTTATCCTCCATCAGTAGATACAATCTATATCATTCATAAAACCACCTCTCATTGTCTCTCCCTAAAAATCCATATACTATAACCCTTGATTGCATGAACCTTATATCCTCTTTTATAAACTAGTAGGAAAACTAAAATCCATCATATAAATAGTGGATCAACAGTATATGGGTCATAGTTGTATAAAACTCCCCCAATCGAGTGATGAATCTATAAATAAACAAATTCTTAAGTATTTCACCCCAAAATTAATGGCCTTAATAATGCTACACTCATCCAATGAACATTTATCTCTATTATATGAAATATGATTGATGAAATGTAATCATTGAAATCACATATAGTAAGATAAGTAAATTTAGTGTATAATAGTAATGAAAGATGAAACTAACACATAATAATAAGTAAAGGTAAGAAAATTAAATTAGAAATGTGGATAAATTAAAATAATAAACTTATATAAAAAGAGTTAACCCCCCCCCCACCTTTCCCCTGAAATTAAACATAATTGGTTAGTTATCCATAGAAGGAGATACATATAAATGGGTTAAGAAAAGCATTATAATTAAATATGTATAAAAAATTAACCTAAATTAATACTATACTTTAGGTTTCCCCAAGAATACTTCTCTACTAGCCTTTATCTCTCCTAATATAGTATGAGAAATGAAGTTCATCACTTATTCATTTGGATTAATCTAATTTTTTTTACAATAATTATGATTCCATTATATGGACTATAAATATATTTTTCCATCCCACCAACTCAACTTCTATTCCATGAGTAGAATGATTTTTATCTCCCATGATCAATTTAATTATCTCCATTATTTCCTGAGGGGACTTTCAATTTGGTTATTATAAATTTTACTTTATTTGTTTAGATAACTAATTTAAATAATATTCTAACTCCCTTCTTAAAATTCATGTTTTTAACATGGATTTACTTTATTCATAAATGAACTTAGATATCCCAATTAACTGGTACCTTTATATTATCTTCATGAATAATCAAGAAAACAATAGAAAATTAAATTGGTAGATTTATGGATAGAATAATGTATTTTATAATTAAATTCTATTTTTGATAATATAATATGTTATATTGAGTTATATGACTCATTAAAATTCAACATTTATGTTTCCTTTATCTAATATAAACCAATCATTATTGGTAGAATATAATTCTTTAGAATAATGGTTGAGTCCTGGTAGGTGGGATTTACTTATTTTAAATAGATATTGATTATTCTTCACTAATATCAAGTTTATTAAATAGTTACATTATCTCTTTATTTATTCAAAGATGTTAGTTTTATCTTGTCCTGTTGACAAAATCTCTATCATAATATATGATTGGTATGAATAAAAGTATTCAGTTAAAAGACATAATTAGAGTAATTTATTGATATTATTATATGGTAAAGGGTGATATAGTAATTAACGTCAATATAAATATAAAAATATAAAAATATCAATTTTTACTTTTATTTTTTCTATTATGGGATGTAATAACCTAGGTTATCGGGTGTAGTAGTTTAAGACAAAGAGTGTCATAACCAAGTGTTTTTAGGTTTTTTTTGAAGTTTCAAATGTGGTAAAAATGGGTATGAGTTCAAGTTTCAGGTGGTATCGTACTTATTTGGATATTTATTCTGAACAAAAAAGGCATTAGATACTTAATGGGTAGGTATTGTGTAATGAATAATCCTAGAATTCATTCTAAACCGGCACCTAACTTGGTCTTCCATATGGCCTAAAGGGTATTCCTGATCACCATGGTCTGTTGATAAGTTCAAGGGATTTAAAGGATCTCCTTTGGGAATGGTTTTTCACAAATCAGATATGAAATGGTGGAATAAAAGTATATTTATGAGAAAATATAAAAATAAAATGCCAAACAGGTCATAACCAACTACCATAATCCAACCCATTTTCATAAAAATTAAGTATCCATAAACAATGAAATATAGGAATGTTTGATAAAGCCAGAACAAAACTAACCAAAATAAAACTACCACAAACCAACCCACTTGAGCTAATCCCAAAACCAACTCTATGTAAACTATGATTTCTCACCACTACCCAACTCACCCCACCTGAGCCATAATGAACAAGAAGGATCCAACTTGGAACCTAGAACCTGAAATGATATAGGTGTGATCTAAAAATCCCATTAGGACCCCACAATAAACTGAAACTATGAAATTCATTTCATAAGGAAATTCACTAATGATTGTTTGAAACTAAAACTAGGATATAAGATTCACATATATACATTACATTAAAAAAGAACAAATCCATAAATTACTTTCACAACATTTTACTTTGTTTCCCAAAATCTAACACACATGTTTTGAAAACAAAGTCATAGACATATTACCTTTCTCGGATCCATATGCACATGTTTAATTTCGAAAAAACTACTCACGTGTTTTATTTAACTGAAACTGGTTTCTTTAACAATTCCTCTTGCTGAATATGCTTTTGAACCGAAACCCATTTTGAATCTCACATTAAATTTGTTAAAAAAAATTCTTTAAAAACATAAAATCGGTTTTCTAAAACATCATTGAAAACTCACATTCAAAGGAAACAACCCAACTTACACGGGTTAAAAAAAATTAGAAGTCACCATATATATATATATATATATATATATATATATATCAATGCATATAAAAATGTAACATAATCAATGATATTTCTATAAAAAATAAAGAAAGATAAATAATAAAATCAAGCACTAGATAAAAATTCCCTCAACCACATACTAACTGAGTAAGTGAATTTTTCATGGTCTTATCAAAAGTCACAAACATGCTGAGAATATAATTGTATATGGGATTAACAACCCAAAATATCTACCAACATATTTGAAAATTCCATACTATCATTTAATTATCCCACACCAGTATAATTGGAATCTATAACCCCAATTAGCCATATTTCACACTAAGGGATTGATAGCAGCAAGTGAATATACTAAAGGAAACAAATTAGATCTTCCACTTTATACCTGACATCCCATGACTAATAAAGGAAGTGAGACATAGTAAAACTAGGAACATCTACCCACAAGTTATAACCATAAATACACTCTCCATTAACACTAAATGATGGAAATCCCCATACAAATAACATTCTCACATGGCATAACAATAACATTCCCACACATGGGGAGAACAAAACAACACATAGCGATAAAAAACCCACACTTGGGGTACACAACAAAGGGGAAATCAAGGGTGATATACACAGAAATAATTTAAAACCCATGTTCCAAATGTTCCTTTAACTCCAAAATATGATTTGGATTTCCAATCCATATCATATTTCAAAAATAAATTTAAAAAACACCATTTGGAAAATAATGGAAATCACTCAAAAATTTAAAACATTTCCAAATCACCCCTACACAAACTCTCTATTGATTGAAAATATAAAACATGGAAAAATCCTTATTTCAATCAAATATTTCCTAATAAACCACTTAAAACATTTTAAAAGGTCCAAATAAATAACCCATTTCTTTTAAAATGTTTCAAATTTACCCGTCAATAAGGGTCTTCCTCTTTGAAAACCAAAATGAGGACAAATGGACAATTATTTTCCATAAAAACATTTAAAACATATTCCATGTAATTTAACATAGGGGTAAACTAGATAAACCTCTCAAATAACTACTTCAAATACATTAAAAAACCTCTTCACAAATCATTTTGAGGTCTACATCTCAATTAAAAACCAAATTTCCTTTAAATTTGTTTACCTCAAAAAAACTAAAATCAGGTTAAACCCCATTTTAACTCATGATAACCATTTAAAAAATACATAAGTAATTTCACAAAAAGGTTACCAAAATTAAACATTCTAATTTAAATAATAAAACATGTAATTCAAATATAAAAAAAATTATACAAAGAATAAAACCCAACAAAATGGTTCCAAATCATCACAAGGCTATCACATATAATTATGATTTCATAAAAAGGTAATTTACATAGTGTGATTATTGTTTTAATTACAAAATGAAATAATTTCATAGTAACACCTACCTCAAAGAAGTATAAACAAAGCTGAAACATCCTAAAGCATGTCCCCTTCTAGGAAGATCATTACCATTGGATAAGAAGCAGTGCCTAAATCCCCCTAGAAACCAGAATCTCTATCAATAAATCCACCAAAACCACTAAAATTTATCCACATTATAACTAGGGTTTATGTGGAAATAGAAATCCAAGAGATAAGATATAGTGAAGGAAGAATGATGGAATGAGAGGATAAAATCACCTCAAACCTCTTAGAAAATGTCAATGGTGGCCAAAAATCCAAGGGGATGATGAAAATGGAGCTCCAACCAAGATTTCTAGGGGTGGGATGACATGAAGTGGTCAAATATGGAAGAAAAAAACTTAAAATAGAGAGGTGTAAAGTAGGAAAACATATATTTTAAACACCTAGACAACTCACATGGTTTTTCTTCTTGGTTAGGTGTACTATGTGACAACCGTGCAGGTTTCACTGGATCTAAAAACCCTATGATGCATAGTTACCTCTAAGAGGTCTCACTATCTCCCATACCATGAACCACACTCTAGGACTACACCGATCCCCACACAGTTATCCCATAGAACTATATGGTTGAGTAAACCATGCTCAAACTATGTCACTCATCACTATTAAAATCTATAGATATACTTGTATGCCTACAACATAAGTTTCCAAACCAGGCACAAGTCATGATTCACACTTCATACACACCAAATAGCACTAAATTGTTTCTCCTATAGGGAACATGGTTTTCACTTAACCATATGAAACACATGAAAAAAAAACGTGCATAGTTAAAAATGTTATGAAAGGCGCCTCGTGAAAGGAGGTACCACAGTTTACCACGAATCATTCACCTTAACCATGAACAGAAGGAAAACCACAAAAATTTCCATGTCCTGATTCGAAACCCCATGAAAACACAACCTAGACCTCAAGTTCTTAAAATAAAACTAAAAGAACAACACCATGACATAGGAGGGTGTCACAAAATCCCTACCATGAAACTTTCTTCCCTTATAAAGTCAAGGTCAAAAGAAAAGCTGAAGGAGGAGTGGAAGATCCCAAGGGGATCTAAACAAATGAACCACCCAACACAGCCCTACCTCCTGTTAAATAATTTAAATCCTAACAAAATTGTTAGACTGATCGATTATAAGAGAACCAAACATCTCTAAGTAGAACCAAAAAAACCCTCTAACTAGAATATTTAAGAATAACAAGAGACCTAACATGATCTCCCCATAATTTAGGTTTTATATAACATGGTGGAACCAAAAAACCACTATAAAGAATGTATCATAAGATAATGAAAAGTCATAATAGGAACACAACCTCAACCACAAATACTTACAAACCCAATAGAGGGAATAACAACCACAAGGACCCCATGAGAAAGTCATGTACCACACTTTAGACATGATAATGACCCCACATAGTTTCTCCTAGGGGTCACATGGTCTACACTTAACCACTAATAGACCATGATAAAAAACCATACATAGTTCCAAATGAACTGAAAATTCCCCTCATGAAATGAGGTTTTACCCTTTCCCACTAACTATAAACCTTAACCATTCACTGATGGAAAACCTAAAAAAAATTCTAGTTTCGAGCTGTAACCATATGGAAATATAACCCACACCTCTATTTCTCAAAATAACACTAAAATACCAACATCGTGACATGGTTGTGTCACAAACTCTCCACCATGTAACTTTATACCCCAATAATGTCCTGGTTGAAATAAATAGAGAATGATGAGAAGAATATCGAAAGAGGATCTGACCAAATGAACCACACAACATAACACTACCTCAAGTTCCAAACCATAAATCTTTAAGAATGATCAAAATATTCAGACATAATGAAAACAAAAATATATAAGTAGAACCTATATAATAACCTATAATAACAACCCCTAAGAATCATGGGATACCAGACATTGTCTCTCCACCATTTAGATTTCATATATCATGGTGGAACAAAAAAACCACTACTGGGAATGAATCCTCATAAAATAAATAAATGTAAGAGGAACACACCCTCAACCATGAACACTTATAAACCAAATGGAAGTAATAACATCCCCAAGAGACACAGATGAAAAAAACACTTTCCTTGGGTAATGACACATGGGGCTAAACTACGGTAAAACACTAGATCACCCTCATAGAGTGCATCCCAAATATGGCCCACATCCACACACCAATTAGTTTACCATACTCAACTGGATTAATTCACCCTCTATCTACCTAATCATGTACCCAAACGAATTTCTAAAGTCCAAACAATTAGCACCACTGGGATAACAGAAATAATGGGTGAAACCTACTATCACCAAGTGAGGTTTGTCCAAAAAAAAAGACTCAACGACATAACACTCATATCCCGGCCAAAAAAGACGCAATAGGATGAGAGAGGGGGGAAACATTCCTCAAAATAACAAATCATTCCATAAACCAACATTCAAACCATACATCAAAAATCCCAAAAAGAATCTTCCATGGGAAATATACAAAAAAGGGAAGACATTCACAAAATCCAACCACACAAGGTGAAGATCTCATACCATGATTATAATCAACAAAGAGTTGATCCTAAAGAAACACTACTCATTCCCACCAAACATGGATAAAACTAGTGATCAATCCTATAACATCTCTCGTATATAAGTTTTCTTATGTGTCACTCTATCCAGAGTCTGGGTGGAAACTAGATCAAAAGATACCTATCATCCATTTTGGGGAAAACAATAATCAATAACTAAAATACCTTGAGTAATTAATCAAAGGGGAAACCAAAATAAACCTTCGTGAGTAAGGAATTAAAACTATTCAAAAATCCCTTAAAAGATGCATACCAGATATACATCAAAAGTAACTTTTATTTTGAAATCCACTATTTTAATAAGGAATTTTAAAACCAATTTCCTCTTAGGGGTGGATTTGAAACCAAATAAACAAAGGATATCAAACAAAACCACCTTGGTGGAGTTTACTAATTTCCCAAAACAAGGAAAAATAGAAAATTCCTTTCAAAATAACATTTCCAACATGAAAACCAAGCATCTAAAAATGATTTAAAAAATATACATTTTTCAAAACACATCCAAATATTTTTAGAAAAAAATATTCCCTTCGAAATATTTTAAATACCATAATAGAAGTAACCAATTCATAAAATATTCCAAAAAACCATGGGAATTTACTCTTCTAATTATTAAAAAAAATAACAACTGAAAATAAACATTTTTACAAACCCATTTATTTTCCAAAAAATGATTTGAAGAATCCAAAAACACATAGGAACTTCACAGTCATCCAAAAAGAGTTTCACCAAATCCAAAAACCAAAAGGGTAACAAAACACTCATATTTAAAACTCCAATAAGTGAAAACAAATTTTGGAGGAATCTATAATGAATAGGAGTCCAAATAGGCTGGTTGGGGAGAAATTGTGTTATACATTCCATGACAACCATGGATTGGGAAATTAGTTTCAACCATTCAATACACCTTGTAATAATTAAGATTTGACCACAAAATCACCAAATGGATTCCCATTCCATGTGAGCTAACTATGAAACTCGAGTCGCCTCCCACCCAGAATTCAAAAACTGTTCCACGATAACACTCAATAGTCAAAGGGGACCAACAATACTAATAACATCAAAACCCTTATAAATATCTAAAAGTAACATTGACTTCACAATTCGAAACTCAAAACTCATAAAAACTTGAGGTTTGGGGCATGTGAGAGGTAGCTAGACTCTCCACATACTTTCCTCTCAAGAACTAACAAACTTAATCTCCCATCTACAATGACATCCCCAAATAACATGGGATACATAAAAAATTTGGGTTTCCCTGAAAAGAAAATATAATCTCTTATGATAACATTTGGTAACAAACTTACTGGACCATCCATATGACCCGAAAACCGACCTAGTCTATCACATTTGCTAAAGGACTTTCCTGGTTTTCATGGGCTTGTGAAAACCACCTAGGAATCACAGGAACTCCTTTGTGAATGGTTTTTCTCAAATTAGAAATCCAAAAGTAAACTAAAATAATAATAAAGTGAAAATAAATAAGAATCATGCCAAAAGGTCTTAACCAAGTACTCTAATCCAACCCATTTTATTATAAATCAACGTTTTCTATAAACAAATAAATACAATAAGGTAGGATAAATTAAGAACAAAACTAATAAATAAAAAACTACTACAACCCAACTCACTCCAAGTGACCCTAAAACCAACTCCAAGAAACATCTGTTTTCTCACTATTTCCCACCTCACGTGACATCAACCAAAATGAACAATAATTATCTAATAGAGAACCTAGAACCTAAAATTATATAGGTGCGATATACAAATCTTATAATTTCACCAAAACCCATCAAAACTATTAAATTATTTTTATAATCAAATTCACCAATTCTAGTTTTAAAATAAATCTAAAAGATAAACATTACATATATAAATTTCATGCAAAACAAAACAATTCTTTAATTAACTTTCACCACATTTTACTTTGTATCCCCAAACCGAACACATGAATTTTAAAAACATATTCATTAGCTTATTCCATTTCTAGTATGCGTACACTCACATTTCATTTACCAAAAACAACTCACATGTTTTATTTAAATGAAAATGGTTTTTTTAACCATTACACTAATCGAATCCACCTTTTAACCAAAAAAATTGAAACTCACATTAAATCACTCACATAAGGGTCATTAAAAAATCAAATTAGGTTTTCAAAAACATCTTTGAAAACTTACATTAAAATTATACATATTAACTCGCATGGGTTAATCAAAAAAATAAGGCACTGCATATTTTTGTATATATATATATATATATCAAGGCATATAAAAATGAAACATAAGAAATAAAGGGTCCATAACAATAAAATAAGGGTAAATGATATAATCAAACACTAGATCAAAATCCTATCAACTATGTACTCACTAATAAAATTAATGTTTCATGCTCCTACCCCAAGTCACTAGACTACCAAGTATCTTACCGTATTTGTGTATATCTAACCAAACTATCTACTATCATATTTTAAGTCCATACCATTTTTTTATTGTCACAGACAATAATCATTGTAATAAAAACCCACACTTATCCCTATTTCACACTAAGGGGACACTAATAGTGTTTTAAGAAACTAGAGGAAAAAAATTATATCTTTTACTTAGAACATGGAATCACATGAACAAAAAAGGAAGTGATTCATAGAGAAACAATCCATGTATACCTATATGGAATAACCATAACTACCCTCAACCATAACATCCAATAATGGAAGCCCTCATACACATAGCATGCACAAACAGCATAACAAGCACATTCCAACACATGGAGAACAATAAGCATCACATGGTGATCAAGAACCCACACCAGGGTTACACAATAAATGGGAAATCATTGATTTTATCCACATAAATCATATAAAAAAAATTTCATATAGTCCTTTAACACCAAATCCTAACTCAGATTTCTAAGACTTATCACATTTCTTATAACACATTACCAATACTATTTGGATAACAATTGAAATCATAAAAACATTCAAACATTTTAATGTAACCCCTACATAATGTATCCCTTATTGAAAATATAAAAAATGGAAAAATACATTATTTCCATCACACTTTTCATAAAACACCACTTATATAACTTTAATAGGTCTAAATAAATCACCCATTTCTTTTAAAACATTTCAAATGTACCCTTCAACAAAGGTATTTCTCTTTGAAAACAAAAATGAAGCCAAAGAGCTAACAATTTTTCATAAAACCATTTAAAAAATCACCATGGAATTTTAAAATGGGGTAAACTAAACACCCCACACAACTAATCATTTTAAATACATTAAAACACCCCTTCACAGATTATTTTGAGGTTCATGCCTCAATTCAAAACCCAATTCCTTTTAAACCCATTTTCTTAGTCAATAAAAATAAAAACTGGGTGAAAACCTATATAACCTCATGAAACCCATTTCCAAAAAGAATATGTAATTTCAAAATATTATTTAATAATAAAACATTCCAATTTATAGAAAAAACATGGAATTAACTTATAAAATTGATTATGTCAAGTATAAATGTCAAAAAATGATTCTAAATCATCACAATGCAACAATATATAAGTATTATTTCATAAAAAGAGAATTTAGATGGGGAAATAATGTTTGTAATTACAAAATGAAATTATTTTTATAGTAAAACCAACTACAAAGAATAGGAAACTGGTCTAAAATGTCCCAAAACTTTTCACATTCAAATATTGATAGCACCCATGGGATAATCAATGGTGCCTATTACCCATAGATATAAAATGGATCATAAATAAATCCACTAAAACCCTAAAATTGATCCATTTAGTAATTAGTGTTTATGGGTGAAGGTAAATCCAAAAGAGAAGAGGTGGAGAAGGAATAAAGAGGAAAATATAGGATAAAACCAACTTAAACCTCTTGGAAAACATCCAAGGAACCAAAGAATCCAAGGAGAGGAAGAAAATGGAGCTCCTACGAAGCTCCCTAAGGGGTGGAAAATCTGAATTGAGAGAACTGAGGTGAAAAACCCTTAACAATTTAGAGTAATAAAATGGTAAACCCCTAATTTTTAAACCCATGAACAACTTACATGGTTTGGCTACATGGTTATGAAGACCATGCGCTAACTGTGTGGGTACCACTGCCTCCCAATAACCTTAATCCACATTATTATATATGAGAGGCCACACAGTATACCAAAATATGACCTCACTCTAGGACTAACCTAATCCTGACATGGTTAGCCTAAGGTGCTGCACGGTTCTTCAAACCATCCTCAAATGATACCACTCAGTATTGTTAGAAACTACAGAGTCAACTACATGCATGAATCATGATTTTCCAAACCATTTGAAAGTTGTGCACCACACTTTAGACACAAAAAGGTATCCACAAGATTTCTCCTAGGGACCACAAATTTTTTTACTTAACTATCTTCATCTATGATAACTAATATTACATAGATCTAAATGAAATTAAAATGATCCTTATGAAGGGAGGCCACATGGTTTCCCACTAACTATGCCCAGATGGAAAACCTAAAACATGTTCTGAGCTCAAACCCCATAAAAACGAAAACTAGACCTCCAAATATAAAAATAATAGTACAATAATAACACCATAAAATGGAGGTGTCCCAAATTTGGTAATGAGTATTCTGGTATCAGTTTCACAGTGGTGATTGAAAGGGGGGAGGTGGCTCTATAAGGTCTATCAGCCACTCAATGGACCTAGGGTGGGTACCCAGTGTCTAACAAGTGCCTAATGGAAGGGTACCAGGTAAATAGTTCCTTCCTATGGAGGTTTTTTGGTTTTTGGTTTTTATTTCATAATTAATTAATTTATTATGGGTTTAACTGGATAATTAGGGAGGAAATACATCTAAAATAGACTAGTCAACCCCCTATGTCTCATTCTCTAATCTAAAAGGGGTGATACATCCCTTATCCCATATGATCATATTTTTATCTATCATAAGTATTCGTCATTGGTAAGGCCTACCTTCCTTTTATATTTTACATTTTTTCTATTTGTTTCGCTATTGTGGTGAGTTTCAAATGATATCCCTTTTTTGGGGATTTTTTCTAGTTCTTCATTTTTTTCCTCCCTGGGCCAAATTAAATTAAGGGATATGATGTATAGAGACTTTTTGATGTGTTATAAGTAATTTATAGTAAATTTCTATATTATACATGTGTTTATGCATCTTTTTTAATGTGGGAATGGGTATGGACATGTAAGGGACTAGAATCAAAAGCAATCATGATCTTTAGGGTACTCTAGAGTTTTTCTAGGGGGGGCTTAAGATGTTTCATGTAGCTTTGTATTAAGATATGTTTAAAAGATTTCATGTGGACTATGTTGGATAAATGGTTTGAATGGGAATTCATATTTAAGGGACTTGGATATGATTTCATTTATTTTTTATGTGGTGTGTGTATATGATTGGATTTGAATACATTGATATGATATTGCTAAAGTTGATCACCTTTGATGATGAAATGTGGTTTTACATAATGTTTTCTTATCTAAGGTTGTTGATGATATCCAATCACCATGGGGATAACGTTGTAGGGATTATGTACACATAGGATAGGGATGATGAGGTGGTTTAGAACATCGGTTATAGGTGGTACCCTCGGTAGATTGAGAGACTTAGGTGTGATGGTCTGAACCATTATTTTAGATAAGGGATACATCATAGGTGACTATGAGATCTTGGTGATAATTAATGTTTTCAGTTATAAGAATAATATTCATCATATATATGGGATATATTAATGATTATGTTATGGTCTTGTTAAATTATTTATGTTCATCATGACTTGGATATTGTTAGGTTATTAAGATCATAATTAGTATAACCGAGTTAGATTACCATTGAGCTTTTCATATGATGTGTTCATGTCCCTTGGGTTTTTTAAATGGTTTAGAATAGCTTGGATCATTATAGTTGGTGATTAATTCCATTTGGTAAAAACTGGGTTGGAAGATAGAGGTATTTTAGGGTATGATATACTATGGGTTAATCATATCACTTTAGCACTATCCAAAGTAGGTAATGGATAACTCGTGGCAGGTCGGCCATGGGTGGAGTGGGTTGAGTGGTTTTCTTTTTTTTATTTTACATTTTACTTTGTATACACTTGTATACATATAGAAGTTATCTAGTGACACCATTATTGATGGAATACTGAGTTCATACTCACACCCTATATGATCCCTTTAGCATATGGGTTGACTTTATAGTCCTTGATTCAAATAAGGGAAAGGGTCTGATGATTGAAGTATATAAGTTGATATTGTTGTGGGAACTTGTGCTAGATTTAAATAGTTAGAGTTAGTCCATGTGGATCTTTTTTTTCAACCTAGTGGTTGTATTTTTTAAATTTTGAAAATATTTGTATGTGATCGGCCTATGAGAGATTCATTTATGTCTTGTGTAACTAGTAATCTATTGTACATGTACTTTTTTTAAAGATAATGGTGTATATTCAATTTTGTTTTAGTTTTTATATCTTATCTGTTGGTATTTATCTTGCTTTAATAGTTATTTATTCTAGTTTTTCATTTTTTAGAGGGTGTAGTCTCCCCAATATCAACCCATAGACCATTGTTCATATTCAGTGTCCTCTCTCATGTGGGGAGGTGTTCCTAAGGTCAATGAGTCTCCATCATGTGTTTGGGTGGTCCATGTCAGGGATGATTCTATATCCATGAGTCTTCAAAGGTGAATCATTCATAATAAATAGTCACATGATAGTGTAGTTATCAATTATTTCACAGGAAGTTGCATGGATTTATCATAGTACACACCATTTGATTCCTTCTAGTTCTTAGTTTTTCTTACCCTTTAAATTCATTTAAACTCATTTGTGGTATTCATCAAAATACATTTATCCATTTGATTTTCAACATCTTCACCCATATAAAATCATCTTCTTCAAATAAATAAATTAAATAAATATAAAATCGTTTTTTTATATTCATGAAAATTTAAAAATATTTATAACTATATTTAATTCCAATTCATGTTTACTTTAATAGTTGATTAAAAATACCAAAAAATAAAAAAAATTGATAAATTCCATTAAAAATTTAATTATAGGGGATTAACATAACATGAAATATATATATATATAGTTCAATAAATTCTTCTAAAATTATCCTTTTTAGTCTTCAGAAAGAACAATTAATTATTTTTAGTGGGTATAATAACATCCCAATAAAAATTATCATATGGTTATGTCAAAATTATGATAATTCTATGGTTAAAGTATAGAATATTGGAAACCTTAGGCTTCCTCTAATGATTTTAGTGTATTTATTATATACATTTTTTATTTATTTTATATGGTAAGAGTGTATTATTTAGTGTATGGGAACTTCATATTGAATTTTTATAGAATTTTTAAGCTAGATAGAAAGAAAACATGGTATGAATTAATAGGAGGATGATCATTAATTTATTCAGAGATGTGATATTATAAAGTATAATGATATCATAACACTTGAAAATATTATTTACCTTTCTAAAAAATATTCAATGAGAATTTATATAATAAAATAATCATCAACTTATGTCGAGTAGAATTATAAGTCTCAGCCATACTAAGATCACAATAAGATGATTCTCTCTCCTATGTGGATGGGGAAGTATCCAGCAACTAAAAAACACTTCAATAATAGAATTACAACTTTCAAATAAAGAAAAAGATAATTAATATTGGGATATCTCAATTAATAAGAAGTAAAAACATTATTTAAACCATAGGTCCAAGCACATCCTAAGAGGTGGTGAATTGGTGTGTGAAATTTCTTTCTAACAACAAATAAATCTTGTTAAAATATTAGAAAGAATGTTTTGAACCTGTAAAATACAATCACAAATCTAAAAAATATAAAAATAAAGAAATAAAATTCAATAGAAAAATAATTTTACTTTGTTTTCAACTAAGGTATATATCCAAGGAGATTATATATATTGAGTGTCATTAAACCAAAAATAAATATTCATTATAAGAAATTAAATATTTTTAGTTAAGGAGAAATACCAAACAAAGTTATTATATGTTTATTTTAATATTCATAAAATGATTCAAATAATAGAATAAGAATAGTTTATATATAACTTAATATCATGGAATATTGAAAAATAATAATAAAACAAAATATGAAGGGAGTTATTCTTCCTTTTAAAATTTAATAAAATCAAAATATTAAAGTAGAATATAAAATTCTTTAAAAATATCATAATAAAAACTCAAGATGTGTTCAAATACATTATAATCTTCTTGAACCTTATCTCTCTCAATTCCCCTAATCCCTCTCTTTTAATTTCAAAATTTTGATATTCTTGAAAATATACTTAATTAAATTTCCAATTTCACTAGTTAATTAGTCTTTAAGACCATCCTTGTGGGTTAAATTCAATCACCCAAAATTAAAATAGATCATTCCAAATTTAAGTTTGTTAATTTCTCTATATTCATCAAAATCATTTCATGACACTCACTAGAATTGAATAATTTCATTCCATTAACAGTTCTTTTAAAAATCATTGACTTCTTTAAAATCAAAACAATAAAACCTACTTTTTTGGTATTTATATATTTTTTCATACAATTTTATTATAGTGTAAAAAATTTTACTATAGAATAATCTCAAAATATCTAATATATTACTACATTTAATTATGGTGTAATCTTCCATCCATAATCAATGACCTGAACCAATTTTCTTTTTATCCTTCCATCATGGCTTGGTCGTTAGAATACAAAATATTTCCAAAAAATATCAAATCATCACTCCTTCAATCATAGTTTACTTTCTTGTATATTAACATGATATTTTCTTAGTTAAAACATCATCTAAATTCCACATATAAATTTTTGTGGGGTTTTTCATCCACAATATCTAGTTTTGAACACTTGTTCTATTTTGAATCATATGAGACATTTATTGTGGAATTAAGACATTATAAGATACTATAAAATTTAACACAATTTAAAAATTAAACAATTAAAAATTTATTATAGTGTGGCTAAACTAGTTGTGGAATGATTTTTTCTTTCTTCACAAAACTAATTAAAATATGTTAGGCCTTCACTAAAATTCTCCATGTCGTTAATATAATCATAAAAAATCCAATAAATCTTATTTTCAACTATCACAAATAATTTCAATAAATATTTACCAAGATTATATTTATATCCTTGATTTCAAAATTCTCAATGGAATATAAAATTCTCCCTGACTTAGGTTCCAATATTCTCCCCTTCAGTTTTGTTGGAAAACCCTATTATTCTAAATAGATATGATGAAATTTAAAATCCCATATACTTCAATAAAAAAAATAACAATAAAAAATAATAAATGTAACTCTATATCTACATGTGAAAGGATCGATGTTGAATATAAAATATTAAGATAAAAAATTATTACTCAATACATAATATAAATGTTATACTCCAACCAATCACTTATAGATCATTGAATTATAAAAAATCTAAACTCTAAAACTTAATTCTCACTTTTTATTCATTCACTTATTCATGTTATATACCATGGATCATATCACCCCTATCACTTATTCCTCTTCTATAGTAAATTTCTATCCTTTGATATGAGAGATACTATTTGACTATACTTGTCAATCAACTCATAACATATCCCAATTTTTGAAATAAAAACAATTAACATGTTGATTGTTAAACATGTTATTAATAGATTTTACCCATTGATAATAGACCTATAAAATAATGATCCATTCAAACATGAGCTTCTAAGTGAGAAAATAAAAACATATTGGGAGAGGGGATTTTCCAAATATACTTAAGATAAGGAAGTTAGTTAGACACTACTATCAAAATAATTATTCTCAAAAACTTGTTTGGACCATGGTTTAGTAAATATATCCACCACTTTTGGATGTGTTACAATATGTTTCTCCTTTATATTTCCAAACTCAACCTTTTATTTAATAAAATGACGTCAGGTCTCACTATGATTAGTTTAGAATTGTTTTAGTGGGAACTTTATCTACTAAATAAAACTCTAGTGGTAATAATTAATCACCATGGTTACTTACACAACTTCACCATGGTATTTTAATTTTTTTAAAATATAAATTGATTTAAAGCCTTTATATATGAAATACATTTTTTCTATAATAATTTAAGTACTCTCTTTTTTATTTCTAATTCATCCAATTTATTTTTTTCAATATAGAAAGATCCTCTAATTTTGTGTTTTCTAACCAAAAAATATCTAGAAAAATATATATCCGTATATGCTAATGAATTTTTTTCTTTTACTACAAAAAAAAGAATAAATAATCAATGGTACCTTGAACATACCTCATGATTCTTTTCACCACAATAAAATTTTTTCTGCTCAAGTTACATTAAAACCTATCAATCAAAAAAATTGTAAAAACATAGTCCAATATTTTTAATATCAAGTATAAAAAACTTCTAATAATTCTCTAATATAAATTTTGATAAATATCTTTCCATTATCATTTTCAATGAATTTATATCCAACCATGATTACAATTGAAACGAATTATAAATATTGAATACCAAACTTCTTCAACAGCCCTATTGTGTATTTTTTCTAATAAATAAATGAACATTACTATTTAAATTAACATAAAATGTAATAAATTAATAAATCTCACCAATCCTTAATATCTAAAACTCTGATTACATCTAATTAGAAAGTTCCTCCACCAATTAAATATTTCTTCCACCAAAGATAATATTTCCAACAAAGATATGGGTCGTAAACTAATATTCATTAAATTAATTCACAATGAGGTTATAATTAACACATACTCTTTTTAATTCTATATTACTCAAATAATAGTTTAAAAGAGCATATCAATATTGTAGTTCCTATTCCAATACATAAATCTTTATACAAATGAGATAACATTTCTTAATCAACTGTAATTCAAAACCCCCTAAATTGTTCGATATAAATTTCCCCTTAAAGTACTCCATTAAATAATTTCATCACCACATCCATTTAATACATGTTAATTTATCCTTGATTTATAAACACAGATAAATTGTTAGATCCACTCAATTCTCACCACTATCAAAAATGTATATTTCAAAAATGTGCCATCAATTTCAGCGTAGATTTTACAAACCAACCTATATTTTTTTTAATAACCTTCCCATGTTAACCATATTTATTATTAAAGAACCTTATTTATTCTAATGGCATTTTAATCATTTAAACATTTTAAAATATCCCATTTAAATTTTTTTATTTCAATCCTACTCTTCAGTCATGGATTTACCAATGACTCATCCTTTTCTTCTAATCCAAAATTTATGAGCTCCAGTTATGATGATAGAGAAATATTCTCTGCACTCATCATTATTTATGTTTCTATTTGAGAATATTTATCAATGATGTTATTTGATACATCAATTTTAAATCATATCTTATACTTTGTATATATGATTAAGTCTCTCTAATAACAACATATTCTTTCAATTCAACCTCAAAATAATCATAATTTATTATAATTTTTTGTCTTTGATAATTTTTTCAATTTCATTTTTTATCTATAAATTTCAATCAAATATAAATATATAAATTTTTTCCAGTATTATCATTATTCACTTTAACATCATGGATTTCTATAATTTTATTTATCCTCTTACTGAAGAATTTATATGATATTCTATTGTCTGAGTAGCATAATAATAATCCTTCATCAACCACATAATATTATTTTAATTGATTTCCTTCTTTGAACTGGATGTTCCATTTGTTTCTAACCAACCTAAAGTGTTCCAGCATTAGATTTATTCCATGAAATATTTCATATGGTGCAATATCCCGGTTTATGGAAGGGTGTGTTTTCATTATGTTTTGGTAGAATCCCTTGTTTCGGGATTCAAGGGATGTCTTCTAAAAGTATGTGAGGTCTTTGGGGTGCTTTAGGGGCTCGGGGCATGAAATAAAGGAAAGTTGGGAAAGACAAGCTAGGGCGCACGGCCTGTGCACAGCTAGGGTAAACCATGCGGCCTACCTAGGTAAACTGTGCAACCCTCCTCCTCCAGACAGTATCATGCGCATGGTTTGTCAAATCGTGCGGCCCAAACTGTGTGGCCTCTGAAAGTTGGGAAAATTAAAAGTTTTCCACTCTGGGCTTTTAAACCCCAACTCGGTATTTTCCTCCATTCATCCCCTCTCAACCCTAGTGACGAACTTGGCCGACCCAAGCTTCCCAAGGGTGGTTCTCATTTTATTCTTGGTCATTTATGGCTATTTTAGTTGTGAATCGAAGCTCTGGGTAAGGCTAATCCCATCATTGCTTCTCGTTTTGGTTTAGGGTTTGTATCTTATCTCCCTATTGTTCTGAATCTCTAAAACCCTATCTTTTGGGTGAGTTTTAGTTTGAAGCTCCAAAGGTTGGTCGGATTGAGGTCTAAGGACTTGTTGAGAGTGTGTTTAACCACAGTTTTGAGGTAGGTGGTCTACAAGTTATATCCCATGTTTATTTGGGTATTTGTGCATGTTTATTTTTTTTCTTGTTTCACCTTGGTTATGTTTTGAGGAACCTTGGAATGTTTGGTAATAATGATGTTTAAAATGGCTAATAGGAACCCTCACGATCCTCGTGGGAAGTGTTGGGATGGACTTTACCTAATTTAGTGCCATCCATGGGATGTTCCGGCTTTTCCTGAGTTTAGGGATTGTTATTAAACAAGTGGAATTGTTGTAGTAAATTATAGATCCATTGATAAACATGTTGGCATGAATGTTTGAATCATGGAAATGATGAACGGGTTTAATGGGTTAATGTGTAAACTGATTAAAGATCATAATGGATAGGTTATAGTTCTAGTGCAAAATGCTTAGTGAGTTAGGAATAACACATGGGAATTGGGTGAATGGTTAAATGATGTGAAATGGTAATGTGTTAATGGGTTAAGGCATGATGTGGATTCCCATGTGGGGTGTTATGAATAGTGTTTGCCAAAGGGAAATGGTTTGGATGGTTGATGGTTACTTATATATATAAGTATGTGCACATGGCTTCGTAGAGTGCGGTATGACTTGAGGATCTATGCCCACGGGTTGAGCTAAGACTGAGGTTATAAACTCCACCCTAAATTCATGGGTTAGGAAAGGGGACTAAGGTCCTATTCTCCTAACGGTTGCATCCATGAAGACTGAGGCTTTGAGGTGAGGATATGGTTACTATGAGGGGTTCAGTCCTAGTGAGATAGGATAATGATGTGTTCACCTTCTTTCAGGTGATTTTTGGCCTTAGAACCTTGTAACATAATGTATGTGATTAATCCATGGAAATGTGATGAGATGATGAGTGATGATATTTGGTGTGTAATGAATGTTAATGGAAGTGGAAACAGCTATGGCTCAAAAATTGGCTAATGGAACCTAAATTAATTAATTGTAAATTATCATTCACTTTCATTTTTCATGCACTACCTATTTATACTGGATATTTTGTAGACAACTTTGGTGGTGGCCTACTGAGTTGTACTCACACCCTTCTCGGGCCGTCGTTGGGTACCCAAGCAGACTTCATGTCTACAAGATAGGAGAAGGACAAGGGTCCTTGCTAGATAGTTGAGTGAACATGGGTAGCACATGGTGGAGGATCCAGACTTGGAGTCGGGACCGTTTTGGGGATTTTGGATGTTGTCTTTATTCTGGGATCTTGTTCACTTTTGCACTTATAGTATGACATGGAATATTTATTATTGGAAATGGTTTTTATACATGTTCCTTGTTTGTTGATTGTTATTTCTGCTATTGGTTTATTTTTGTTGTGGCTTACTCTGATGAAAGGGGGTATAGTCTCCCCACTTGACCACATAGACCCCCACTGCTAGTCGGCAGCCTTTGGCGTATGGGGAGGCATGCAAAAGGTTATGTAACCACCCGGCTCGGAGCATCATCTTAGTGGATTCTGAGTTGGGGACGTTACAAAGTGGTATCAGAGGAGGTATTTCTTCTCCTTCTCTAAGTTCTTGTTATTTGGGATAGGTTTCCAAGGGTTAAGATGTGTCGGGCATTGGTAATGAGCTCATTCTTGGGAGTAGCTAACCCATGTATGAGGGAAAACCCAAGTCACCCTGGGTGGTAAATGTTGTTCTTGGTTGGGTGTTGTTACAATTGATGATATTTCAACATTGGGTTATGCACATGTGGTTTGATGTGACTGTTTTATGATATTTGGCTCGTTGCCTTAACTTCACGAGGATTTTCATTCATGCATCATTGTAGGCACCTAGGGAGATAGGTTACATGCATTGTGTTGGGCACATGCACGGGGTGGGTTTGTGAGGTAGGAAATTAGGGTGCATCATGCATTTCATGAAACCAAGAAATAATGAGAAGAATGAAATAAAACAAGTGGGTAAATGATGTTTAAATAATTTAAGGGTTGAAATGAAGTGGGAAATGTTTTTGTAAGATGTTGTGTGAGTTTGGTGGTAGTGCATGTTTGTTTACCCCATGTGGACCATGGACCGCGGTAGGGATGGTCAGGGCGGTGAATTTGAGGTTCTAATGTCGTTGAATGAGTATATGAAAATGGGTTGTTGTAGCTAGTAAAGATATTTTGGGTGATGTCGTGAAATTTTTATGGTATGCGTGTTAAATCTTGTGTTTGGCAATGTAGAGAGATGCCAACATGACGTCGGTTTCTAGTTGGGCAATGGGAGGATGTTGCTGAGAACACTCCTCCGGTAGAAGAGCATGAAAATGTGGTGATTAATGAAGGTAGAGAAGACCAGTTCCGAGAGAACTTGTCTCGCCTTAGGAAGATGATGGATCGGGACCTAGGGTGGGTTGCACAGAGTATGTTGGAGATGACTAGGGAGTTCCAACTACATCACCCTTCGACCTTCACTGGAGAGGGTGGGCCAGATGTAGCAGAGTTCTGGTTAGAGTCTATCCAGACGATACTGGATCATCTGGAGACCCCGGTTGAAAAGAGAGTAAAGCTGGCCATTTATATGTTGCAGGGCCAGGCAAGGTGTTGGTGGGACATTCTGGATCAGACCGAGCAGTCTAAGGGGATGTCGTGGAAGGTTTTCCAAGAGCAGTTTCTGGAGCATTTCTACCCAGACACTTTGAGGCAGGATCGGGCTGCAGAGTTTATGAGCCTGACTCAGGGATCGCTATCGGTGATAGACTATGCTAGTTGCTTCACTGATTTGTGATTCTTTGTCCTAGTGTTAGAAGGGGATAAGGTAGTGGTAGCACAGCTGTTGGTGCCAAAATATTGTACGAATGGAAGGAGTGAAAATGAAGCCTCGCACGCTGCCTCACGAAGCACCGATGCGAAGCACCCCCGAGGCGGTACCTCTCTGTGAATGGCTTCACTTTCACAAGACCGCCGCGAAGCACTGGAAGCGGTACCTCTCTATGAACGGCCTGATGTTCGCGAGCCCGCCACAAAGCCCCAGAGACGGTACCTCTCCGCGAACGTCCTGACGTTCGCGAGACTGCCGCGAAGCACCAGAGGTGGTACCTCTCCGCGAACGGTCTGACGTTCGTGAGCCCACCGTGAAGCACCGGAGGCGGTACTTCTCTGCAAACGGCCTAACATTTGTGAGCCTGCCGCAAATCACCGGAGGCAGTACTTCTCTGCGAACGGCCTGACGTTCGCGAGCCTGCCGCGAAGTAACTGCCGCCCCTTCACGCCGCGTGAGTTCTGCTTCACGGCGCCCCTTGCCTATAAATACTGGGTTCCCCCTGAGCCCATGAGGACGGACAATCCGACCTTTTAGCTTCTCCACTCCCGAATCGTGAAGCACCCATTGCCCCGGGAATCATGAGCTCCGTGAGGTACTTCTACTTCGCGTGACACCTTCGCTTTGTCGCGTTTTGAGCCCCTCTTTCGAAATGGATGCCCTCCGCGAAGCTCAAGGGCATTCGCGAAGGAGGGATATTCCCAAGGGAACCTGGGTAGCCACAGAGCATTTATGATTCGCGAAACACCCATCCTGGACTAGTGATCCCCATTCTATGGCAAGATCGCTACATATCGCAAATCACACTGCCTCGCGGCACCTTGCTTCACGAGGCACCTCTGCTTCACGAGGCATTGCACCACGAATACTATTCCACTTCATGAAGCACCCCCCATCCACACCTCTGCACCCTGCTAAGGCCAAAGCACTCCACTTCGCTAAGTAAACTCCTCTGCTTGGCAATTCCTCTTCTCGTGCAACCCTCCAGGTTTGCACGATGTGATTTCAAAGTCCCACGGACAACACCACTCGTAGCATTGCTTCACCTAATGCTTCTTCGCATAGGCACGATAAAAGCTATTGCTTCTTCGCATAGACACGCTAATGTGGACCCCTCGATGGTTCTCTCTACGACCCCCCTTGACCACAGCCTTACCGGTACCTTCCCTCCCCCAAGGAGCAAGGGGTGTCGGTCAGGTAAGTCCTAGGGGTGCGGAGTGAACCCACTTCTTCTGAGCTGCAGGACGTTAAACTGCTAATCACCTCTTCCTCAACACATGACGTTAAACTGTGACCCGGCCCTATGCTTTGAACGTAGGGTCCCACCAGTTCGGACATTTTTTACGCCACCTGTCTCCGCAGAGACGGGGTCACCCCCTCCACAAGGGATGATATCCTCCTTCTCGGAGTAGCATATGTCCATGGGAGAAGGGAAACCACCTTGGTGTAAGCCCCTAGCCCCTCTTGAGGAAGGCTTCACCCCTCCATCTCAGTACTTCCCCACTACCAAGGTCAGTGGAGGGCGTGATAGGGAACGAGGCACATCCCATCATTGGTCCCAAATCCCTCTTTCGCTGCGCTTTGCCGCACTTCGGGCCTCCATCCTAAAGTAAGTCCCAGCACCATGGGTTGCCTAATGCGTAAGCCCCTCTTCACTTCTCACGGACGCACCCTTCACAACGTGATCGTCAGGTCCTTGCTGTCTCTTGTTTCTCACACCGAACATGACTCACGTGGGCTTAGAGTATGCATCAGACATGGAAATTCCCTCGTCCATCATGACGTTAAACTGTATGCCTTTTTCCTGCATGACATTAAACTGCACACCCCTTTGAACTACGAGGTCTTTGATCCATGTCATGGTATGGTACGTAGGAAGCCTCCCTAAGGTTCAAGCCCACCCATCATTTTCACATCGAGTTCATCCCTATCCCGCATGACGTTAAACTGCATCCCAGTCCTATAGAAAACCGTTGTGACCCCTTTGAACTATGTGGACTTTGATCCATGTCAAGGCATGGTACATAGGAAGCCTCCCTGAGGTTCAATCCCACCACCCAGTGGACCCCTGGGTCTAAATTCGCGTCGGTTCGCCGACGAAACCTCTTTGAACTATGTGGACTTTGATCCATGTCAAGTCATGGTACGTAGGAAGCCTCATGAGGTTCAATCCCACCACAAGTGGACCCTTGGGTTCACCTTCACGTCGGTTCACCGATGAAGCCCCCCTTCGAACTACGAGGACTTTGATCCATGTCAAGGCATGGTATGTAGGAAGCCTCCTTGAGGTTCAAGCCCATCTCCCATCGGACCAAGGTCCTTTCCTCACGTCGGTTCACCGACACCCGCACCATTTTGAACTACGTGGTCTTTGATCCATGTCAAGGCATGGTACGTAGGAAGCCTCCAAGAGGTTCAATCCCACCACCCATCATTTATTCACGTCAGGGTTCACTCTCATCCCGCAAGACGTTAAACTGTATCCCAGTCCGACGGCAAACCGTTGTGACAAACCTGAACTATGTGGTCTTTGATCCATGCTAAGGCATGGTACATAGGAAGCCTCCACGAGGTCCAATCCCACCACCACTAGGACCCCCTGGTCCTCCTCATTCACTTCGGCCTTCCGGCGTCCAACCTGAACTACATGGTCTTTGATCCATGTCAAGGCATGGTACATAGGAAGCCTCCCAGAGGTCCAAGCCCACCACCTGTTGCTCACTCCGACCTTCTCCACGTCAGGTCACCAGTGCATGGGCGGCCTAGTGTGTAAGCCCCAAACCATCTGGACCAAGGTCCTCACCCGCGTCGGTTCACTGACGACACCCATCGGACCAAGGTCCACATTCACGTCGGTTCGCTGACGATGCCCATTGGGCCAAGGTCCACCTTCACGTTGGCTCGCTGGCACCATCCCGAACTACACGGACTTTGATTCCCTGCCACGGGGGATACGTAAGAGGTCTCTTCGAGGCTCAATCCCAACTTCAATGTCGCCCCTGCGATGGTCCCATTTCATTCCCCCTCCACTTCAATTCAACTCTCCACCACCCATCATGATTCTCACATGGACTGACATGTCCCGGCAAGATCATACCATTTCGCTCCCCTTCGCAACCGCCCATGGGTTGGTCCCGATATCGGCACCCCTTCAATTGAAATTCCTCAATCCAATCCATTCTATCTAATGCTCTGATCGGGCCGATCTGTCTCCGTTGGACGTTAAACCTGCATCATACCCTGTGTTAAACATAGGAAGCTGAGGAAAACCTCAGATATACATCTATGGTATATAATTCCCCATGCTCGATGTGGGATGACTCAGGCTTCCAAACCCTCAAGAAGCCCTATGACAAAGGATAAAAGATGGACATTCCAGTTCCCCAGTATCCAGACACGCTACTGATGCCTCGACATGACTACTCCCCCGACTGGAGGTTGCTGCCCTGACTGGACCCTTTGGAATGTCCCGATAGAAGCAGAATAATTAACCGGCATCCATGGAAACATGGAACTGGGAAGAGTTTCACGAACAATGTATTAAATCTATAAGGGAGACCCGGACTAGGTGATGAATTCCGAGGAAGAATCCACAGAAGGAAGAACTGATATCCCATCATCCTGTTTCGATCAAGGAGCATACGTCCCTGAATAAGGAACGATTGCTGCCCACCTTTGGAAAGCGGGAATGCGGGGCAACAGTTGCGCGTCCTCCACAGACGGATGCGCGCTCCCCGGCGAAAGCGTCGGAAACATAAATGTTGAACCCGACGTGAAATTATTCTCCTCAATGTGGAGATTAGTTGCGTTTGAGACACCAATAGATTGACGTGTCACTGGATCCAGACATCCGGCACCGGGTCCCGCCAAGAAAATGGCAGGCCTGGCAGGAAACTCACCGGAAGTTGGGGCAGTGGAACGAGGGGAATTCCATTTTTCACCGTGTTAGCATGGATCCTTCTTACAGACGTGGAGGAGGGAATGACGCTGGGGCACTAGTTGTCAATCCTTTTCCTCGTAGTGCTGATGAGTTGATCTCTCCGTTTCCCAGGAACCAGGTTGCTGCTATGGAGACGCGATCACCACCAGCTCGCCTTCGCAAGGGAAGGGGCAATACTGGCATAGCCTCCCCGCAGGGCTCCGCTGCCGCCACGAAGACCTCTACATCTGTGAATACGGGGTTCCCACGTCCCCTCTCCCCGTCAGAGATCATCCAGCGAAAGGTGATCAACAACATTGTACATAGGTATGAGGAGGAAGGGTTCATCCCAACTCGGGATATGGCCCGCCTGGACCTGGAGGCATCCAGGGCTCACCTTCAACGCCGCCCTAATAGGCCGCGTCGGGAGCCCCTGCTCCCCACCCCAACGTTCAATCGTTTCAAGAGCCTGTCCCCAGAATGCCTCGACGACTCCTCGCCTTATGTTGATGAGACGGGTGACGTATGGCTTGGCCCGCTCAGAGTCCCGATCCAAGGTCTCTAGGCAAGGGCTCCCATTCAGCCATGTCAGCACCGCTGTCCGACTCCGCAGGAAGAGCAGGTAGGTTATTCCCCTACACCACCTGCGTCGGGTCGTCTAACCCGACGTCAGTGCTGGGCCCGGGCTGAGGACGCTTGCCAATATACGTCGACGTCAAAAACTACTGTGGCCCAAGCCACCGCCGATGTACATCATGGATTTCCTGCATACTCGAGGTCTCAGCCACCCCACAGGTGGGCTGGGTTGACTCTCGGGGTCGCAGCCCCGAGCGATGATTGTCGCGAACCAATCTGTGGTAACGTAAGTCCATACGAAGGTCCTCTCTGTATCACCATTCCACAGAGCACGGGCTTTCCCCTCTCTGAAGCTCTTCACGGAGGTATGACTCGTGCTACCCCCATCCCGAAGGAAGAACTTCCCCGCGGCAGTGACGCTCGGCGTGGAAACCTCTCCCGTGCCCACTATACAGGGTATGCAGTCCCCCCTCCTGCCCCCAACCGCCGATGTAAAGGCACTGTCCATCCGGTCCTTCTTCAATGTGGGGGTCCTCCCTACGTCCTCTCTGCAACTGGAGAAGGTCCTACTCACCCTGGAAACGTGGGGATTGAAGGTCAGACTCGCTCCGCCCGCACCGTCCATGGAGGTCCTCCCCATGTACCCTTTGACACTTGCCCCGGTGCCCCTCACACCCCGTCCACCTCGAGCGGGGGCCCTCTCCGCCACAGCGCCAGCGCCGCCCCAACACTACATATTGAGAATCAAACTTGTCTTGAAGAGCCACCCAGGGATAGAAGAGCAGGTCATCGCCACCACAGGAAGAATCCTGGGGGGGAACTGGTGGAGATCAAACCAGCTCGTTTCTCAGATTCTGAAGAGGAATGCGACTCAGCGATTGAACCATCTCCCTGCTCCTCCAAATCAAGGACTAGGGCAGGGACCAGGCGTGTCATCCTCATTCTCCTAGAATGTGAGGTCCACCGGATTCCCACCTCTCTCCGCAGGTACATCCAGGAGGAAGAAATCGTGGAAATTCCGCAGGTCCCGACCGTGCAATCACCACCGTTGTCACCAGAAGTGCCCTCTACCTCTACCAGAGATCACGGAGAGCTATTTTGGGGAAAAATGGCGGTAGAGCAACGACATGGCCTATTGTCGGAAACCGCAACTCCTGCTCTTGAAGCTGTGGCTATCAGCCCATCGTATCGTGATATCGTGGTCAGGTCACCTCACTCTTCAGAGGATGGCCTGGAGTTCGGCGGCCAGTCAGCTCGTTAGCTGTATTCTCCGCCGCCAATTTTACTGTCCCAGCGGTCCGCCTCAATACCGCTACTGATCCCTCAGCCACCCCCAATTGACGAGTGGGGCAATACAGGGCCAGACCCCGAGTCCGAGCCCAGGAGCTTCTGGAGCATTCTCGCAGTGGATCACTTCCCGGAGAAGTTCTGGTCGACGGCGGTGCTGAACTTTCGCGCACCAGAGTCCCTTACCCCAGAAGAAGTGGGGAGCTTTTGCCGAACCTTATGGGCGACACACTTCCGCCTTCGTTACGAGCGGGTGATGTACCCCAGAAGTCGAGAGCACTTTGAAGAAATCGGCGAGCAATGTCACCGGATCGATTTGGCCGCACTCCCTGTGGCCCAGCACCCTGAGTCACCAGGTTGTCAGAGCACCCTTCAATGGAAATGTGTTTAGAGTTTCAAAGTACTATGCAGAGTCATCAGGGAAGCTACCCCCATTGTGCAAGTCCGTGGCTGGGTACACTATGCCGCTCTTCTCTTCATCCCTATCTGACGGCAGCCTGATTCATTATGCGACATTGAGGACATTCCCTCAAGAGGGGTCGCGGTCCACATGGCTGACGTAGTGGAAAAGGAATACAATCTTGAATTTCTCAATGGAGACTTACCCCCCAAGGGTGTACCACCACTTCTGGACCCATCAGGGAGGGTTACCCGTCAATAGAGGAACCTTCTAGGCCTCCTTGTACCCACCGAGTCGCGGGTACTCAGTCAAAATGTCGGTAAGGGTAAAGAGCACGTCGGAACTGTCAAGTACTCCAACCCATCTGCCTCTATACAAAGGACAGATGAATATCCCGAGAAGGCCACGTTATGCCAGTATCTTTCTGAGCAGAAGAGGTTGGTTGGAAAACTCTTGGCCGAGCGCGTTGCAGAGCGGCGACCCGACTATGGTAATCCCAAGCCGGGGCAGTAGGGGCAGGAACAATTTCCCCCCGGTGAGATGCCTCCAGGCAATCCTGATCACGCTACTTCCACAGACAAGGCAGAAGCCGGAACCTACGGTAAGAGGGTGCAATACGTCTTGCCAAAACCTCCTGAACAACGGGCCAATTTGAAGAATCCAATCCGGGTTCCCCCAGTCGCCCCACAGGCCATTCCGCTAGTCACTCCACGAGCCGCCGAAGCCATATATCGTGTCGAAGAACCTGGAAACGCACTTGTGATTAGGGATCCCCGTCAAGACAGGGACCCCCATCCGAATGATCTTATAGCGGCACTCACAACCCGCCTCGAAGCATTGGAAACGCGGCAGGTGGCAGTCCCCGCGGATGGAAAGTTGTGTCCCGTGTGGGTGGATGATATGCCCGCACCCCCGAGTTTTGGGAACCCCACTTTCTCACCCTTCAACGGGATAGGGGACCCACCACAGCACTTGGCCCATTTTTCTTCCAGGTGTGGCCCCATGCTAGGGACTCTGACCCAGCAAGAAGCTGCCAAGCTCCGATGTTTCATGCAGACATTGGAAGGTCCTGCATTCGTCCGGTACAACCAGATCCCTATCGGATCGGTGACCGGTTGGGAGGATCTCCGCTGGAAGTTCCTATACCAGTTCAACTACACCACTTGGAAGAACATCATTGCAGACCTCTTCAACTGCAAGCAAAGGCCTGATGAGCGAGTCACAGATTTCATCGCCCAGTGGAAGGGACTTACATAGTCCCTCGATATGCCACTGACTCAGGATCAATTACTGACGATGTGTGTAGGTAATGTTAAAACGGAGCTGGTACCTTCCCTGATTACCCAGAACTACCCTGGAGGGTTCCGGGATTTCTCAGATAAGGCACAGCGCCTTGAGGAGGCTCTGCAACAGGCTAGTCAGGCACGTGCATTGCCCCCTATGATCCCAGCCAGGAGGACTGCCAGAGCCGAACCCGCCGTGGTGGCCCAAATATAATCCCCTGGGCAGCTAGAATTACTTCCAACGACACCATCCATGCAACCCCGTAGAGGTCCTCCACCTCAAGCGCAGGCTCCTGCCCAGCAGCGACCGCCTCCGAACCAACAAGTTCCCCTGCGCAATGCGCCACCCCCACCTAGTCGAGACGATCAGGCGCCACCTCCTCAGCAGGCCCCTCATCAGGGTCAGGCCCCCAAGGCCCCCTATCTAGAAAGAAGGCACCAGACTTATTTGTTCTACGAAAATCAGGTCCCTGGCTACTTCCGAAGTGCTCTAGAGCAAGGGATTCTGTGCCTACCTGAGTGCAGAAGGCTGGCAGAGGCGAATCTCACCGATCACCCCAACTACTATCCTTATCATCGGATTCTGGGGCACACCCACAAGAAATGATATGTGTTTAAAGACTGGCTTCAAGACCAAGTCAACAACAACATAGTCAGGTTGTGGCCGGCACCAACACAAGTAGCAGGTATCTTTGCAGGGTCAGAGATTGGTAGCGACAGCGAAGGCGAGTTGCAGCAGGTTACCAGCCGTGGGTCCCAGAGATATGATGACTGGATGGCTCGAAAAACCGTTGTATGTGCCCATGGTATCATCCGGGAACTTCTGAAGTAGCCGGAACATTCAAAATAAGTATCCAGTACCTCTGCATCGCCTTCACAGTCGACCTCTTCCCAAAAGGGCAAGCAGCGACGACGCAAGAAGAAACAACGCGCTCCGCTGGTACCATCGTCATCCCGCACTCTCGGAGACTTTATGCCTTCTGAAATGGGCATTACTCCTAGAATATTCTCGGTAGTGGATGACTCGTCGAGCGACAGCCAGGGGTACGCTTTGGTTAACACCGTGGAGCTGGTAAAGCCTTATATGACTCCCGACGAAGGGGAATGCTAGGCGAGCCTCCCCAACGTCCCAAGCCGACGTCAACGTCAGCGGAACCACAACCACACCGGTCATCGAGGCACGTTAGCGGGCACTTTCAGCCAAGCCGTGCACACTACTGAGACCAGACAGCAGGCTCAGCGCAGAGCTCAGCACACGCAACCTCATCTGACGCCCTCAGCTCTACCTCCATCGCCGTTTGTGCTACTAGATCAGGAAGAGTTGCCTCGTATGTATCATAGTCAGTCTTGCCCGGCTACAGGCCAGTCTCCGCTGTCCGATCCTAGTCCGGCATCTACTATCCAGGCTTCAACAAGTAGGCAGCAGGATGTACCCAGCACTAGCCAACCACCGGTTCAACCAATAGGACCAGCTATGCCTCCAACTACCGAACGACCTCCTGTAAGCAGAGGTTCGCGCTTGGCATGAATGTATGATGTCCTGAAACACCTGGTTGGCATTCCGGCAAGGCTTTCTCACCTTGAGTCCCTTCGCCTATCGTCTGAAATGGGCAAGGTGCTTTCCGAGGCCCTAAGAAGCCCCCTCCAGTTTGAGATGGAGGTGGCGGTTGTGAAAGCCTTCAATGCTGAGACAATTTAGAACGCCGAATTTCAGGAGGTTATCTCGTTCTCCGGTGAATATGAGGACCCTCCTATACAGGGGAATATTTGTCCGATGTACATTATTGGCCACTTCAATGGTGTGGAAGTCTGCCGCTGCCTCGTTGACACGGGTTCCAGAATCAACCTAATCCCAAATTGGACACTGCGAAAGCTGGGTCTATTTGAAGTTGATTTAACTCCCTCTGACCTCAGAATCCAGGGATACGACAGGACCGAGCAAACCCCAGTCGGCAATATCCGCCTGAAGACTCAGTTCGGTGGCTTAATTTCCAGCACCGAGTTCATGTTTGTCTCTCAGGACACCGCCTACAACGCATTGATGGGTAGGCCATGGCTCCATCTGCACGCAGCAGTCCCTTCGTCGTATCACTAGTGCCTCAAATACTCCCTCAATGGTCGAGTAGGTGTTCTCCAAGGAGATGCGTCTCCTTTGTCCTCTTGTGAGGCCCGCTATCTAGATGCTGATTATTACAAGAGTAAAGATAAGAAAATCCTAGTAAGTGAGGATGAACCCTCCCCAGTCACAAGTGATCCATGGGAAAGCATGGATGACGCCTACATCCTCCCGATCCACTGATTGGAGGCCACGACCCCTGACATGGGGAAATGTTTTGTTATTTCAAGTATGAAAGGAAGGCATGTTCCCATGTCCAAGCGACGGCGGAAAATCACCTTGTACTCCTACACCAACCAGGCTCAAGTGATCCCGGAGCCTCCTACCCCTGTGCAGTACCAGGATGTCAAGCTTTTGACAACGGTAGTACGTCATACGTGTCTCTTCCACTGGGCTGGTATCAACCGACTCAGGCCAACGCATCACCACTGCTTTGATATCATCAAATTTTTCCCCTTAGGCCGAAGGCCAGATGGGATAGGGTCGACTGCCTTCATTGATATGGTCTCAATGGTGAGCGACTCTCCTGATGTGATGACCACTGCTGCCCAAGCTGGCACCAGCTTCCCCTTAGGTTTTGATGGCCCAGAAGTATCTCCCATTGCGGGAAATCCTCCCACGGGTGGAGAGGAAGACCTGGAGGATGCTCCCCCCACCTTTGAGGAAGGCGTCTCTACCACGGTTGATGAACTAGTACAAGTGAACCTTGGTAGCGAGGCAGATCTGAGACCCACATTGATCAGTGCAACCATGTCCCCTGAGGAGCGACAGCGGTACATAGACTTTCTCAAACAACACTGTGACGTGTTTTCTTGGAGTTACAACGAGATTCCAGGACTAGATCCCCAGGTAGTCGTTCACCATCTAGGCCTCCCGGCAAACCATCGTGGGTTTAAGCAGCCTCCCAGGAAGATGCACCCTTCTCATGGTGCTATGGTTGAGGCCGAAGTTGACAAGATTATCAAATCCAACTTCGTTAAGGAAGTCCAGTACCCCAAGTGGCTTGCCAACATTATGCCAGCCAGGAAGAATAATGGGCAGATCAGAGTCTGCATCGACTTTGGCGACCTTAATTGCCACTGCCCAAAGGATGAATTCCCACTCCTGGTGACTGAGTTATTGATTAATTCCACGGCCGGGTTCCAAGCTCTCTCTTTCATGGATGGGTATTCCGGGTACAACCAGATCTGGATGGCCCCCGAGGATGAGGAGTCCACTACCTTTAGGGCTCCCCAAGGTACCTTTTTCTACCAGGTTATGCCCTTCGTCTTGAAAAATGCAGGTGCCACTTATCAGAGGGCCATGCATCACATATTCAAGCAGATTCTCGGGATGTTGGTGGAATGCTACGTAGATAACCTAGTGGTCAAATCATTCCAGCGCCAGGACCATCTCAAAGATCTTGAGAAAGTGGTTGGTTTCCTCTGTTCCCATCACCTGAAGATGAACCCATTGAAGTGTGCCTTTGGGGTCACCTCTGGGAAGTTTCTTGGCTTTTTTGTTAGACACCGAGGCATTTAGATCGACCCCGAGAAGATCAAGGCCATCAGCCAAATTCCTCCCCCAAGAAATATTCGGGAACTTCGAGGTCTCCAAAGCCACTTAGCCTATATACGCCGATTCATCCTGAATCTGTCCGGCAAGTGTAAGCCTTTTTCCTAGCTCATGAAGAAGGGCGCTGCCTATGAATGGGATGAGGAGTGTTAGACTGCCTTCGAGGAAATCAAGCAGTATCTGCTCCAACCTCCGGTTTTGATGCCACCCGTCTCCGGAAAGCCATTGGTCCTTTATGTGACCACCCTGGAACGATCCCTCGGTGCACTGCTCACCCAGAAGAATAACGAGGGTACTAAGAACAGTCTCTACTATCTCAGTCTCATGCTTCTTGATACGGAGGTCAGATACTCCCCTATCGAAAAGAGTTGTCTTGTGCTCGTCTTTGCCGTACAGAAGTTGCAGCATTACCTGTAGCACCATGAGGTACAATTGGTCTCTCGGGTAGACCCACTAAAGTACATCCTTAACCGCCCCATGTTGACTGGCCGACTAGCATGGTGGATGGTGATTCTCCAGTAGTTTGATATCAGGTTCGTACCTCATAAGGCCATTAAAGGACAGGCATTGGAAGACTTTTTAGTTGCCCATCCAGCCTCTGTGGATCAATCCCTGGACCTGGATTTTCCTGATGAGATGATCCTCTTAGTCGATCGTGTCGTCCCATCTAAGCAAATTCACTTTGACGGTTCCTCCCGGAGCCCCACTAGTAGGAGGCTCAACGATCCTAAGCTCAAAAGAGTGGGTCTGGGTATTGTCTTCATTACCCCAGTGCAAGTTGTCCTACCATACTCATTCCTGTTGTCAGAAGGCTGTACCCACAACGAGGCAGAGTACCAGGCTCTCATCACCGGCATCGAGTTGGCCCTTGAGATCGACGTGCCCCATCTACATGTGAAAGGAGATTCCGAGCTGGTAATCAAGCAGGTCAATGGCGATTATGTCATTAGGAAGCTGGAGATTATGCCATTTCTGGAGTGCACCCTTCACCTAATGGACCAGTTCCCCTCTCAGACAGAGGTCACCCATGTCCCTCGATCATAGAACGGTCGAGCTGACGCTTTGGTCGGCTTAGTTGTGTCATTCGCAGAACCCGAACAAGATGATTTGATTATACATGTGGCACATCGGAGAGTCATTTCCCCCATCACCAAAGAGGACAATGATGGCATTCGGGTAAGTCACCTCACCGTCGGGCCCTCTACGTCAGGGGTCCCGAGTTCGTCAGACACAGTGGTTGAAGCCACTCCCGAGTGGAGGGCACCTTTTGTCGAGTATCTCCAAAATGGTCGCCTCCCGGATGATCGGGCTGAGCGCGAGTGAATCTGATGACGCGCGCTGCAATTTACTCTCCAGAGCGGCCCCAGTCTTGAGCAGATCCTTTATAAGCGGAGCTTCGATGGCGTCCTCCTCCATTGCATTCAAGGAGTAGAGATTCCTCAAGTTATGCAAGAGGTCCACGCCAGTTCCTGTGGTGCCCATCAAGTTGGGCCGAAGTTGTCCCATCAAATCCGGAGGTTGGGGTACTTCTAGCCCTCTATGATCCACGATTGTCTCGGGTATGCCAAGAGATGCCACACGTTCCAAGTTCACGCCAACTTTCTGCATTGGGCGTCGGAGCCCCTCCACCCCACCAAGTACTCTTGGCCATTTTCGGTATGGGGACTTGATGTAGTGGGACCATATCCACCGAAAACAGCTCACTAGTGTAGGTTCATCCTGACTACTACAGATTTCTTTTCCAAGTGGGCAGAGGCAGTTCCACTCAAAGAGGTCAATGCCCATTCCATCGTCGACTTTGTGAGCTCCAATATTATCCACCGGTTTGGGGTCCCTCATGTCGTCCTCACCGATAACGGCACCAACTTCCGAGCGGCTGAGCTGAAGAAATTGTACACCATGTACGACATCCGTTCGAACCATACCTCCCACTATCATGCGTAGGCAAACGGACAGATCAAGGCGTTCAACAAAATCATCTCTAACATTTTGCAGAATATGGTTGGTCAGAACAAGAAAAGTTGTTCGGACAAGCTCCCCAACACCCCCTGGGCTTATCGGACAACGACTCGCAACTCTACCTAGGTGACCCCATATTCCCTAGTGTATGGGGCTGAGGCCGTCCTACCCATTGAGATCTAGCTGCCATCGCTGCGCACTGTAGTCTATGACCAGCAGGCACCAAATGAGGTGGTCAAAATCCGTCTAGCTGAATTAGAAGCACTGGACGAGAACCGGCTTCGTGACCTGCACAATCTAGAAAGGCATCAGAATAAGATAGCGAGGGACTTCAACAAGAAGGTTCGCCTCCGTTCTTTTCTACAGGGTGACCTAGTGTTTGCCCTTAATGCGCCAATGATCCCTGGTAGGAAACTGCCCAAGCTAGAACAGAAATGGTAAGGGCCTTATATCATCCATAAGGTTTATCCCAATGGGGAATACTCCTTGGTGACCACAGATGGTGAGCGCGTAACTCCTCCCACCAATTCCAGGTTCCTCAAGCAGTACTTCGCCTGATCCTTTTGTATGGTCCAACACAACTTTAAACTGTATGGTCCAACACGACCTTAAACCGTATGGTCCAACATGACCTTAAACTGCACCGCCGTCCTACAGGACGATAAACTGCAAAATGGTCCGAGCTCTATGACCTTAAAATATGATCTCCCCCCATCCTTACTACAAGACATTAAACTGCAAGCCAGTCAGGCCTCTCTGACCCATGTGCAGCCTCGGGACCCTTGGCCTTCGTTGACTCGGACTCTCTTATGGGATTGTACGGTATGGTGTGGGATTACATCTTCATTCACGTCGGGTTACCTACCGTACCATACATATACCCAGTTGAGACGCATTTCTCGTCCAGAACAATGCTAAACTGCACTTCAAGAACTACGTGTGGCTTGATTCCCATCTTAATGGGATACATAGGAACGCTCAGATGCCTCATCTTGAGCCCAGCCCCAAGATCTTCTCTTCCACTACCCCCCTGGGAATAGTTTCCTTGGAGGGTCCTTGCGTAACGAGGAGTAGGCTTTCTTATCTCCGCTCATACAGCCCCCTTCATACAAGGATTGTAAGGGTTGCACCATGTTCCCACTCCCGTTCTTCTATCCTCCCACGTCCTCACTGCATGACGTTAAACTGCATGGCCTTCAAGAACTACGTATGGCTTGATTCCCATCCAAATGGGATATGTAGGAACGCCCGGACATTACGTCTGTTGGCCCAGCCCAAAAGCCAAAATCTTCCCCTCAGGTCAAGACATATGGCAGGGTGCACACTATCGCCCCAACTCACATCGAGCAAGCCTCGACCCAGCTGCACGTCCCCCTGGAGATGTTTTCCTCTTTCGTGGATGGATACAGCTATGCTTCACCCACTCCTTGACTGTGATTCCATCATTTTTCACACTCAGAGGGACGCCCAAGAACGGCCTGGATACTATGCCCAAGGTCTCTCCTACCGATATGGATCAATGCCCCCGAGGGTTTCCAAGAAACAAGCCGATAAAAGTCCCGCGTTGTGAATTTTGTCAATGGTCGACGCTCATTTGTTGCTCCCATATCAGGTCACCATAGGAACGCTGTGTTTCGAACATGGTCAACAGTGTCCTGGATCCTCAGGTCCACCCCGAGATGGCCCAAACATTGAGTGCAGTAACTCGTTCTACCCCATCCGGAAGTGACAAACTTCCCTCTGGGTGGTGCCAGCGGTCGGGCCCATGACCCTGATTCTCTAATAAGGAATTTATGGTGTGGTGTAGGATTACGTCCTCTTTCATGTTAGGTTTCTTGCCATGCCGTACACATCCCCGGACGAAATACATTTATCACTTTCCCCATCCTTGTTGCAAGATGTTAAACTGCAATTTAGTCAGGCTATCCTGACTGAGGCCCAGCCTCATGCATTTCTCACTGAGGCCTAGACTCAGGCCCCCTACCTTTTCGATCCCTAGCCAAAGCTCTTACCTAGAGTGTATGGTGTGGTGAAGGATTATGTCCACATTCACGCCAGTTTTTTCAACGTACCATACACCTCCTCTGTCCAGGGAATCCTATTCCCCGACCCTCGTCCTCACTACAAGATGCTAAACTGCGATCTTGTCAGGCCTTCCTGACTGAAGCCCAGCCTCCATCCCCTTGGCCTTGTCGGGCCCCCGGGCCCAAGTTCTTTCCCACAAGATTATGCATTGTGGTGCGGGATTACGTCCCCATTCACGTCAAGCTACTCGTCGCATCGTACACATCCTCATTAGGGTATCCTGCCCCTAGGTATCTTCTATAACTATGTGTGGCTTGATTCCCATCTTTATGGGATACGTAGGACCTCCCGAATGACTAAGCTTCAGGTTCAGCCCCATCTCTTGGGAATCTCCATCCCATCTTGGCTCCTTGGCCTACCCTTCCTCTGCGAGGGATGTATATGGCATGGTATGGGATTATGTCCTCATTCACGTCGGTTTTTTAATGACCACGCCATGTACCTCTCCCTCCCGAGCTGTTTCGTCGGCCCTTTTCAGCGGTTCACCAATGTGCCTAAGGGTACTCTGTTTTATTACCTGGAATGCCAAACTTTAATCGGACACGTCCGCATCTGCTTTCCAGGCTTTGTGTATCCCTGCATCAGGGCTTCCATCATATTTCACACCCGGAGGGACCCCCAAGAACGACCTAGATACTACGCCCAAGGGCTCTCCTACCGTTAAGGGCCAATTCCCCTGAGGGTTTCGGACAACAAATCGATAAAATCCCATGTTGCGAATATGGTCAGCGGTCGATGCTCGTTTGTTATTCCCACCTCAGGCTAACGCGATATGGAGTCTGTTTTTTCCGCCACGGTTAACAGTTTTCCTATATCGCCACGCCAACCCCATTAAGCCCAAAATGTTGGTTACACGATTCACATCCTTCTGCAGTCTCATCATGTCCAAGTAGAGTCT
Source organism: Viscum album (assembly GCA_963277665.1). NCBI lineage: Eukaryota > Viridiplantae > Streptophyta > Magnoliopsida > Santalales > Viscaceae > Viscum > Viscum album. Next base: position 359,144 of record CAUJRU010000567.1, read on the forward strand.
CGGAACTCTTGGTACTTTTCCTCCATGCACGTCTGTGTGTTGGGGGAACAAGTCACGTCAAAGGTGTCCTTCGGGGCTCTCTGCCCACTCCCCTTTGATGGACGCCCTAGGTATTGCGATAAGGACTCCCCCCCACCCCTTGTTTCCCACACCAATTTTAACTCACGTGGGCTTAGGGATTGGGTTGACGTCTTCGCTTACTTGGGAAGTTGTCACCATTCATGGTCTGAGCTCTAATACAATAAACTAAGATCCTCTCAGAACTACATTCATCTTGATTCTCATCCTCATGAGATACGTAGGAACACCCAGACCTCCTGTCTTTTGGTCCATCTTGAGTTCAGCATCCTGCCTTCGGGCCCCCAACTACAGGACTATGTGGTGTGATTTGGAATCCAAGTCCTTATCCACGTCGGTTATATCGCATGACACCATACACATTCCCCTCCTAGAAATGTCTCTACTACATCCACACTACATGACACTAAAATGCATGCTTGGTCCTATCATACGACCCTAAACTGTGAAATTATCGTCCTGGTCGCACGATGAAAAAACGGCACTGCATTGTGATGATCTCATTTTAGAGGAGATCACATTGGGTATTGGTCACGTGCCATGCCATTTTTCAACGCCTGTCATGGCTTGATTATTGTGGCGACACCCGGGATTTTTACCCTAGGCATGTCGCTTCACCACGAAAAAAAACCACTCACCTTAATGGACAAACAAGATTTATCAAATTTCGCTCCTTTCAGTGCATGGGCCACGCCCGCACTTCCCTTTTTCCCCTGGCACTATTATATTACCATGTCACCCTTCAGAACAACGTATGTCTTGATTCTCATCCTCATGAGATACGTAGGAGCGCCCAGGCACTTCCCCATGGGCCCAGCCTAACTTTCCCTTTCGGTCCCTTGACCTAAAACCTCTCCCAAGGGGGGCATGCAGTGTGATATGGGATTATGTCTTCATTCATGTCGGGTTGTTCACCGCACCGTACACACCCCCTATTCCCATTCACACCAGGTGTTTGAGTTACTCCACCATGTGCCTCTTATGTTTCCTCCCACCCTTTGGTCTGAATTATACGACCCTAAACTAAGATATCCCTATGGGAAAGGACTATGCTCCCTCTATCTAATATGTCTCTTTTTTGTATTCAGATGTGTTTTGACAAAGAACCCGAAGTGTGGAATTTTCATGGGGACATTCCCCTCGTCCCATGACCAAGCTTTGTGAGCTCACTATTTGGATCCTCATCCTCTTCCACATCCAAAAGGACCCTCGGACAACATGGATACTAGGCTTAAGGGCTCTCCATGGATGCTGGACCTAAGGTCCCTCCAATTGTTTTGGGCCAACGTCCCTAAGGATCTTTAACAACATTTGCGACAGGGTCCCGTGTTTCAAACATGGTCAATGGTCAACCCTCATTTGTTTTTCCCCATTCTAGGCTAACGCGATATGGATATTGTGTTTCTGCCACGGTTAATAGTTATCCTCTATTGTCACGCCGTCATTATTGTGATCCAAATCTCGAGCATCATGATTCACACATTTCCACTTCCTCATGTTCATGTGGAATTCCAACATATTCGGCTCTATCTCTTCGCGCATCTAGCTGCGCTACATGGTTGTGTTAGTGTTTTTGGGCCAGTATTCACCGAGCGTCCCTTCGCCCTAACCTTCCCCACTTCTGTGTCAGGAAATTCCCACCACTAATTCTTGTTTCCCACACCGATCATGACTCACGTGGGCTTAGTAGTTTTGGCGGGATGTGTACCAACACGGCTAGGCAGCTCCTCGTCCCGCATGAAATTAAACTGCGCTTTCAGAACTACGTATGGATTGATTCCCATCCTCATTCGGTACGTAGGAACGCCTGACCACTTTGCTTCGGGCCCAGCCTAATCCTCACTCTTGGTCCCTCAACTTGGAGAGTTTCCTCCGGGGGTACATGGTGTGATTTGGACTCCAAGTCCTCATTCACGTCGGTTTCATAACTACCACGCCATATGCTCCCTGGGCTCTCCTATTTCACTCCACATCCTATCATATGACGTTAAACTACAGGAGTCTGTATGTCCTCAACGCATGACACTAAACTGCGGTCCCACCCCGAACAAGTTCAGGCTGCCCCGTGTTCATCATGGGATGCACCAGAGCCTCTGCCTGAGAGGATTTCACCAGCCAGTGTTGGTCTATAACCACACTGTGCTTCAAGAACTACGTATGGATTGATTCCCATCCTCATGGGATACGTAGAGACACCCTGGTATTTTGCCTAGGGTCCAGCCCATAGAAATCATTAATCCCATCCTTACCCTTTCCAGCCCCCTGGTCAGACCCCTCACTAGAGAGGCCCTGTCCAAAAGAAGGAAGGATCCATGACTGAACCAATGGTCCCATCTGGCATACTCCCACCATGGTGGTGTAATTAACTAGGTTTTGGATTCTGTTCAGGCAAACCATAGCTCCATACTCCACGCTCTGCGTGCCCCTTATTTGGACCCTCGCCCCCTTTCATGTTTGAAGGGACCCCCTAACGGCCTGGTCTCATGCCGCCTCGGCTCACCTACCATCCTGGGCCAATGTTCCGGAATACTGGTCATGTTTGGAGGGACCCCCTAACAGTATGGATGCTCGACCCAGGGTCTGCCAACTGTCCTGGGTCAACATCCTGAAAGATTGACCAACAACATTTGTGACATGGTCCCGTGTTTTGAACATGGTCAATGGTCGACCCTCATTTTTGTCCTCATTTCAGGCTAACGCAGTAAGGATACCCCTTCTCCTCCATGGTTAACGGTTGTCCTTTATTGTCACGCCATCCCCGTAGTGTTCTGAATCTTGGGTACCGTGATCCACACTTCCCATTTCCATCTGTTCGAACCGATCTCAGCACCCCTGGCATTGCACCGTTCGTGCATAAGAGCACGCTAAAGAAACGGTAATTCGGCCATTCTAAGGACATACTTCTCTAGCCAGGCCTCTCCCACCATTGGGAAATCCGGACTGGCTGTCCAAACCCCAGATGCCCGAGGCTTGTTTTCCACTCCCATCTTGGGAGAGACGATGAGGCAACTATCTCCTGCTTCTCACATCAGTCTTGACCCACGTGAGCTTGGGGAATTATCGTCGAACGTCCCGCAAGCATTGTAGGGATGTAATGAACCGATGCAAAAGTGGGAATCGTGCATGCTACGGTATTCAAGAAGAAAAATTGAAGCACAAAAGTACCATTGAAAGGTTTGTAATTTGTTATAATACCCGGGGGTCGACTCCCCCCATGGACGGGTTGACCCCGTCAAAAGAGAGTTTTAGCTCCGCCACCCTTCGGCTTGTGGCGTCCAAGACTTGCTGCCGTCGACTCAACTCCTGCTCCTCCTCAGTAGCAGTGGGGCACAGTCCGTCAACCTTGGCTCTGGCCTTATCTACCCCAGCCTGAATGGCAGCCATCTTTCCAGAAGCCTGCCTCATATGCTCCTCTGCCTCTGCCAGCTGGGCCTTCAATCGTGAGATCAGCTCAGATTGTGCATTAAGAGAGGCTGAGTGCTCATCCTCCTGGTTTTGCACCTGTTGGACCTCGCTTTCAGCCTCTTGGAGCTTCTGGATGTTGGTCTCCTTCCTCTGCTGCCATCCCACACTGAGCTCGTGATCATACTCACGGATCTGCTTGGCCATGAGGTCTCGGACGAGCGCATGAGGATGTTGGGCATCCACTCCCCCAGTGCACAGTTCGCGCAGCCACGAGCGAAGTCTTTCCATTTCATTCACCGATAGTGTTTGGGGGTGTCCTTGATGAAGCGTGTGATCAGCTTCCACGATCGGCGGTGGACTATGCTGTTGTCCTCCTCGTCGGAGGCCATTTTGTCCCAGTCTGCATGATTGGCAGGCTCGTACGCGGGATACGCCCACAGGAAATCCTCGGAAGGATCTACATCTGGTGTTCAATCTGGCATGACATTTGGAATCGAAGCAGGTGTGACGGGATTTGGGTCGGCCGATTGATCCTCTTCATCAGACTCCACTTCAATAACCTCAGGCACGACCCTGCTGGTGGCCCCTCTAGTGATAGTGTGTGTAACAGCTCGGGAAGATGAGGGGACTATCTCCACCATCACCGGCATGCCCCAAGGAGGGATGCCTCTAGACATCCCATCCAGCCTTGCCTTAGTAGCCCACGCCAGTCGAAGAACTGTATGACAGAGAGGGATATAAACATTAGTTGGCATAGTCTACATATGACGACAAGGAAACCGGTAGAGGATACTTATAGAGATCGACCTCCTGGTGCTGCTCTTGAGCCGATATTGACAGGACCCCGAGGCGAGGTCCTCCGTATACTGTTGGAAGGTCTGTAGATTCCGGAGGAGCCACCTCGGGTGCTCTGGTCCCACCAGACGCGGAACTGGATGCATCCATAAGCTCGTGTTCTGAAGGTCCTGCATCATCACCCGCTGAGGGGCGAGAACGAGGCCTATGAACAAGTTCCTCCTGCATGGATCAAACATTGGTGAGAATTCCATAATGGCCCAAGAATGGACCATAAGGAAAGAAGTTCATAATTCTACCTCGAGAGCCTCCGCGAAATCGTCAAAATCTGAGCCTTGATCTCCGACCTCGCCCTCCTCCAACGGGCTCCCTCCTCCAGCCTCATCCTCTCGAGAGGAGTCCTATGATTCTTCTAGTAGGGGGAAGCGCTCCCTCATATCGGCAGCTGAAAACTGTGGGGGAACCGTTCGATCCAGTAGTACCCTCACCCGATCTGTCATTAGGCAAGGGACACCACTGGAGTGAACTTAATCCTCCAGCTCGTCCAAGTATTGTTCTACCTCCGCCGGAGAAGCCCTGAAACCAACCTGGACTGGGCCTATGCCCGGTAACTCCATCCCTAGGTGGTTCAGGTGTGCCCATATCTCGGATGGATTGAGGAATTTCCGGTTGACATCCCAAATGTCCCAGGCCTCCGGGAAGATGGTATCCTCTGCCATGTCGATATGACACAGCCGCTTCCTCGGAGCCTGAGTGGATATCCTATGAAATCCCCTCAGTGGCCGCCCCTCCGGATGGCCCTGCTCTTCCGGAATCACCAGATCTGCCGCTGCTGCCACACCCTCGGCCAGTGCGGGTCTCACCGCCACGGCAGCCCCGCCACCACGAGAGGTCATAGCTTCCCTCCGACCCCAACCTCGGGATAGAGGAGGCCCAGTGTCACCAACCCGAATAGTTGGCTGCTTCAACATCTCCCCTGGGTAAGAAGCCTCCCAACTAATGGAATACTCCCTCATCAATCCAAAAGCCACGGTGGATGGAGGCAATGCAATTTGCATCTTCCCATCTTCCCATGTGAACATGAGCCACAGCTGCCTCATCACACACGGGTTCTCCTCGTGACGAACCTCCCAATATACCTACGGGGTCAGTCGCTGGAGGCACCAAGATTGCCTCACAAACTGATGTGGGGTGTACTGTTCGCAGAGTGGATCACGATCAACTCGTGCCACCAAAACTCTGCCTCAGAAGGCCAGGAGGTAAGTCTGGTGCTCTTCCGTTCCCCGCCCGTCATCAGTGTATAACGACCCATACTTTACAAACATTGTTATTACTTCAGAGTTGAATCACACTAATTACAACATATAAAAAACCAAGAAAGGACCGTATAGGTATAGTGTCTTTAGAAACTGGGAAACATAAACAACTGGTTCATAAAGCATCCACTTTTCCTCCCATTTATTTCATCATATCTAGAGTCCCTTTTTGGAATATTCTACTTAATAACCTTCTTCCTAACCTGAGGAAATAAAACATACAAAAATGGTGAGCTCAAATTCTCAGTAAGGGTAAACAAAATAAATATCAATCACATCATATACATAAGCACATAACTTTTGGAAATCTTAACCAGCAAAAGAGTTCATAATTTCATAACATGGGATAAATCATAGTAGTGAAATGTAATCCCAATAATCATAACATAAAACATGAAAATTTGTGGCATATACACATAATCATAGAGAATCATTTCTTATTAGTCAAGACTCATTTCCAAGACTATCTTAGTGGACAAATTCCATTTTTGAACCGATTTCACTCCTCGTTTCAGTCCTGTTTCACTGAACCGGTATAACCTACCGTTCCAACCATGTCTATCTCATGAGATATAAAATCTTTACCCAATGAATTGGAGGGAGATATAGGTCCCACCCATCTCATAATGATACCATTCTTATTTGTGCCACAAAATCATAAATCATACATCATTGCATAACCCATGTAATAAAAATGGGAATATTTAAACATCGTGACATCATAAAACAATTCATATATGATAAAAGAATTCAAAAAAATATTTCCATCACAACATAATCAAATCCATGTAATAATAGGGATAGAAACAGAACCCTTTATTATCTTATATGGAAAATAATTTTGATAAAACACTTTAACCTCATTCTTGAGGAAAATATCCTTTCTACTTCAAAAACATTTTCCTTTCTTAACATGTCATACAATTTTAAACTAAAATAAGTTGATTAAAAATAAACTTGAAAACTTGTAAATTAAGATTCTTGGAAATAATTTTTTAAAAGTCCATTCATGCCGTATAAGTTAAAAAAACATTCTTCGTACTTTTGTCGGAAAAGTCAAAAAGTACCTCGTACGAAAAACGACAAAAAATTCCTTTCTTATCTTTTACTAAAAACTCACCGAAGGGTAAAATTGGATTTAAAAATTGTAGGTGGATGGAAATAATATTACATATTGAGGAAACATGGATGTGGATGATAAAATACACCCCAGTAAATACCAAAGTATAAACAATCTCGGATAAAATGAGATTGTGATATTTTCCCTTACCATAGGTCCGATATGCTTTGTACGTGTCCGAACCTCCTGTATAATAATTTAAATAATGTTATTGACTTATTACAGAATCATACTTATTTTTATGATATCATATATGGTCATATTCTTAGCTTCCTAGTAGTAATATTTCATTGCTACTTGTTATTCGGGTGTTTATAACTTTCTATTCTTATGTGTGTTTTGTCGAATAACTTCTTATTCTTCTCTTTAGGTTATAGATAACTCATTTACAGAATGGAAGTAGTGTAATATATATCATATTCATTCATTAAATTCATTTATATAATCATTATTAAATTAAGATCATGTAGAACGAGTCGCATCACATCGTGGAGACGGTATTCCGTACGTACGCACGAGTGATGATATCATTCCTATGATCGTGGAATTGTATTGGAGTGTATGTATACTATTTCAGAATCAGTATCACTTTATAATAGTCATATATAGTCATTATTTACACCATTATACCCATCCAAGTATGGTGGTGGTGGAAAATAGATTACACCACGGCGTGGAGACGGTATTCCGTACGTATGCACGCGCGGTGATTTATTTTTCCATAGGATGGATAGATGGTGAAATAGGGTTGTTTCATACTTATAATAACATATCTATATATTATTGGTACTGAAGTTATTACTTCATAATGAAACAACTAAAGAAGAATAAGTGGAAGAAGAAATAAATATGAAAGAATCGGTAATGGACATTACCTCTTCTTTGAAGTGCTTCTTTGAGACTTTCTTTTAGGGCACTAAAATTGGTCTTTGAAGAATACCAGGACCTCTAGGATGTCTCTAGGGAAGTGGAGAGGAGAAAGTGGCAGTGGTTGGACGATTTTGAAGGCTCAAAGTGGTGTGAGGAAGAGAGGGAGGAGGTGCCCTTTTATAAGGGAGGAGAGGGGCACCTTTGGAATAACTAAAAATATTATTTTATTATAAAGTCAATTTCGGTTTTAAATAGCTAAAAATTGATTTATTTAGAAACTAAGGTCGGGATGTGTTTAAATCCTCTCATACAATAGAATTTAGACAAGTGTAGGTTCCTATTTTAAACTTATCATTTAGATTTAACATTAAGTTAAATAATTTTACTTTTATAGTGTCTTCTTGTGTTCTTATACTATAAGGTTAATAAACTTACTATAAGCAGCCAAACGAACCCCAAGTTGTTTATTATTAATATATATAACATTATCTAAGTCATTTGGCCGAATATTAGATTTTAAGGAATAAAATAACAATTACTAATATAATATTTGTTTTAAAAACTATTTTATGTCAATTTTGACACTATTTACTAATTAATTTTTTTGAAACTCATAACAGAATGATTAGTTCAAAAAAAGTTAATTAAATCAATAATAAAATGTCATATTAATCTATAAAATTAGTGGAATTCATAAAAGGCCTCAAATTATATTTATTTTGGTATTTATAACATCAATTATGTCAATATTTCATTAATAAGATAATTACTGCATCATTGTTGTGTCATAAATAAATTAAATTATTTAATGTCTAAAAATTACAAATAAAATACCATTATGTAGTAAATATTTTTATCTTTCTAATGAATATTTATAGTCGAATTTATCTTATGTATAACCCCATATTAAAAATGATTTAGTTATTAAACGTTGATTTTAACTATTTTAACCCTTCTTTAAATAAATTAATAATAAATGTCCTAATCTAATCCAAGTGGGCCTAAATGGTCGTATTTTATTCCTAAGGTTGTTTTTGGTCAAATTGCACTTGTCCAATAGAATTATGAAATGTGTTAGGGTAATAATAATATCATTTTTACCCTTAATTACCCTATTTACTTTTAACCGTGGTAAAAAAAAGTAAAAAGTTACTACTCACAAAAAATTATTTTCATCGCATAGAACCACATTTTAGTCCTTGATATTAACTGTGTCTCTCGGATTTTCGAAATTACACTCACAGGAGCGGTAAAATTAAGTTTTATGAAAAATTCAGTTTTTTTAACTACCACTTAGTGGTTTCACTATTCATCAAAAATTGAAAGTTTTCAGAAAAATACCAAAATTTCACCCTAGGATAATTTAGATATTACGAATCCAAAAATGAAGTCCATTTTGGAAAATAAAATTTATAAAATTTCAAAAAGTGGTTATTACTATTCATAACGGCTAGTTTTAATTATATTTTAATAGTATATCGTTGTTTAGTGAAACTCGGTATTGCGTACGACACAAGCTATCGAGGAAGCTCGCGATTTCGTGTAAAGCAAGATAAGAAAGTGTTTTGTGTAGAAAAGATTCCTTTGATGATTTATATATAAATGTCTTGGGTGTTACATTCTACCCCCCTTAAAATGAATTTCGCACTCGAAATTCGTCACTTTGTAACAAACAGATGAGGATACCTCTCCCTCATCACATCCTCAAGCTCCTATGTAGCTTATTCTAATTGGTGGTTCCTCCATAAAACTTTCACCAATCAAGTGGTCTTTCTTCGTAGGAATTTTTCTCTACGATCCAGAATCTCTATCAGCTGTTCTTCATAAAAAAAGATCTTGCTCCAGCGGTACAACTTCTGAGCTAAGTACATGTGAAGGATCAGGTATGTACTTTCTCAGGAGAGATACATGGAACACATCGTGAACTTGAGAGAGATTCGGTGGAAGCGCCAATCGGTAAGCTACCTTCCCAACACGATCCAGTATTTCGAAAGGACTTATATATCTAGGGCTCAACTTCCCCTTCTTTCCAAATCTCATGACTCTCTTCCAGGGAGATATTCGTAAGAACACTTTATCACCCACTTCAAGATCTAGGTCTTTTCTTTGATTGTCAGCATAACTTTTCTATCGACTCTGAGTTTCTCTTATGTTTTGTTGAATAGATCTGACCTTTTCTGCCATTTCATCCATGAGATTAGGTCTTAATAGCTTTCTTTCCCCAACTTCATCCCAGCAAGTTGGAGTCCTTCATTTATTTCCATAGAGAGCTTCATAAGGAGCCATCTGAATACTGGAGTGAAAGCTATTATTATAAGAAAATTCCACCAAAGGTAGGTGTTGATCCCAACAACCTTTGAAATCCATAGAGCAAGCTCTCAACATATCTTCTAGAGTTTGAAGTGTTCTCTCAGACTGACCGTCTGTCTGAGGATGATAAGAAGTGATGAAACATAACTCTGTATCCAGAGTATGCTAAAGACTTCACCAGAACTTTGAGGTAAACCTCAGATCCCGATCAGATATAATAGAAAGTGGTACTCCATGCAATCTTACCACTTCCTTTACATATATCCTGGCAAGCTGATCCAGATAGAAATCCTCTCTAATAGCAATGAAGTGTGCAGACTTTGTAAGATGATCAACTATGACCCAGATAGAATTATTGCCTTTGGATGTTTTAGGAAGTCCTGTGACAAAGTCCATAGTGATGTTTTCCCATTTCCATTCGGGTATGGGTAATGGTTGTAACATCCCCTTAGACTTCTGTCTCTTAGCTTTAAGTTGTTGACAAACCAAGCATCGAGAGACATATTCATCAACATCTCTTTTCATGCCATCCCACCAGAAGTATTCTTTCAGGTCCCTATACATCTTCGTGCTTCCAGGATGAATAGAGAATGAAGAACTATGAGCCTCATCCAGCATCTCCTTCTTTAATTAGGGGATGGGAGGAACACAAACCCGATTCCAGAATTTTATTATCCCATCACAATCAAGGTTGAATTCAGGAACATTTCTCACCTTCTTTTGTAACTTGACATCTTCTTTCTGTGCCTCTTTAATCTTCACATGTATAGATGGTTGAACATTAATTTGAGAAAGATAATATTTTTCCCCTTTCATTATAATTCCAAGATCCATCCTTTGTAAATCCATAAATATTGGATCTTTTGTGATCCTCATCATGGATAAACTTGCATGGTCTTGTCGACTTAATGCATCTGCCACCTTGTTTGCTTTCCCAGGGTGGTGATGGATTGAGCAGTCGTAATCCTTAATCAGCTCCAACCATCTTCCTTGGCGCATATTCAGCTCCTTTTGTGTGAAAATATACTTTAAACTTTTATGATCAGTATAAATGTCACACTTTTCTCCATAAATGTAATGCCTCCAAATCTTTAATGCAAATATTACCGCAGCTAACTCTAAATCATGAGTTGGGTAATTTTGATCATGTATTTTCAACTGTCGTGAGGCATAAGCTATCACCATATCATTTTGCATAATAACACACCCCAATCCCTTCTTGGATTCATCACTGTAGATCACAAACATTTCTCCACTACAAGGCAGTGTGAGCACAAGTGCACTGGATAACCTTCTTTTCAACTCCTTGAAATTCTATTCACATTCCTCCATACAAACAAATTTAACTCCTTTCCGAGTCAACTTGGTGAGTGGATTAGATAATCGTGAAAAATCTTTCACAAAACGTCGATAATATCCAGCCAAACCAAGAAAACTTCGGATCTCAGTTACTTTTGTTGGTCTCGACCATCTTTCGATAACCACTATTTTTTCTGGATCCATATATATCCCCTCTTTTGAGATTATGTGACCCAAAAATTCAACTTTTTGAAGCCAAAATTCACACTTGGTAAATTTGGCATAAATCTTCTCCTTTCTCAGGGTCTTCAATATAATTCTCAAGTGATCTTCATGTTCTTCCTTTCCCTTTGAATAGACAAGAATATCGTCTATAAAGACTACCACAAACTGATCAAGATAGTCTCTAAAGACTCTATTCATTATATCCATGAAGATAGCAGGGGAATTAGTAAGACAAAATGGCATCACTATAAATTCATAGTGTCCATACCTTGTACGGAAATCCATATTTGTTATATCCTCCCTTTTGACCCATAATTGATGATACCTTGAATGAAGATCAATCTTGGAAAATTATTGAGCTCTGCGTAGTTGGTCAAATAGGTCGTCAATGCGCGGGAGAGGATATTTGTTCTTGATAGTGATCTTGTTAAGTTCTCGATAATCAATGCAGAGTCTCATTGATCCATCTTTATTCTTAACAAACAGAACAGGTGCTCCCCAAGGTGACACACTAGGGCTTATGAACCCCTTATCAAGATTCTCTTGGAGTTGCTTCTTCAATTCCTGCAACTCAATTGGGTCCATTCTATAAGGTGTCTTTGAAATAGGCAAAGAACCCAGTACGAGTTCTATTGAAAACTCAACTTCATGATTCGGTGGAAGACCCAGTAATTCATTCGGAAAGACATCATCAAACTCCTGTACAATGAGCATATTCTTAATTGTGAGTTTCTCACCAACCATTTGAGATAAATAACCTTCATTTAGTGGAATCAAGACCCATAAGATGGAAGAAATTTCCACTGGAAGGTTATGTTCATCCTTGCATCGATAGACGATCATAGATTGATCTGGAATATGAAATGTGACTTCCCTTCTTTGGAAATTGATATGAGATCCATGTAGATAAAGCCAATACATGCAAAGAATCACTTCAAATTACACTATAGGAAGGATCACAAGATTTGCAGGAAGCACTTTCCCACAAACTTCAATCGAAGAAGAATTATAAACTTTTGATGCGACCGTTGTGCCATTAGGTGTTGTCACAACTAACTCAACATCTAATTGTTGAGGTAATATGGTGATACCCTTGGAAAATTCTTCAGAAATAAAGGAGTGGGTGGATCCAGAATCAAATAAAACATTTGCTACTTTAGAGTGGATGCTAAGTGTACCTTTCACCACATCGTTATCGTACTCCACATCGCTGATAGAAATTGCATGTGACTTTCCTTTGTCTTTATCCTTAAGAGTTTTTTGACGTCGACCATCATCATCAACCCTTGGATTTGGGCATTGATTGGCATAATGCCCCATCTCCTTGCACTTGAAACATTGAAGTGTAGTAGGTTCATTCTGTGCATCCCTTCCTTTGTTTGCATCATTAGACATCTTCTTCCCATCATTACGACATTCAAATGTCCGGTGACCTTCCTTTCCACATTTGAAACATTTACTTGTCCCTTTAAGACAACTCCCTCTATGTTTCTTTCCACACTTTGAGCATCAGGGAAAGCTCATATTCTTTTCAGTGTGCTCTTTAGATTTTCCTTTGAATTACATTTTCCTCTTCTTATCAAACCCATATGACTGATGGGTTACTCCAATCTCCATCTCAACTTTGAGAGCACATCGAACGATTTCCTCGTAGCTATTGAAGTCCCTTATGGCTAAGGCCCTTCGAAGACTTGGTTTTAAGCCACTAAAGAATCGATCGATCTTAATCTCAGGTTGGATAATAATACCAGAAGTGTACCTTGAAAGTCTTGTAAAATTTTCTTCATAGGTACCAACAGATTCATCATCCTTTTGCTTCAGTTCAAGAAACTCTTTCTCCATATTTGTTCAGAGAATACGAGGGAAGTACTTATTGAAAAATAAGTTCTTGAACTCGTCCCATTCCATGGACTCAATTTCATCCCTTTGCCTCGTATTATTAATAAGATTCCACCATTGATCAGCATCACCTTCCAAACGATACACTACTAATATGACTTTATCATGCTCAGAACATTGATGAACTAAAAATATCTTTTCATTAGTACTAATCCATTGTTCAGAAACTAATGGATCAGTAGACCCGCTGAATGAAGGTGGACGCTGTCTCATGAAGGATTCAACAGAATGTTGCTCCTTCCTTTGCTCGTTTGGAAGTCCTGCATGATTCATAGCTTGAGAAAGTTGTGTGAGCATGGCTGCAAGATTTTTCATTCCATCTCCCATAATGTTTGGTCGCTCAGGGGGACAATCATTGCATTGCCCGTTGCATTCCGCATTAACACGGTTCCTTCGGGTTCCAGCCATTGACTAAAACTAAGAAGAATAGTGTGAGAAACACTAATTATAATAGGAAAACCACATAATCAAGAATAAAATTTCACACTTAAGATCTTATCCTAGGTTATTCATGGCCATTTCTAAAACACTAAGATTGTGTTCTATGCTTAGACTTATCCTTAGGGTTCTTACTAAGGATTTCACATCCTAGTTTCCAAAGGATGACTATACCTTTACTCTGATACCAACTATAACGACCCATACTTTACATACATTGTTATTACTTCAGAGTTGAAGCACACTTATTACAACATATAAAAAAAACCATGAAAGGACCGTATAGGAATAGTGTCTTTAGAAACTGGGAAACATAAACAACTGGTTCATAAAGCATCTACTTTGCCTCCCATTTATTTCATCATATCTAGAGTCCCTTTTTGGCATATTATACTTAATAACCTTCTTCCTGACCTGGGGAAATAAAACATACAAAAAGGGTGAGCTCAAATGCTCAGTAAGGGTAAACAAAAGAAATATCAATCACATCATATACATAATCACGTATCTTTTGAAAATCTTAACCTGCAAAAGAGAACATAATTTCATAACATGGGATAAATCATAGTAGTGAAATGTAATCCCAATAATCATAACTTAAAACATGAAACTTTGTGGCATATACACATAATCATAGAGAATCATTTCTTATTAGTCAAGACTCATAGCCAAGACTATCTTAGTGGACAAAGTCCATTTCTGAACCGAGTTCACTCCTCGTTTCAGTCCTGTTTCACTGAACCGGTATAACCTATCGTTCTAGCCATGTCTATCTCATGAGATATAAAATCTTTACCCAATTCATTGGAGTGAGATATAGGTCCCACCCATCTCATAATGATACCATTCTTATGTGTGCCACAAAATCATAAATCATACATCATTGCATAACCCATGTAATAAAAATGGGAATCTTTAAACATCGTGACATCATAAAAGAATTCATATAAGATAAAAGAATTCATAAAAATATTTCCATCACAACATAATCAAATCCATGTAATAATAGGGATAGAAACAAAACCCTTTATTATCTTAGATGGAAAATAATTTTGATAAAACACTTGAACTTCATTCTTGAGGAAAATATCCTTTCTACTTCAAAAACATTTTCCTTTCTTAACATGTCATACAATTTTAAACTAAAAGAAGTTGATTAAAAATAAACTTGAAAACATGTAAAGTAAGCTTCTTGGAAATAATGTTTTAAAATTCCATTCATGCCGTATAAGTTAAAAAAACATTATTCATACTTTTGTCGGAAAAGTCAAAAAGTACCTCGTACGAAAAAAGACAAAAGATTCCTTTCTTATCTTTTACTAAAAACTCACCGAAGGGTAAAATTGAATTTAAACAATTGTAGGTGGATGGAAATAATATTACATATTGAGGAAACATGGATGTGGATGATTAAATACACCCCAGTAAATACCAAAGTATAAACAATCTCGGATAAAATGAGATTGTGATATTTTCCCTTACCTTAGGTCCGATATGCTTTGTACGTGTCCGAACATCCTGTATAATGATTTAAATAATGTTATTGACTTATTAAAGAAGAATACATATTTTTATGATATCATATATGGTCATATTCTTAGCTTCTTAGTAGTAATATTTCATTGCTACTTGTTATTCGGGTGTTTATAACTTTTTGTTCTTATGCGTGTTTTGTCGAATAAATTCTTATTCTTCTATTTAGGTTATAGATACCTCATTTTCAGAATGTTATTAGTGTAATATATATCATATTAATTCATTCAATTCATTTATATAATCATTATTAAATGAATATCATGTAGAACAAGTCGCATCACATCGTGGAGACGGTATTCCGTACGTACGCACGAGTGATGATATCGTTCCTATGATCGTGGAATTGTATTGGAGTGTATGTATACTATTTAAGAATCAGTATCACTTTATAATAGTCATATATAGTCATTATTTAAACCATTATACCCATCCAAGTAAGGTGGTGGTGGAAAATAGATTACACCACGGCGTGGAGACGGTATTCCGTACGTACGCACACGCGGTGATTTCTTTTTCCGTAGGATGGATAGATGGTGAAATAGGTTTGTTTCATACATATAATAACATATCAGTATATTAGTGATACTGATGTTATTACTTCATAATGAAACAACTAAATAAGAATAAGTGGAAGAAGAAATAATGATGAAAGAATCGGTAACGGACATTACCTCTTCTTTGAAGTGATTCTTTGAGACCTTCTTTTAGGGAACTAAAATTGGTCTTTGAAGAAGCCCAGGACCTCTAGGATGTCTCTAGGGAAGTTGAGAGGATAAATTGGCAGGGTTTGGACAATCTTGAAGGCTCAAAGTGGTGTGAGTAAGAGAGGGAGGAGGTGCCCTTTTCTAAGGGAGGAGAGGGGCACCTTTGGAATAACTAAAAATATTATTTTATTATAAAGTCAAGTTCGGTTTTAAATAGCTCCAAATTGATTTATTTAGAATCTTAGGTGGGTATGGGTCGAAATCCTCTCATACAATAGAATTTAGACAATTTTTGGTTCCTATTTTAACCTTATCATTTAGATTTAACATTAAGTTAAATAATTTTACTTTTATCGTGTCTTCTTGTGTTCTTATACTATAAGGTTAATAAACTTACTATAAGCATCCAAACGAACCCCAAGTTTTTTATTATTAATATATATAACCTTATCTAAGTAATTTGGCCGAACCTTATATTTTTAGGAATAAAATAACAATTACTAATATAATATTTGTTTTAAAAACTATTTTATGTCAATTTTGATACTATTTAGTAATTAATTTTTGTGAAAATCATAACAGAACGATTAGTTCAAAAAAAGTTAATTAAATCAATACTAACATGTCATATTAATCTTGAAAATTAGTTTAATTCATAAAAAGTCTCAAATTATATTTATTTGGGTATTTATAACATCAATTATGTCAATATTTCATTAATAAGATAATTACTGTATCATCATTGTGTCATAAATAAATTAAATTATTTAATGTCTAAAAATTACAAATAAAATACCATTATGTAGGAAATCTTTTTATCTTTATAATTAAGATTTATAGTCGAATTTATCTTATGTATAACCCCATATTAAAAATGATTTAGTTATTAAACTTTGATTTTAACTATTTTAACCATTCTTTAAATAAATTAATAATAAATGTCCTAATCTAATCCAAGTGGGCCTAAATGGTCATATTTTATTCCTAAGGTTGTTTTTGGTCGAATTAAACTTGTCCAATAGAATTAGGACATATGTTAGGGTAATAATAATATCATTTTTACCCTTAATTACCCTATTTACTTTTAACCGTGGTAAAAAAAAGTAAAAAGTTACTATTCACTAAAAATTATTTTCTTCTCATTGAACCACATTTTAGTCCTTGATATTAACCGTGTCTCTAGGATTTTCGAAATTCCACTCACAAAAGCGGTAAAATTAAGTTTTATGAAAAATTTAGTTTTTTTAACTACCACTTAGTGGTTTCACTATTCATCAAAAATTGAAAGTTTTCAGAAAAATAACAAAATTTCACCCTAGGCTAATTTCGATATTAAAAATCCAAAAATGAAGTCCATTTTGAAAAATAAAATTTCAAAAAGTGGTTATTACTATTCATAACGGCTAGTTTTAATAATGTTTTAATAGTATATCGTTGTTTAGTGAAACTCGGTATTGCGTACGACGCAAGCTATCGAGGAAGCTCACGATTTCGTGTAAAGCAAGACAAGGAAGTGTTGTGTGTAGAAAAGATTCCTTTGATGATTTATATATAAAAGTCTCGGGTGTTACACAATGAGTATCCCCGTCGGCTAAGGGAAGGGGTGGAAATTAAACTCATCCGCCCTCCACACCCGGTTCAGCACCATCGGCACGGTTAGTTTGAACGGGAAGCTCCTGGATGCATTCAAGATAGAGGGGCGGAAGTTTGATCTCGGTGGCGAGATAGGGTTTGGATACTCATTGATCCCCCTGATGTGCGCCTCAATCCACCCATACAGGAGGTGGAAGGGCCCGCATACCCTTGGCGGCTTCTTTCCCTCGCTAACATGCTGCAACATCCTGTATAGCTTGGAGAGCATTGGAATCCCCAAATTGACTTGTTGCCCCATGGCCAGCACTGACGCCATGATAAACGAGCTGGGCCGCACCCCCATGCTGGTATCCCTCACCGGTAGGATCCAACCGCAGATGAGAGTCACAATGAATGCCGCCAGCCTGACTATCGGCTGTTGTTCAGTGCTGACACTAAAACCCCAAGTATTACATTGGTTATCCTCCAAGACCTTCCAATACAAGTGCTCCTTACCCCGTTGGGCCACCCTCATACAAGTTTGACGCCTCGGAGGGAACTCTTGATTTTCTGGGAAATTCAGGAAGCGCTTGAACCACTTCTTAAAGTGGACGTCCCTCACTGCCTCCTCGTCCTCTCCAGGGACGAGTGTCATCAGCACTGATGCCAGTCGCAGAATTTGCTCTGTATCCTCCCATGCGCTCATGACGGGGAGGAACTCATCATACATATCCCCCAAGATCAGAACCCCTGAAATCTGGTGGACATCCCACAGGCTGATGCCCACCTCCCCGTGGTGTAGGTGAAAAGTATTGGTCCTAGACGACCATCTACTCAGTAATTATGGCATCATTTGTTTCGGTTGGTAATTGTGGAATTGGGAGGCCCATGCCGCCTCATATAAACCCACTCTTCTCAGCTCGGCCCCAAACTCCTCGCATGAGGCGCCTACCCAGTAGGCTCAGGCCCAGTCATCAGTAAAGTTGTCGCCCTAGCGTAGGTCCCACTCATTGGACCACCCCTTCTTCGGATCCTGCAATTCCACGTTCAGCATGGTACGGTACAGAGGAGGGGATGTCTCCAGTTGCAGTGGATTCCCATCAAAATTGTTCACATGGTTGTAGAGACAGTTGGCGGTAATGAGTGTGAAGTCCTCATGTGCATGACCATCGGCCACCCTGAACCATTGGTGCTGACATGACGTGCTCCTAAACTAGCAAGCTGGTTCGTCCCTACTCGCCTCAGGGATGAAGACATCATCCCTCAGCCCGAAGCCATACAAGGGCAGTTTCTTGCACTGTGGATAGTTCTTATGATCCTCTGATAGCATTTATGTCAAAGAGGTATGGTCCGAGTGGCTTTGGACCATCTCCCCAAGGCCCAGACAGTTGGCCATCTCATCCCTCCGGGCGGCGTCAGCAATCACCCCCAACACAGCTTCTCAATGGGCCATTTTGGTTCCAACACTCAGAAAATAATTTTTTAGAAAGGATCGCGAAGCTGGCTCGTGAAGATCTCTCGTGAAGATTGGTTGAGAAACCAATCTGTGGAGTCAAACCTAGGCCATCAAACAGGAGTTTTCTTGGTATGGTCACGGAGTCGGAGACCTGCGGTTCTCCGCGAAGATCGATTCGCAAAGAGCAGGCGCGGAGTACAAGGAGCTTCGTGAAATCGAGACAAAAAAGGACAAGAAAATCACGTGAAGACAAAATAGGTCGGCCCCCTATTTATAGGTGGTGACCCTGGATCTTCGCAGCGTGCCTCACCCGCGCAGAGCATCGCGGCGCGTCCGGTTCCCGTGTCCCCGGTCAGCACTGTAGCCCCCCTTCATGAAGTCGCATCGTGACCACCGAAAATTTTGGCAATTTTCCCTCAGACTTCGACCCTTCATCCCTCCGCGGCTCCAAGTCTGAGGGGGGCATTTGTTGGCACCAAAATATTGCACGAAAGGAAGGAGCGAAAGAGAAGCCATGCACGCTTCCTCACGAAGCACCGATGCGAAGTACCCCCAAGGTGGTACCTCTCCGCGAATGGCCTAACTTTCGCGAGACTTCTGCGAAGCACCGAAGGTGGTACCTCTCCGCGAATGGCCAGACATTCGCGAGCCCGCCGCGAAGCCCTGGAGGCGGTACCTCTCCGCGAACGGCCTAACGTTCATGAGACCGCCGCGAAGCACTGGAGGCGGTACCTCTCTGCAAACGGCCTGACGTTCACGAGCCCACCGTGAAGCACCGGAGGCGGTACTTCTCCGCGAATGGCCTGACGTTCGCGAGCCCGCTGCAAAGCAACTGCCACCCCTTCACGCCGCGTGAGTTATGCCTCGCGGCGCCCCTTGCCTATAAATACTGGGTTCCCCCTAAGCCCAGTAGGACGGACAATCCTACCTTTCGGATTCTCTACTCCCGAATCGCGAAGCACCCTTTGCCCCGGAAATCATGATCTCTATGAGGTACTTCTACTTCACGTGACGCCTTCACTTTGTCTTGTTTTGAGCCCCTCTTCCGAGAGGGATTCCATTTGCGAAGCTCAAGGTCATTCGCAAAGGAGGGGGATTCCCAAGGGAACCCGGGCATCCGCGGAGTGTTTATGCTTCGCAAAACACCCATCATGGACTAGTGATCCCCATGCTAAGGCAGGATCGCTACATATCATGAAGCACACTACCTCGCGGCACCTTGCTTCGCGAGGCACCTCTGCTTCACGAGGCAGTGCTCTGCGAATACTATTCCACTTCGCGAAGCACCCCCCATCCACACCTCTGCCCCATGCTAAGGCCAAGGCACTCCACTTCGTGAAGCACACTCCTCTTCTTGGAAATTTCTCTTCCCGTGCAACCCTCCAGGTTTGCACGATGTGATTTCAAAGTCCCACAAACAACACCACTCGTAGTATTACTTCTGCTAATGATTCTTCGCATAGGCACGCTAACGGCTATTGATTCTTCGCATATCCACGCTAACATGGACCCCTCGATGGTTCGCTCTATGACCCCCCTTGACCACAGCCTTACTGGTACCTTCCCTCCCCCAAGGAGAAAAGGGTGCCAGTCAGGTAAGTCCTAGGGGTGCGGAGTGAACCCACTTCGTCCAAGCTGCATGACGTTAAACTGCCAAGCACCTAGTCCTCAACACATGACGTTAAACTGTGACCCGGCCCCGTGCTTTGTACGTAGGGTCCCCCTAGCTCGGACATTTTTTACGCCACCCGTCTCCGCAGAGACGGGGTCACCCCCTCCACAAGGGATGATATCCTCCTTATCGGAGTAGTGTATGTCCATGGGAGAAGGGAAACCACCTTGGTGTAAGCCCCTATCCCCTCTTGCGGAAGGATGCACCTCTGCATCTCAGTACTTCCCCACTACCAAGGTCATTGGAGGGAATGATAGGGAATGAGGAACCTCCCATCATTGGTCCCAAATCCCTCTTTTGCTGTGCTTTTCTGCACTTCAGGCCTCTATCCTAGAGTAAGTCTCAGCACCATGGGCCGCCTAACGCATAATCCCCTCTTTGCTTCTCACGGATGCACCCTTCGCGACGTGATCGTCAGGTCCTTGCTGCCTTTTGTTTCTCACACCGAGCATGACTCACGTGGGATTAGAGTAAGCATCGGCCATGGAAATTCCCTCGTCCAGAATGACGTTAAACTATATGCCTTTTTCCCGCATGACATTAAACTGTACACCCCTTTGAACTACTAGGTCTTTGATCCAAGTCATGGCATGGTACGTAGGAAGCCTCCCTAAGGTTCAAGCCCACCCATCATTTTCACGACGAGTTCATCCTCATCCTGCATGACGTTAAACTGCATCCCAGTCCAACGGCAAACCGTTGTGACCCCTTTGAACTATGTGGACTTTGATCCATGTCAAGGCATGGTACGTAGGAATCCTCCCTGAGGTTCAAGCCCACCACCCAGTGGACCCTCGGGTCTACATTCGCATCGGTTCACCGACGAAACCTCTTTGAACTATGTGGACTTTGATCCATTTCAAGTCATGGTACGTAGGAAGCCTCACAAGGTTCAAGCCCACCACAAGTGGACCCTCGGGTTCACCTTCACGTCGGTTCGCCGACGAAGCCCCCCTCCGAACTATGAGGACTTTGATCCATGTCAAGGCATGGTACGTAAGAAGCCTCCCTGAGGTTCAAGCCCATCTCCCATCGGACCAAGGTCCTTTCCTCACGTCGGTTCGCTGGAACCCACACCATTTTGAACTACGTGGTCTTTGATCCATGTCAAGGCATGGTACGTAGGAAGCCTCCACGAGGTTCAAGCCCACCACCCGTCATTTATTCATGTCAGGGATCGCTCTCGTCCCGCAAGACGTTAAACTGCATCCCAGTCCGACGGCAAACCGTTGTGACCAACCTGAACTACGTGTTCTTTGATCCATGCTAAGGCATGGTACATAGGAAGCCTCCACGAGGTCCAAGCCCACCACCACTAGGACCCCCTCTGGTCCTCCTCATTCACGTCAGCCTTTCGGCGTCCAACCTGAACTACATGGTCTTTGATCCATGTCAAGGCATGGTACATAGGAAACCTCCCAGAGGTCCAAGCCCACCACCTGTTGGTCACTCCGACCTTCTCCACATCAGGTCACCAGCACCTGGGCGGCCTAGTGTGTAATCCACACACCATCTGGACCATGGTCCTCACCCACGTCGGTTCACTGATGACACCCATCGGACCAAGGTCCACATTCACGTCGGTTCGCTGACGATGCCCATTGGTCCAAGGTCCACCTTCACGTCGGCTCGCTGACACCATCTCGAACTACGCGGACTTTGATTATCTGCCATGGGGATACGTAGGAGGTCTCTTCGAGGCTCGAGCCCAACTTCAATGTCGCCGATGGTCCCATTTTATTCCCCCTCCACTTCAATTTAACTCTCCACCACCCATCGTGATTATCACATGGACTGCCATGTCCCGGCAAGAACATACCATTCCGCTCCCCTTCGCATTTGCCCATGGGTTGGTCCCGATATCGGCACCCCGTCAAGGGAAATTCCTCAATCCGGTCCATTCCAGATAATGCTCTGATCGGGCTGATCCATCTCCGCTAGACATTAAACCTACGAAATACCCTGTGTTAAACATAGGAAGCTGAGGAAAACCTCAGATATACGTCTATGGTATATAATTCCCCACACTCAATGTGGGATGCCTCGGGCTTCCACACCCTCGAGAAGCCCTATGGCAATGGATAAAAGACGGACATGCCATTTCTCCAGTATCCATACACGCTATTGATGCCTCGACGTGACTACTCCCCCGACTGAAGGTTTCTTCCCTAACCGGAACCTTTGGAATGTCCCAATAGAAGCAGCGTAATTAACCGACATCCATGGAAACATGGCACTGGGAAGAGTTTCACGAACAATGTATTAAATCTATATGGGAGACCCAGACTAGGTGATGAGTTACGAGGAGGAATCCACAAAAGGAAGAACCGATATCCCGTCATCCTGTTTTGATCAAGGATCAGACATCCCTGAATAAGGAATGATTGTCGCCCGCCTTTGGAAAGTGGGAATGCGGGGAAACAGCTGTGTGTCCTCCACAGACGGATGTGCGCGCCCTAGAGAAAGCATCGGAAACAACAGCATTTCCAGGATGGATTGAGACATGAGATCAGGTCTTAAGTAAATATCTTCCTCTTGAAGAGGTATGAAGAGGTGATGGATTAGGCACTCATCTCTGAAGGGAACCTTAAGGGAGATTCAGGTTGTGGTCTTATCGTGGTATCTGGGTGGACAAGTGGTGCATCTTCCGAAGGTCAGAAGCACCATTTGGAAAGTTTCTAGTAAGGTGGTCAGAAGAGACGGTCAGCCTCTCAGAGTGGGAACCAGGTGTTCTGTTATTAGTGCAGTAGGCCGGGGCATATGAGTGGTCAGTGTCCTCGACCTCCAGTTGAGTGTCATTCTTGTGGAAGGATAAGGCATGTGCAGAGGTTTTGTAGGAACCCTCGGTAGACGGGTGAGCGTGATGATGAAAAGCAGGTACCAGGTACGGGAAGGGGATCAGTTTCCCCATATCAGGCAGGCAGTTGGAGCTCCACGGGCCGTACTGGCAGGGGCAGTGGATGTGGAACTCCAGGGAAAGATCTCTCACGCCAGCAGGGCAGTACAGTACAGGGTGCTCAGGCTGAAGACCAGGGTAGAGGGGCAAGTCATCTTCAGGCAGTTCAGTTTGTTCCTGGTGATGGCATGGTTGGACCGTCAACTGTTTGAGGTACGATCCTTATAGATTCTACATTTTTTAGTGTGTTGTTTGAGACAGGTGCCACACACTCTTTTGTTTCTTCTCAGCTTTTGGTAATGATGGGTTTACCTGTGGATAGGGTGTGTGGAGTTATGTCAATTGACACCCTGTTAGGAGTGTGGGTTGAGGATATCAAGCAGTGCAAGGGATGTGCCTTGGAATTTGGTGGGTATCATTTTCTGTGGGACTTGTTCATTCTCGAGATTTCAGGGTTTGACCTAATATTGGGAATGGATTAGTTGGTGTTGTATCAGGTGCACGTATATTTTTATCAGTGCAGAGTATCATTCAGGTCACATGAGGGTGACGCTTATGTCCACCGTGGTGAATGGGAAGTTCGAGCAGGGCATGTGGAGCCATTTTTTCAACAGATGAGTGGATTCAAGGCTCAAGTGGCATGTCTCATGCTTGATGATTATGAGGGAGGGGAGAAACCTAATTTACCTACTTTGGTGGATCGGTTTCAGGATGTGTTTCTTGAGGATTTCTCGGGGTTACCACTCGAGAGGGATATTGAGTTCACAATCGAGTTTCTGCCGTGAGCGGAGCCAGTTTCCATTCCGCCATACCGAAAGGCACCTATAGAACTCTAATAACTAACGGTTCGGCTTGAGGATTTGGAGTGTAAGGGGTTTATCCATCCAAGTATGTCTCCCTGGGGATCTCCCATGCTTTTTGAAAAGAAGGATGATGGGTCATTGAGGTTATGTGTTGAATATCAAAAGTTGAATCAAATGAGGTGAAAATAGGTACCCTCTTCCTAGAATTGATGACCTATTTGATCAGTTTAGGGGTGAATCAGTGTTTTCTAAGATTTATCTGAGGTTAGGGTATCACCAGATGAGGGTGAGGCCTTCTGACATACCGCGGAAAGCTTTCCGGAGTCGGTACGGGTTGTTTGAGTTTGTGGTAATTCCTTTCGTCTTGACCAATGCACTGGTGGTGTTTATGGATTTGAGGAACTGAATCTTTCATCCCTATCTAGATCATTTTTTGGTTTTCTTTGTTGACAATATCTTAGTGTACTTGAAAACTCACAACGATCATGCCCAACATCTTGACATCATCTTGGGTATGCTAAGAGATCATCGGTTATACGTCAAGCTATCAAAGTTTCAATTCTAGATAGGTGAGGTGCATTTTCTGGGTCACATCATCTTGGAGATAGGTTTGTTAGTGGATCTAGAGAAAGTGCAGGCAGTTGTATCTTGGGAGCAGCCCAAAAGTGTTTCTGATGTTTGGAGTTTTCTGGGTTTGGTCGGGTATTACCGAAGGTTCATTTAGGATTTCTCTCACTTGGCAGCACCACTCTCGGGCTTGACCAAGAAAGGAATCAGGTTCGAATGGTCTGAGTCTTGTGATAATGGCTTCCAGGAGTTGAATAAGAGGTTTAAGACCGCACCTATCTTGATCTTACCTGATCCAGGTAAGAGGTACATCGTGGTTTGTGATGAGTCCAGAGTTGGACATGGGGCTGTGTTGATGTAGGATGAGTAGGTTGTGGCTTACGGGTTAAGGAAGTTGAGACCCCATGAGCAAAACTATCCCACTCATGACCTTGAGTTAGCTTCAGTGGTGTATGCCTTGAAGTGCTGGAGGCACTAGGAGAATGATTTACTTTTTTTATTGACCAAAAAAGTTTAAAGTATATATTCTCACAATGGGATATGAACCTTCATCAGCGAATATGGGTTGAATATCCCTAGTATTTTTACTTTGAGTTAGTGTACATGTTGGGAAAGGGAAACAGTGTTGCTGATGCTCTGAGGAGGAAGGTTCCAAATCAGGCGGTTCAAAAGTCCAGCACTGAGTGGAAGTTGATGGCTGTGTTTGCAGAGAAGCACCGAGAGGTACAGGTGGAGATTGGTCAGGTCTCTCTCGCTTCCTTAATGATGGAGTTGATGATTTTGAGTTGAGTTAAGGAAGGTCAGCTTGATGATCCTGAGTTCTTGTCCATGAAGGAAAAGCTTAAATGTGGGGATCTATCTTCTGGGTGGTCCATCGGTGTGGATGGTGTTGTTCGTGTTCGTGATCGTGTGGTTCTACCAAAGTGTGTGCGGGAAGAGTTGATGCATGATTTCCATGCATCAAAGTGGGCAGTGCATCCTGTTTTGACCAAGATGTATCGTGATCTCCGAAGGCATTTTTGGTGGCCTGGAATGAAGAAGGAAGTTGCGATCTTTGTTCCATGGTGCCTTACCTTTCAGCAGGTGAAGGCCGAGCATCAACACCCAGGTGGTTTGTTGCATCCATTTCCCATTACGGAATGGAAGTGGGATGTTTTAACAATGAATTTTGTCATGGGTCTTCTGAGGATGTCGCAGAAGAATGATGGAATCTGGGTGGTTGTGGATCAGTTAATGAAAGTGGCCCATTTCTTACCAATTCAAGAGACCTTTACAGTTGACCAGTTGGGTGAGCTGTATGTTCGAGAAATAGTGTGATTTCATGGGGTGTCATAAACCATAGTTTTGGACCTGGATCCACGTTTTATGTTGCATTTCTGGCAAGGGTTACAGAAGGTTCTTGGTACGCAGGTGATTTTGAGTACAGCTTTCCACCCGCAGATGGACAGGCAGTTGGATTGTACGATCCAAGTGTTGGAATACATGTTAAGAGCTCGTGTCTTGTAATTTGGTGGTTCTTGGGAGAGGTACCTATCATTTGTTGAGTTTTCCTACAACAAAAATTTTCAGGATACGATTTAGATGGCACCGTTTGAGGCACTCTACGGGAGGCCATGTAGATCTCCTTTGTTTTGGCTAGTGGCCGGTGAATCTGAGTTGTTGGGGCCAAGTATCATGCAGGAGACTTCAGAGAGGGTTAAGTTGATCAGGAAGCAGATGGATATGGATCAAAGTAGGCAGAAGTCATATGCAGATCAAAGTCATAGACCTATTGAGTTTGCAATGGGTGATAAAGTGTTCCTTCGGGTGTCGCCAAGGTTGGGTCACCATCGGATTCGAAAGCAAGGTAAGTTGGCGCCCAAGTATGTGGAACCTTTTGGGATTGTGGAGAGTATCAGACCAGTGGATTACCGATTAGATCTTCCACAGCGGTATGGTGGGATTCATGATGTGTTTTATGTGTCGCGGCTTCGACGGTATCACCCTGACCCATCTCACATGGTTGACGTGGAGGATGTGGAGCTTGAGGTTGATACGTCCTTTGAGGGGCATCTAGTTCGTGTGGTGGGTTGTAGTGAAAAGGCCTTGTGAGGCAAGGTTGTTCCATTAGTGCAAGTACTATAGAAGCATGGTAATGTTCAAGAAGAAACTTGGGAGCGGGAATCGGATATGCGGGCTCAGTGGCCCGAACTCTTCTCTTCGGTGGATCAATGAGGCTTGGAAACTCGGCTTGAGGATGAGTCGTTATAAGGTGGAGAGATTGTAAGATCCCAGTTTTTGGAAGGGTATGTTTTCATTATGTTTTGGTTGAATCCATTATTTTGGGCTTCAAGGGATGTCATATGAAATTATGTTAGGTATTGGGGGTGTTTCAGGGGCTCGGGGCACGAAAGAAAAGAAAGTTGGGCAAGACAAGCCAGGTTGCACAGCCTGTGCACAGCTAGGGAAAACTGTGCGGCCTACCCAGGTAAACTGTGCAACCCTCCTCCTCCAGACTGTAGCATGTGAATGGTTTTCACACGATTTTTCAAACCATGTGGCCCAAACCATGTGGCCTCTTAAAGTTGGGAAAAATTACATGTTTTCCACTCTGGGATTTTAAACCCCAACTCGGTATTTTCCTCCATTCATCCCCTCTCAACCCTAGTGACGAACTTGGATGACCCAATATTCCCAAGGGTGGTTCTCCTTCGATTCTTGTCCATTTAGAGTGTCATTGGTTTCAGATCGAAGCTCCGAGTAAGGATAATCCCATCCTTGATTCTCTTTTTGGTTATGGTTTGTATCTTCTCTCCCTCTGGTTCCGAAGCTCTAAAACCCTATCTTTTGGGTGAGTTTTAGGTTGAAGCTCCAAAGGTTGGTCGGATCGAGTTCTAAGTACTTGATAGAGAGTGCGTTCAACCACGGTTTCGAGGTAAGTGTTCTACAAGTTATATTCCATGGTTATTTGGGTATTTTTGCATGTTTAGTTGTGTTCTTGTTTCCCCTTGGTTATGTTTTGAGGAACCTTGGAATGTTTAAAATGGCTAATGGAAACCCTCACGATCCCCGTGGGATGTGTTGGGATGGACTTGACCTCATTTAGGGCCATCCATGGGATGTTACGGCTTTTCCCGGGTTTAGGGATTGTTATTAAACAAGTTACCTTGTTGTAGTAAATTGTAGATCCCTTGATAAACATGTTGGCGTGAATGGTTGAATCATGGAAATGATGAACAGGTTAAATGGGTTAATGTGTAAACTGATAGAAGACCATAATGGATATGTTATGGGTCTAGTGATAAATGCTTAATGAGTTTGGCATAATACATGAGAATTGGGTGAATGGTTAAATGATGTGAAATGGTAATGTTTTAATGGGTGAAGGCATGATGTGGATTCCCATGTGGGGTGTTGTGAATAGTGTTTGTCGAAGGGAAATGGTTTGGATGGTTGATGGTTACTTATATATATAAGTATGTTCACATGGCTTCGAATAGTGGGGTATGACTTTAGGATCTACGCCCACGGGTTGACCTAAGACTGAGGTTCTAAACTCCACCCTAAATGCATGGGTTAGAAAAGGGGACTGAGGTTCTATTCTCCTAAAGGTTACATCCACCCAAACTGAGGCTTCAAGGTGAGGATATGGTTTCTATGAGGGATTATTCCTAGTGATATAGGATAATGATGTTTTCACCCTCTTACATGTTATTATTGTCCTTAGACAAATGTAACATAATGTATGTGATTAATCCAAGGAAATGTGATGAGATGGTGAGTGACAATATTTGGTGTGTAATGAATGGTAATGGAAGTGGCAGCAAATTTGGCTCAAAAATTGTCTAATGGAACCTAAATTAATTAATTGGCAATTATCATTCATTTTCCTTTTGCATACACTACCTATTTATACTGGATATTTTGTAGACACCGTTGGTGGTGGCCTACTAAGTTGTACTCACACCCTGCTCGGGCCGCCGTTGGGTAACCGAGCAGACATCATGTTTGTAGGTCAGGAGAATGGAAAGGTTCCTTTCTAGATAGTTGAGTGGACATGGGGAGCACTTGGTGGAGGATCCAGACATGGAGTCGGGACTGTTTTGGGGATTTTGGTCGTTTGTCTTTATTCTGGTCTTTTGTTCACTTTTTCACTTGTAGTATGACATGGCATATTTATTGTTGGAAATGGTTGTCATACATGTTCCTTGTTTTTTTATTTTTGTTTCCTCTATTGGTTTATTTTTGTTGTGGCTTACTCTGATAAAAGGGGGTATAGTCTCCCCACTTGACCACATAGACCCCCGCTGCTAGTCGGCAGCCTTTGGCGTACGAGGAGGCGCGCTTAAGGTCATGTAACCACCCAGCTCGGAGCATCATCTTAGTGGCTTCTAGGTAGGGGACGTTACATACAGTGTGTTTCCTAAGTGGTGTTGATGTAGGAATTACACAAGGTTGGTGACACATAAAGGATGATGTAGGCATGACATTGTATTGGGCCTTTGGTCAATGTTCATAGACATTTAGCCTTGGCTGTGTGGTCTATGTAATGGGTCCCCCACTATAATGATTAAAACAGTTACATGATTTCATAATAAAAAATTGGTTTTTGCCATAAATATTTTTTAAAATAAGACTCAAAAAATCCCTATTTTGAGCACAAACTCTTACCTATAACGCCACTTTCCAATAATGTCTTTCAATTAAACCTATAATAAAATATATTTTCCTATCATTTCCATTATGTGACTCATTTATTTTAATAAATCCATTTATCATATTGTTCATATTGATAAAACCACATTATTTATTCTATGTTTCTCTAAATTATTTTCCACATCAATGGAAGTATACTTTATTCCATTGTCATATCAAATAATTTTGATCAACCTTCCAATTTAATTTTTATCTCTCCTCCAAAACCATTTAATGCACTTCAACACTTCCATTTTGTTTAAATAGATATAATAAAAACCATACTGATATAACTATAAATGAAAAATATAAATTAATTTTCATTGAATTTGGAGGTGTATCATTAGATTGTACAAATCAGTATGAACCAATTCAATAAAAAACAATTTCCCACTTCTTCTTTTACCTATCGGTATTCTTAACAATATTACCTCTCAAGAATTAATCTCACGTATTTTTTCTATCCCATAAAAAATTTATAATCTCAATCAAAAACTTTAACTTAAAATGATTTTCCGTGTTTTTTTAAGTATATTTCTAGTCCTCTTATGCCAAAAAATATTCTCTTTTTCCATCATGAGAATATAATAGTTCTCCTTTATGGTCAATTGATATAAATTCCAATTTTTTCTATATCATTTTATCAGATAATGTTATCTTTTACTTTGATTATGCTACACATATAATTAAATGTATCTTCATAACCCAAGTAACATAATTGACTTTTAATATATAGTTTTTGTTTAAGACTATCCAAATAAAAAAATCAATATTTTTCAATTGATCAATTCACATATATCCACTAACATTTATTTCCAATGCTCCATAACTAATAAAACAAACTGTACCATCAATATAGACCTTTATATGTATAAAACAATAATGTTCCTGATCATGTGGTTTGAGCACCTACTATCAAATATTCAAGTATTGTCTTTCTTCATGACCTTTAGATAAATTTTACCAATGATATCTATATCCAAATTATACATTCTATTCCAATATATATTGCAACAAATTGAGACAATTATGAGACTATCCACATTATTTTCTGTGGTAATAGTAAAATATTCATCCTCATCTTCTAATGGAATAATATTTTCCCAATGAAATTTGTTTTTTGATATTGTATATATACTCCATAAAATTACCAAGATGTTTTATCCACTCTTTCTTTGACTAAATTTAATAGATTTAAGAAAATTAATAATAGAAATATCCAAAATAAACATTCCTTATTTAGGATATTGGATATTCCTCATTTTTTCATTTTTATATTATGTGCACCTCATCTTTAAAATACCTTTTTCTAATCATAATAGGTCATTTTGTGACTCATGTGGCCAAATAATTGGCACTTTATAAGGGGAGAAATTCTGTCATGATTGCACTAGATATCTATTGCCTCGAAATGGATTTGGTTTTTGATATACCCTAAATTATTTAGAGTTATCTCAAATATTTCTCTTACCTTTATACTTTTTATTTATTCTCCTATCATTGGATGATTATTCTTCAAAAAAAATCCAGTTTTACCCAAGTTATTAGGTTTTTTATTGTTCCAAACATTAGCGACGCTACATGATCCTCTTTTTCCCCTTTCATTCAACTCTTAATTTTATAATTTTATAAACTAATTTTTCTTATTGAAACTACCATTTTTTATCTTATCCAACATACTTTTCTTTAAATAAATAACTTCTACCTCGAGATATTCAATCATATTTCTAAATTACTCAATGTAAGTGTAACACCCAAGATTCAATTATAGTAAGTAAAAATTATATTTTAATAAAACTATAATAAAATTTACATTTTAAAATTTCATGTAATAAAGATGATAATTCTATAGAATAAATATAAATTTTTAACTTATTTGGTCAAAATAAGATTATAATGAATTTTTGAGATTTCCCCTTAGAAATAAGATTTTATGAATAATTGAAAGTTTGATATTTAATTATTTAGAGTTTTATTTATAATAATTTATTATTATATGTGTAATTAATACTTTATTGACTATAAATTTTATAGAGATAAAGATAAAATCATTTTGAGGTAAAAAGGTTTGTTTTCATAAAAACAAATTGAGGCATAAAGTCTTCCCATTTTAAGTAATTAAACTAATATTTAATGATAAGTGATTTAAATAATGTTTTTATATTATATAAATAACTATATATATTTAAATACTTATAATAATTATTATTAGTTAAATATTTAATATAAGATCGTCTTATTCTTGAAAAAATACATTTCTTGAAAAACGATCTTTCGACACGTTTTGAGGGTTTAATTTTATATTATACTAAAACACTTCTATGAATTGAATTTGATAAAATTAATTAAATATTTATAAAAATAATAATTAATTTTAGTTAATATGGGAAATTATTTTTTTGTCATAATTAATAGTAAAAAAAGTAAAAATTAACTACCAGAGTTAAGGTATAAACGAGTTTACTGAAGGGGTTAATAAAAAATGATAAGGAAAAAAATGTACTAAAAACCTATTGAAACCCCATATGTTTCTCAAATTTCTACCTTATCCTTTTAGTCTTATAATATGATTTTTTTTATCCATATTTTCTATAATGTGACATGGCATTACTAAATTTTTTTGAAAAATTACAAGTGTGTCACTCACCTCAATTATAAAAGGGCTCATCCTCCCCCAACTTCTTCACACCTCTAAAGACATATATCATGAAAACAAACTACAAAAATATCTCCCCATAATCATTATCAACATTATATAGCTTCATTTCTCCCAAAATATTATATCTAGGGTCTTGAATAAGATATCTGGTATAGGTTCTTCAAAGAAAAGGTAATTGTCTTCACCAAGCTCTTTATTATTACCTCTTCTTTTACCACTTAAATTATGTATTAAAACTTTAAATATAATAAAAAAATTATATATTATATACTTATGTGTTGTTTATTTTCTTAATAATATTTATCCATCTCTGTCACTATCAAATGGGAAACAAAACCATTGCTAGTTTGCACGGCCAACTACCACCTTGTAAACCAATATAATTATTTTTCCATCACTGACTCATATGGAAATCCATAATGGTGTACAAATGAATATATATTATAATTGTGACATAATATTGATTATTTAAATTTAATATATTATCTACTTCCTTACCCTTTCACACATTAATAAAATGATAATATCACTCGTGTGTACGAATGGCCTACCATGTCCACTAAACGATGTGATTCATTTTCCATGTTCAGATTTTAATAGTGATTATAAACATGTATACAATGAATAAATATAATATTTATAACATTAATATAATTATGTAGAATATTTAACTTATCTTATACATAAGAACTAGAACATCCATGAAAACTCATGTATGATAAAACAAAGCAGTTAACACTCGAAACCATGGTATTAATGAAATATTATTAAATAATGGGTGATAATATGTTACAATGGGATCATATATGAAATTATAAATATGCAAATGGATCTATTATAAGTTAATATAATGTTTAAAACCATTATTCTTGAGGTTAAATTATGTTCAACAAAAGGGAAGTGTGAGGTATGGTATTTCATCTCAATTTACACTTTATTGAGTAATTTTGTTATTTTGCACCAATTCACTTTTTTGGGGGTATATACTACCCATACTTATATTTAACAATAATAAGTATTTATTTCTGATTATTAATGTTTCAATTCAAGTTTATTATTTAAATGGGTTTCAATTTAAAATTACAAAAGATGTAATAATTTCTTTTACAATCTCAGGTATTGCACTAATTTTCATAGAAGGAAACTTATAAAATATCCTTCTTAAACTCCATCTATTTTTTAATCCTATAGATATTTAAGAAATTTCCATATTTTCATAAATCTTTTACACTCTTTGTTACTTGTATCAATCAAAAAGTAAAATAAAAACCATTTTTATTACTTTTAATCAAATATATTTTTCCACCATGCCCATTTTTTTCAAAAAACATTACAAAATTTGTTTTTATTACTCAAATGATTTATTATGTACATTTTAAGATATAATTTACTTTTAAAAGGTTATTAGTGTAATAATTATAATTCTATCAGAAAGGTTCACTTTTGAATCTCTTTAAAAAAATCAAAAAAAAAATTTAATGTATATGGTGTTAATAGACTTCCCCATCGTCGTAACTATTTTATGAAATTTATATTATTATAAAAAATTTAAAATATTTTAAAATTGAAAATCATTAATGAATAAATATTATAATATTTAACTTTCATTTTCAATATTTTTCAAAACTACATGATCTTATATCAAAACCAATATTTCTAATGAACTATTGGTCATCTCTTATCCCTTATTAATTCTGTAGTCATTAAATTTATCTTGAAAAAATAATTTATTGTGATCATTATACATTACATTTATCTTAAATATCCATATTATTTGTATAATGGATATGATTTATTCCTAAATCATGTCAAAATTTTACATATAGAGTTTTATTATTGAAGTTATTTGATTGACTAAGGAAAATATTGATAAATCCATATTCTTTATTCAATATAGATATTTATTGTAATAGAATATTTTTTAACAATTTACTTGTTCATTAAATATATTAGTAATGAATTGGAATTGTAGTTGTGGGTGGCTCCTAGTTATAAATTAAATCTTTATGCATTGACAGATCCCATGAGATAAATCAATCTGCCAAATTAAATGGCTTTTGGTGTATACCTACTGATTGGTTAAACAATCATAATATAAGGTATTGAAGGTATATATATCATGATTTATGACTTCATGAAATCAAATATTAATAATTTCCTTAATTTATAATTAATTTATTATTATCCATTATATTATTTCATTAATATTATCCCTGAATACATTTCTTTCTCAACTTTTTGAATAAATTTCAATTGATTTCAGTTATTTACCTCATCATATTAATTATTCCCTATTTACAAATGATAAGTCCCACTGAATGTAACCCTTAATGATCATTTGAGTTGACCCTTACATTGTTTCCTTTCCCCAAGATATGAATATGAATTATTTCAATGAATTTCAAGGATAAAGAACATTCATTTTTTGTTATGTTTTATATTTTATTCCCAATGAAAATTGGGTGTCATATATGTATCTACCTCTCCATGATTTCTAAATTGATCGATCCTTCTGGATTATAACACTTTTATATATTATAATGTAATAAAGTATACATTGGATCTTGGTTACTAGATTTAGGGTTGTTACATTTGTTATCAATGAATGTTTAATAAAAACCTTGTTAACTAGATTTAGGAAAAAACAGATTAGATAACAAAACACTATGATATAATTTTAGGATATGTCAAATTTTGTAATAACATCCTAAAATTTTGGTAACTTATAAATTTAGTGGTTTTTCCTATAAGTACATCCATTTCATGATAATACAATTAGAAATAGTTTTTTCACATATGTTTCTAAGGGTAATAACCCTGAAAATAGTTGGTTTGAGTATATACCAGATATTATTCTATTTCATGGTGAGTGTTCCCTTACTACAGACATGGTTTATCACTCTTAAAGGATATTATTTGTTTCATTAACATTTTATTTACCAACTATTTTGAATTATTGGATAATATTTTTATAATTTAAATATATTCCCAAAGAAACCATGTTTATGATTCAAAGTTTAACAAAGAATAAATTTTTAGTTTATTTTAAGTGTTACATCATATTTAGAATTATATATTATGATTTGTAATTCATAATTTTATGTACGAATTCATTGTATTAAATTTTCTAGAAATAGATCATAGTAGAAAAATGGTATAAACACTCGTGGTTAATGTAGAAATTTCTCTACTAAGAAATCCAATACAGCAAGTGATAGATCTAAGTAAATCATGTCTATTTTAGGAAATATAAACCAGTTTATGACTAATAACCTTTCAAATATATATCATAAATATGTTCCATGGAATTATAAATCAATATTGGATTATTTTATAAGAATTTATCCCAATTCTTTTAGTGGAACTACTAATCTAATGGTAGATAATAAATTCATTGATCCCCTTGAAAATAAATTTTTGGCCTTAGTATGTGAGGAAAATGGAAAGGTTATACCAGAAGTATATTGTATCAAGGTCGATGCTAATAAATGGTGGTATTTGATCCAAAATACTTGGGAGGAATATGAAATATAACATATAGAATGGAGATCTTTTAATGTTACATTATTAGAATAATATTTCCCTCATGAGAAATGAACTGAAAAGAAGAGAAATATCCTTATATTAATGAAAAAAGGCATAATAAAGTGTTTCTAGGTATGATGATACATTTACAAGACTATATATGTGTGATATGGATTACATATGAAATATGCAATACAATATCAACCATTTGTTTAAAGGGCTTGAGCCAAGTCATCAAAGGGAAATGATTTCTCAAAACTTCCATCATATGATGAAATAGATTAATATTCCATCAAAATATAGAAGTAATTTTCTATTAAAGTTTAACTAATAGAATAAGAGGTCTTATGAACACCATGAAAATTGGAATATGTCAAATAAGAGTAATAAAATGGATCATTTACCATCATGTAAAAATTGTAGAAATAAACATACTAAAAAATTCATAAAAGGGCATTGTAGTGTGTTACAAGTGTATTTAAAAGGGCCATATTTCTGATGAATTCAAGGGAAACAAATATAACATAATCATCTAGTGATTCACCTCTAATGAAATAGGCCATTATTCAAACTAATTTCCCAATCATTAATATAATCTACCACAGAAGTGTCCAGTAGGAGAATTCTAAGCTTATGTGATTACTAAAATTGAGGTTGAAATTCTAAAATATGTAGTGGAAGGTATATTAATCATAACACCTCATTTAGTTAATATTTTATTTGATTTTATATCCTCACACTCTTTTATATCATCTATTTTTTCAATGAAAATTAGATATTTCCCTATCACCTTAAGAAGGGAGGTGTTAGTCAAAAATCCTTGTATAAATCTTATAGTGATAAGGATGTGTCAGGAAGTTCCCATTATAACACATAAACATGCCCTATTTGTGGAATTTAGTATTATACATATGGTTGGATTTGATATAATCTGTAGTATGGACAGTCATTCGAAATATTAAGCATAAAATTACTAAAAATATAAGTAAATTATGATTGGTTATGAAGATAAATAATTTCATATCCTTATAGTAAATACTTCATCATCTTATTCATGTCTAGATCCACCCCCAGTAAAACTTTTAAATGAGATTCTTGGGGAAGAAGATAAAACACAATCTATGGATGTAAAATTTAATCTTAAAATTGAGTATGTACCTATTGTATAGGTATAAATTGATTTATTTCCTATGGAATTACCCTAACATCCACCAGAGCGTAAAGTTGAGTTTTTCATAGATTTATTCCTGGATGAAAAACCTATTTTAAATACACATTTTATATTGTATACTGTTAAATTAGTGGAGTTTGAGAAACAACTATAGGGGTTGTGTGATAAGGGATTTATACACCCTAGTGTTTCACCATGGGGATACCATGTTCTTTTCATTAATAATGGAGTTGGATCTAGGAGGTTGTGCATTTATTATAGGGAAATAAATTATATTTTGATAAATAAAAAGTATCATATTCTTTTCATTGATAACTTATTTGATCAAATTCATGAATCTCAATATTTTTCAAGGATTTACCTTTACTCTATGTATCCCT
Source organism: Viscum album (assembly GCA_963277665.1). NCBI lineage: Eukaryota > Viridiplantae > Streptophyta > Magnoliopsida > Santalales > Viscaceae > Viscum > Viscum album. Next base: position 396,514 of record CAUJRU010000567.1, read on the forward strand.
AATTAAAATTTAATAAAGAATATATTCTAAAGAAATCATATAGAACAAGGTATGGTTGTTAATAGTTTATAGTAATTCCATTTGGATTCACTAATGTGCCATTTATTTTTCTGGATCGAATGAATTGGGTATACAATGAATATTTTGGTAATTTCATTGTGTTATTCACTGATGATATCTAGGTGTATTCTATAAGCTATAGGGACCATAATAGTCACTTATATATCATTCTTCAGACCCTTATAAGAAAAGATCTATATAGGAAATATAAAATGTGTGAATTTTGGATTTATGAAGATTCTTTTCTTATTCATATTATCTGAAATGATGAAATCTTATATGATCCTATGATGAAAAATGTAGTAATGTAATTTCCAATTCCAATGAAAATAATCAAATTATGTAGTTTTATTAGTTTGGAGTGTTACTATCAGTGATTTTTCCAAAAAAAAACCCTATTGTATAACCCATTAACTAAGATTACATGTGAAGGGGTTAAGTTTATATGGAAGTAATTTGAAGATTTTTTTGAATAATTGAAGAGGATATTATTAAATTCTATGATTTGGACTCTATTATAAAGAAATGATGTATTTTTAATGTATTTATATCCATTAAAGAAGTTAAATGATTGTTTACTTATAAAGAATAAGAATTTCATTTCATACATATCAAGGTACTTAAAGACTCATGATTAGAACCATACATATCATGATCTTGAGTTTCCAGTCATAGTATTTTCTTTAAAGATATGGTGAAATTATCTCTATGGTGAAATATGTGAGATACACATAGGGTATAATATCCTAAATACTTATTTTCATAGAAAAATTCCAATATGAGGAAAAATATATGGATTTAATTATTCAAGGATTATGTATCCTCAACACACTATTACCTAGGTAAGGAAAATAAGTTAGCGAATTCATTGATTAGGAGAGATCATGGATTTCTAACCAAAATGATGATTTACATGGATTCTATGTTCATGGATATAGTAAATATGGATATAGGAATTATTAAGGAAGTGGATAAATCACTCATTTTCAAATTATTATAAACCACATTTATTATAAAATAAAAATATTTCCCAAAATGATGATGGGAATTTTCATAAGAAAATTAAAGCTATGAATTATGGAAAATTGAAAGACTTTGTTTGTGAATATGGAATTTTGATATTTAGAATAAGACTATGTATTTTATCTACACCTAATCTAAAAAAGGATTTTTTGGATGATTATCATAGCGTGAATTTATCTATACACCATGGAATCAATAATATGTTTAGATATTTGTGGGAATATTTTTTGTTGGATAATAAGAAGCGGTAAATTTGTGATTATGTATCAAGATTCTTGGTTTTCTAATAGGTAAATTTGGATAGTAATCATCCAAAATGAGTTATAAAGACTCAATCTATTCCTATGTGAAAATGGGATGACATTACTATAGAATTTGTAACAAGACTACCATAGAATCCTAGAAATAATGATGATATTTGGGTTATTATTGATCTCGTAACCAAAACATCACAGTTGTTTTATATAAAAGAAGATTTACCTCTTGATCACCTTAAATGAGTCTATATTAATGATTTTTAAGACTTCATAGTATACCTATTTATATTGATTCTAATCATGATCCTAGATTTACAATGAAATTATGGAAAATTATTTATAAGGATCGTGATATAGAGATTCATTTTAGTACCTCCTACCATCCTAAAATGGATAAATACTCCAAAATGAATATACAAACTGTAGAATACATATTGAGATCATTACTGTTTAAATTTAAATAAATATTGGATTATTATTTACCTTTTGTAAAGTTTTACTATAACAATAGTTTCCATTCATGTATTCAAATGGCGTCTTATGAGCCATTATATGGAAAGAGATGTCATACTCTAACTTGTTGGGATGTGGTTGGTGAAAGGAAACTTACAGCCCCAAAACATGTTGAGGATACAATGAAAAAGGTAAATATTATTCCAAATTTTACTAAATAAGATCTAATTAGGAAAAAGGGTTATACCAATGACCAAAGGAATGATTTATAATTTCAAGTGGGTTATCACATTTTCTTGAAATTATTTCAATGGAATGGTGTTATAAGTTTTGGAAATAAATGAAAATAGCGCCTCATATATATCGAAAAAATTTAATTTTTGGAATGAACTAGAAATATGGGTAACCAATTTAAAATTCCACCAATTATATATAAATTACATGGGTTTTTTCATATATCTTTGTTGAGGAAGTACATGATAAACCAATCACATTTCCTCACCTTTGACAAAATAGAATCGAAACTTTATATATCTTACTACAAAGAGATTATCCAGATTCTTAATACTAGAGAGAAAGTATTAAAGAATCAAATTAATCAACCGGTAAATGCAATTTAGATAAATCATAAAATTTAATATGAAATATGGGAACTATAGGATGTAATAAAGAAGAACCACCCTCACTTGTTTTGAAAGTCATATCTAGTAAAATTTTGAGAATGAAATTTGTGTAGAAGGAAAGAATATAAAACCTAAGATTCAATATATAAAGTGAAAATTAAATTTCAATAAAAATATAATATAATGAAAATTTAAATATTTCATGGAAGAAATATTCTAATTTGATGGGATAAATATCTATTTTGAACTTACTTGGTCAAAATAAGCCTATAATGAATTTTTGAAATTTTCCATTAGAAGTAATATTTTAGGAATAATTGAATACATAATATTGAAATATTAATACATTTATTTATAATATTGTATTATTACATTTTTAATTAATAATTTATAGACTACTAATTTTATAGAGACAATGATATGTTAATTTTGATGTAAAAAGGGATATTTTTCAGAAAACAGTTTTTTAAAGGAATAATGTCTTCCCATTTTAATTAATTAAAATAATCTTCAATTATGAATGATTTAAATTAAATTTATATATCATATATCTAAATATATAAATTTAAATCTATCTAATCATTATTATTATTAACATATTTAACATTATATCTTTTTTTCTTGAAAAATACAATTCTTGAAAAAACATTATTTGATGCATTTTGTGGGTTTATTTATAAATTTAATTATGAAAATTATGTGTATTGAATTTGATAAAATGGATTCAATATTTTTAATTATAATAATTCATATTATTTATTATGGTTAACATAAATTTTTTTTCAAAATGAATAGTAAAAATAGAAATAAATTATTACCGCAATTAAGGTGAAAACCGGTTTAGTGGGGGTTAATCTATAATGGTAAGGATAAAAATGACCTAAAATGATGAAACCCTCATTGGGTTATTTAATTTCATCCATTTCAATTGAAAATTATAATATTATCCATTTTTTATCCATATTTCTAAGAAGGTGACATCACATTATTGAAAAACATTGAAAAGTTACAACTGTCCCGCTCAACTGAATTATAAAATGGCACCTCCTCCCCCCACTTCTTCACACCTCTCAAGAAAATATTCACAACCATACCCTGAAAAAATCTCTCCCCAAAATTATTATCAACATTCTATAGAAAATTTTATTCCCAAAATACCAATCCTTGGGTCCTTGATAAGATATCCAAAGGAGGTTCTTCTAAGAAAAGGTAATTGTCTTCACTAGGATCTTTCTTTTTAATTATTCTTTTAATATATTAAATTATTTATTAAAACAAAAAATATAATAACACTAGTATCTAAAATATGCTGAGATTTTATTTTATTGATTTAATAATATTTATATATCTCTTTATCCATAAAATTGTAAACAATCCCATTGCTCGTGTGTACGGCAGATGACAACCTCGCAAATTGATGTAATTTGTTTTCCATCACCGACTCACATGGATAGTTATATTTATGGGGGAAATGAATATATATTATAATTATGATTTTTTATATATTTTTTAAATTTAATATATCATCTACTTCCATAACCTTTAACCCATTAAGGAAATGATAACACCGCTCGTGTGTACATTTGGCCTATCGTATCCCTAAAGGGATGTGATTTGTTTTCCATGTTCAGATTTAAAAAATATTTATAAATATATATTTATATATAATGAATAAATATTATACTTATAACTTTAATATCATTTTGGATATTGTTTAACTATATTATATACACAAGAACCGAAACACTGTTTCAAATTGTGTATGAGAAAACAAATAAATTAACGCCCAAAACAATGGTAAAAAATATTATTAATGAACGAGACATAAAATATTGTAAGAGTATCATATATGATATTATAAATACTAATATGGTTCTATTATAAATTTAAAACTCTCTTAAAACAATTATACATGAGGTTAAATCATTTTCATCTTAAAGGAATCGTGAGGTAAGGGATTTCTTCTCAATTTATACTCCATTGAGATATATTTTTCATTATGAACCTTTTCACTTTTATGGGGAGTATATACAGAAATATTGATGTATTTAACATGAAAAAATAATTCTTTATGATGATTAATGTTTCAATTCAATTTTATTCTTTCAAGGGGTTTCAATTTTAAAGTTACAAAAGGGTAAGAATTTGTTTTACAAACTCAATTTTTGGGATTTCACTTATTTTCTTAGAAGGAAACATATAACTCATCCTTATTTGACACTATATATTTTCTTAAACTCTATATATTTAATAAGTCTCCATATTTTCTTCCAAATTTTCCTCTCTTTAGTATTTTAATCAATCAAATAAATGTTTAAAATAAAAACCAATTTTATCTCTATTTTAATCGGATATATTTTTCTTCTATGTATATATTTTAAAAAAAGTTTTTTCAAAATTACTTTTTATTTATAAAATTATTTATTAAGGAAATTTTAAGTTAGATTTTACATTTAATAAGGTATTAAATTGATTATTCTAATGTTATCTAAAAGGTTCAATTACAATTTTCTTTTAATAAAAGTCAAAAGGAATGTTTTTTAACATATATGGCATTAACAAACCTCTCTACTACCAAAACTGTTTTAAGAAATTTAGATTCTTATATATGTCTTAATTTTTTTTATAAATAATATTATATAATTAATTCTTATTTTAACATTTTACTTCCATTTTCACTATTTTTTCAATGTAAATGATCTTATTATAAAACTTATATTTCTGATGAACTCATGGTCATCTCTTATCGCTTATTAATTTTTTGGTTGTTAACATTCTCTTGAAAATTCCTTTCTTTGGATAATTGTACATTATATTTATCTTAAATATCCATATTCTTCATATAAATGATATTATTATTGCCTAAATCATATACCATTTTAATATATGGTGTTTGGTTATGAAAGTTGTTTGATTGATAGGGAAAAATATTGATGAATCCATATTATTTACTCAGTAAATATATTTATTGATAAGTAATATTATTTATGAATTGAATTTATCATTAAATATTTTTGGAATAAATTTCTCATGCAGTGATTAGGGGGGCCTGATTAATGATACCCCTCATTGCATCGACAGGTCTCGTGAGACAATTCAGTTGATCATATTAAATGTTTTTTTGGGGTATACCAACCCAGTGATTAAACTGTCTTGGTGAAAGGTCTTAAAGGTATATATATCATTATTTATAAGATCATGATGTCCAATATTAATAATTTCTTTCATTATGAATTCATTTTTTATTATCCATGATATTATTTCATTGATATTATCCATGGATGAATCTTATTCACAAGTTATCAATTAAAAGAAATCTGTTTTCTATTATTTAACTTTCTATATGGATTATTCCTTATTTACTCATGATATATTATATTTCACATAACCCTTATAGATCATTTAAACTACCCTTTATTTTTTATCCTTTCCCCATGATATAAAGATGAATTATGTTAATGAGTTTTAGGGATGTAGAATGTTTAATTTGGTTATGTTTTATATTTTATTCCCAATATAGAATGGGTATCATGTATGTATCTAGAACTCCAATAATACTAAAATTAATTTTCCTTCAAGATTATAACCCTTTGATCTGTGCTAATATAATAAATTAGACACCAACTCTAGGTTACTGGATTTGTATTCATTATAATATGAATTAAATTTATTGATTATCATTACTTAAACCTATATTTTGATCTTAAAATCAAAATTTTATATAACTATTTCTTATGTAGTAGTTATTTATTACATAAAAAAATATAAAAAAAATAATTTCATCTTTTATATAGTTAATATACTCTAAATTATCCTTAGATATTCAACATACTGTTTTGTTCTTTTTTATTTAATCATTCAACTCCCCAACTGTACCTTCATGTATAACCTTAATATCAACAATTACTTTCAGTTTATTTTACTCACTAATATTATATTTAAATTTCTCAATGTTTCCATCATATTTTCTTCTAAATCAGATTTTAAATCATTTTCACCTTCATCTATTAAAATATTAACATCATCATCCTCTTTGTAATATTTAGAATCATGGCCTGAAACCCACTATTGAATATTAATTTTCATCTATTACAATGTATTCAAAAAATCATGGAAATATTTGAAATTAAAACACTAAAAATTATATGCTTTATATCATTATATTTTTTCCACCTATATGAATTATTACATAGACAATTTTTTTATAAATCAATATTAAAATACCATGTATATAACATCTTAAAATTACAATGTAATCTACCAGTCATAAGCCACATCCTGAACTACATTTTTCTATGCCCTTGTATTTGGGTGTGGTCATAATTACCTAGCATCTATCACTAAACTACATCGTTAACTTCCCATATATCATGGCGTAATTTTAATGCAATTTGGTGATATTTTTCCTCAGTAAAAACTATATCTTCATTCCACTATCAATTTTCTATGAAATGTTTCAACCATAATGTCCATTGGTTAACATGTATTCTCAATTCAATCAAAAAAACATTGATTATGGAGTGAAAATATTCTACCATGATATAATATTTAATATGACTCAAATTAAAATATCCTAAAAATTATTACGTAATGGTTCAACTAGTTATGATTTATTTTTTCCTTATATACAAAATTTTACCCAAAACTACTCAAACATTAAACAATATTATTCAAACCATAGTAATAATGTATCCAATAAATCATATAAATAAAAATAATGACTAATTTTCTTCATGATTCACCAATATTTTCTTTAATACACTTTATGTTGACATCCTTTTCGAATTTTTATATTCTCCATGACATAGGATACAAAAAACAAAATCTTCCACAAAAGTACCAACAATATATAAGTACTCACCAAAAAATTAATCATATTTAATTATATATTGAATAAATCAAATATATATAATCATTGATAAGAAACACAAGTAGTAAAAAATTTATAAAAGAACTAAATAAAGGAAGTCATATACCAATTAAGTGTTCCACTCTTTCTAAAATAAGAACCCTATATATAAAATAGAATTACTAAAATTCATAGGTACTCAACTATAAAATAATTTTTATCCCTGATTTAATAAATAACTAAAAATTTTGTTAGCCTTACATGTGAAGGATCACAATTTTAATTCCCCAACACGAATTTCTTGAAAGATTATCTAGTGGGTGTTGTCACATGACCTCAAGCCCACCTCCTTATATTATAATGGTTGTGTTTAGATACAATGGACTAAAATAAATTTTGGGGAGATAATTCCTTTGATAAAAAAATTCTTAGGTTCAAACTTTATTATATTAAAAAAATTCATGACCTGTTTATATAATATACAATAAAAAAACATGTATACAATAAAAAATATCCAAGATGAATATTATAATACATAATATAAAGATATAATAGTATATATGGTAAATAAAATAAACCAAAGTAATATAAAAGGAATAAATGAAAAATAGTCATCAAATATAGATAAACATGTTTCAACCCTGAATGTTTCATAAGTAAAATAGTGAATAAAAATTAACTAACTATCCTCAGTTCCAACTCGCATAATCTTCTATATCAAATATTTTGGCTTAATAACTTGTGGGGCCTAAATTTTGTGTCTATATATATGTTATACATGTTCCTTGGAAGATATAATAATGGTCTAACCATGTACATTGAAACGCAGGTGGTGTATACAGGTAGGGGTGAGTCTAATAACCCAGTAGTAATCCACAATGCTTCAACATACTAAATCTTGTTTAAATAAAATAGATTTACCTCAAATATATATAAGGGATAAAGTTTTTATTGTATATTATACCTACTAATAAGCATAAAACAAAATTTTTAGACAAGAAAATGTGTGAGTTTATTGTGTGTTTCCCAATCCACCAAGACACTTAACCTCACCTACTTTGGATAATGCTAGTAGAAAAAGTCATGTAATGCCATAAATCTAAAACCCTACCTAAAGATGTAGAGTAGGGTGTCATACCAAGAATGACTACTTCCCTCTTACTTAGGTTTGGGGCCATATAAATCTAAAATTGCATCACACAAAGTTACAACATCTACCCCCTTACTCAGGATAGGGTTACACAATAACATCTCATTTCATATCTTGTCCTATACTAGTGCCCCTTCACTCAAGGTGGTACTTTCCAACACCTTCTTAATCAAAATGAGATTATACATCCCGTTCTACATTGAGTAAAAACCCATATCCTATATAAAAAATTAGACTATACATTCTCACTCAAGTATATCCACCCAAAAAAATCCATTTTATCTCCCTATAATTAACTTATCATTCAATATTAATCATATATCACATCATTGCCACTGCCTTCTCACTAAAGGAAAGGTCCTTTATCATATTCTAACCACTAAATTCTCAATAAATGTAGGGTCTCATATCACATTTGGACCAATACCTTATCACTCATTGTATATTCTTATATAACAAATCAACCACTACATTATCACTTGAGGAAGGGTATTTTATCACATTATGTCCACTACCTTCTCCCACAAGGTATGACCTATATCACATCCTAAACACTTCCTTTTTCATTTTAGGTAGGGTCCAATATAATATATCGAACACTACCTTATCAATTGAGGTAGGGTTCTTTATAACCTCTGAAATCAACTATCCTCTCAATATGGATAGGTCCATAACCATTATTCTCAATAAATCACATTGTAAAAAGGAACAAATAATAAGGGATTGTAAAAATTACAATACTAATCTAAAAACACATTTCCATAACAGTAGTATCATAAGGATTACCCTTAGATTATCTATTAAAAACACCTCAACATTACTCACATTTACCATATTCATTAATTAATATCATTTAAAAATGAAGATTTCATTACCTAAAACCATATACAAATTCTCTAGGACACTCAAACCTCAATCATTCTTGAGTATCTCCATCTAAGTCCATCTTACCTTAGAGGATTGTCATACATCTTTTTATGTCATTAGGAATGGTTCTACTGAACCCAATACATTTTAGTTATATCTACTCTTTAAGGGATCTATTACATCAATTAAAACTAACATTTTCCATTTGATTCTAAATAAAAAATATTATTAAGAAAACTCATTCACCTTCATGTTCAATTAGTCATAAAACCATACATAAATATCATAATAGAATAAGATATTCCTATAAAATCATGTATCATAATGAAACTAGAACAAAATACTAAGAAAATAGAATCATGAATAATAATAATAATAATACATGATTTATAAAATATGTAATTACCCACACATGGTCAATTACACTAAAATAATTCTCAAATCAAGCCCTTCTAGATTTCCTTAAAAACCATGTCAACCCCTCTTTATAAACCAACGTAGAATATCCATCTCATTTTTTCTTTAATCATTATAACCCCATGGTTATAATCCTTATGAAATCCTACTATAGAAATACCCACATTAGTTTGGAAATATAATTTTAAATTATTCACCAAAAATCATTCCATTAACCATGGGGTTTCAATTTAAATCATCCCCTTTAGGAATCCACCTTTCACAAAACCCCCTTTTAAAATAAAAAATTAAAAATGAAGTCAAATGTTAAATAATTTCTATTAGGAATCCATTTAAAATAAAAATCACTTTTTTAATGCATGTTTAAAAAAGAAAATCCATTTACCTTGAAGAAACAATTAACACTACCAAAAACCATAAATTGGTCGACCAACACTCATTCATCCAAGGTAAATCCTACAAACTATTTCAAAAGACATATCATCCTTTTTAATTATTTATAAAAAAATATCTTATCTTTATTTATGTATCAAAATAAATTAATTTATGAAAACATACTCACAATTTTCATAGTGAAATAATGTAAACATAAACTCTCCAAATGAGCTAGAGACTCAATAATAACAAGGATGCCTACCAAATTCAAAGTTAAAAAACATTATTTGTTGAGAAACAATAATTGATCTGGATCTAATTAGAATAAAAATAATATTCTTCCAAAATCCATAAATTAGGTCACAACTAATATAAAATGAGGAAACATTGAGAGAACCCATAAATAAACACTCAAGGTTAATTATCCTTAGTGTTTTCTACTTCCTACAACATAAAATACAAAGATATGACATCAGTTAACAAATATCACCCTTTGGGATAAGGGGACAAATGAGAGGGAGTTCTGTGGGGTGTTTACTAACATCATACAAAAATAATAAAACCCTCCACCTATTATTTCATTTAAATAAATCTATTAATATTTTATAAATACATGAAAAATCCCATTACACTAACATTTAAAAAATTCTGAAAGCATAAGTATCACCTAACCAATACATTACATCTAGAGAAAACACCTTACATACTAGGAAGTTTCCAAATAAATCATGATGTGTCAAAATAATCCTTATATATCATGTGTAAAATATTTATTTATTTACATATATAAAATTTTTATTCATATAAAATGTAATTATTTTATCTATAACTTCGTTGTAAGATATATTCTTCCCAAATTAAGGTTTTCTTCAAATGTATGTTTTTCCCTTAAACATAAAATCCTTCAACATGATATTATTCATATATAAATTTTTTTATTTAAATAGAAAACCTATACATGAAATTTCCCTCATATGTAATGTTTTTCACATAGATATAAAAACGTTTACGTAATATTTTACTCATATGTCAGTATTTTCACTTAAATAAAAAACATATTTATAATATTTTCCATCACATATAAAGGTTTCCCCCTAAAATAATTTTAACATAATACTCAACAAAAACATTAATCATGCTTAAAAAATTATATAGATACATAAGTTTTTTTCATTTTCCACATTTAGGTAGGGCCACTAATAAAATCATTATGAATTCTCTAAAAAAACAATATACACAAGGTACTCCAACATTAATCCACTTTTTATATCTTAGGTTGAACATTATGTATGGTGAATTTTATATATGTGTAGTTAGTGATTTTATTCATAAATACTCAGTGAATCCCCAGATCAAGGGTATCATATAACTCACACATGTCATTCCCTATGACTAAACACCAAGATTTCTATAATTATATATAATTTATCACAACCTTATCTAAATTATTATAAAAATACATTTAACCAAAATTCAATCCAAATTTACCTTCATCAACCTTCCAACTATAAAATTTTATCAATAATCACAAAAGAAACCTATCTGTCCTTCGAACACATCCAAAAACATCTCTAAAAGAAGTTACAAATCTAAGAATCCCAATCCAAACCCAATTTTAAAGGACATACACAACCTTAAGACCAAAAATTATAATTTCTTCAAAAATTATCAACCTATAAATTTTTATTTCAATATAAACTTTCTACCATAAGGCTTATTATACCTGAGAATCACCCATGGATATATTGAAAATTTCCATACATCTATGAAAATACAATACCACTCTACATTGTAAATTTTGAAATAGGATAGATACGATATAACTACCCATTCACCAAACCCAAATATGATTTCCTTTTCTCAAAAATCCCCAGTTTATTCTTAAAACACCTTAGTTGTTTCCTAAATAATTCTCCTGATGAACTTTCAACCTCACTATGTCAAATTATTTATTACAAAAACATTGATTCCTTCTTTTAACTTTTTCTAAAACTCTTAGCCTGACCTACCAACCCCTCTCCACATATCCTGACCATGAGGACTAAATTCCTTGAGGAATCATATAATCATCCCACACCCACATTAAATTATTAACACAATACTCATTTTAATTATATATTTATACCCTCAATCAACCAACTATATCATTTTACTACCTCAATGAGTACCAATTCATTTCATATTTGACTCACTCTTAGATTATACCAAATTCCATCTCATGATCGACACTGACATGTAGAATCTCCCAAATACTATATAAAATTATTGAATATATTATTCCCCAAATAAATATATTAATTTAATATATATACTCACCTTCATCCTAGTACCATAATAACCATCCACTAACTAGTTTCACCATGCACATGACCCTTCCAAAACAAGGTTCATACATCTATAACTGATTTGATTCCCCCTTCTATAAGAGTATCATTATCATCACCGTATGGAACCAAAACTTATGGTATCCATTGCTCATGTACTATACATTACCAAACAAAATGGATAGACATGATAACCCCACTCATAAATGATCACCCATTTAAAAAATTAAATTTTGAAACATTCTAATATTACTAGGAATTACATCCTCAATATTCATCAAAATTAAAATGTTACAACAGTTACATCCTCAAAAAAAGAATTTGTAACACACAATGATTTTAAAATAAGAAAATTTTGTTTGATATCATATTTTATGTGAAGCACTATTATTAAATGAATCATCAAATATATTTCACTAAATATAATATCTTTCATAGCTTGTGATACACGCAACCTCAAGTCTAAAAGAATCGTAAAATAGTATACCTCAAGAAGCCATTAAATTTGAGGGTATGAATTGGGATAAATAAATTATAAAAATTATATGGTTTAAAAATGTATTAAATAAATTCAATGGTAATATATTTATAAAAATAAAATAAATTTCATTTGAAATAAAAGGAAATGTTTTTAGAAAAACTAGATTTTTCTAAAAGGCAGTCTCATCACCTTTTGTGCACATAATTTAAAATTAAAATTTTCCAATTATAGAAAATATATTTTAAAAAAATAAATTAATTATTTAAATCATAATTTACATATTATTATATAGTAATTTTTTTATAATTTTCTAAAAAAATAATTTTTCGATAAAATGTGAAGAATACTGGGTTTTTTTTAAAAATTTCCTTTTAGTTTAATAAATTTAAGAGATATATTTTCATTTAAAGTTGTTTAAAAAAATATTTAAATTATATTATAATGAATACAATTTAGTTCATTTGAATCAAATTAATTTTTATTTTTGATGTTAAAACATTCTATACTTTTGAAAATTTTCTTCTTGGAAAACTGTTTTTTTGTCATGTTTTCATGTTTACTTTTAAATTAAAATTTTAAAATTATGTGAATGGAATTAAAAAAAGATTCCTTATTTTTGAATGAACCATAATTATTATTATATAATAACATCCACATAATATTTGGTCAAATTTAATATTAAATATTTTCAAAATTAATTAACACATTTAATGTTAAAATGAGTTTTCCAAGGGTTTAAACTTAAAAGTTAAGGATTAAAATGACATATAAACATGTAAAATTTATATTTTATGGAAATATTTTGACCATATATCATAAATGGTTTGTTAATGATCCATTTTGGAGCTTTTTACATGTCATAAACGTGGGTATCACTTTTTCTTTTCAGATATTCCAAGTGTGTTGTCTCCCCCACTTATAAAAGGCCACCCCCTCTCCTCTTATCATCACACTCCAAAAGAATTTTGGTTCAGATGATAAATGAAAAACTATCTTCCTTAAATCCCTCCACATATCCTATGGGCCATATTTTTATCATAAAGACATTCTAGGAAGGCATTAGGTACATACCTAAATAGGTTTTCTGAAGAAGAGGTAAAGTTCCAAACCATGAATTTTAATTTTACTTCTTCTTATAAAGTCATAAAATATTCTCCAAATATAATATAATTATAAAAAATTAATTTATAATTATATGTTATTATGTTCATTTAATTACCTATAATCATCTCCTCTTTTGTCAAATGGGAAACAAAACCCCCGATCATGTGTTACGACAGACTACCGCCTCACGAACCAATGTAATTCATTTTCCATCACCACAACTCATGAATGAATGGAATTTTGGATTTAACATATTTATATTATATATATGACATTAATATACTTATGTAATTATAATAGCACATATAACTTCTTACCATCTAATATTTGGGAAAATAATAACATCGCTCTTGCATACGTGTGCACGTAGCGATGTGAGATGTTTTTAATTTTATTTTTACATGGGTAGTAGTTAGGATATATTTAATGAATATAAATGAAATATTTTATATAATAATTTATCTTTAAAGGTGAAAAGTTATTTAAATATTTATTTTACATATGTAAAAAAAATAAATATTATTCATGTGAACGTATGACCTACAATCTCCATGAAAGATGTAACTCATTTTCCCAACTCTAAAATTTATTGACTAGTATAAATACTTATATAATGATTATATATGATCATCATCATCATTGTTATGTATTTATTTAAGAGCTAATACAAGAGAACAAAAGATTTAGGCCATGCAATACTGGCCTGGGGGGTCTAAAATAATGGAGACCTAGGGCATCGCTGCGAATAAAATTCACCCCCTCTGGCTTTAAGGAGATGGAATTGGGTAGGCAGGTGACCTCAGAGCCATGGATGACCAGGGAGGCCAAATAATATGTGACTTTATTCCCCTCTATCCATGTATGTATAACTTGAATGTTTCTCTTCAGAAGTTCCTTACATCACCTAATGATATAAAGTACTGACCATGGAGTGGATCCTTTGTCCAGCAGAGAGTCGTGGATGATCTTCAAGTATGGTTCCACATGGAAGATGTCCATAGCTTTCTGAATACACAGGTTGAGCCCCTTAAGGAGAGCCTTGGACTCCACTTGAAGAGCATATCTGTTACCAAAGTGTGTCGTGAATGCAAGGAGTAAGCCTCCTAAATTATGGACCACTCATCCTCCTCTCATGATTCCTAAGTTGCAAGAGCCATCGGTGTTAAGTTTGAGACCTTCTGCTGGGGGGTTCCATTTTACCCACTATCCTTGCAAACCCACCATGGGGATAGCCTGCCAGGGGCAAGCCTGCAGATTATGAAGGCAAGAAGCATCCTTCCGTCCCTTTAGAAGGGGGACCATATCCATGAGAAGTCATTTAGATCACACAATGATAGACCTCCCTGAATTGATCCACCCCTCATATCTTTCTTTGTTTCGTGCCTGCCATAGACACCAATAACCTGCACTGAAAATAGCCGAGCATGCCATCCACTCTGGTCCTTTGTCCGGGGTCTCCTGGAACCATCTCCCAAGGATCGCTAACCCTTAGATCTCCATGGGGTATTCAGCTGTATAAACACTGAAATACTGCCAGACGGCCTTAGCACTTTCACCTTCAAAAAAATATAGTTGGTGGTCTCCTCGCTTTTGTTCCTACAGCATTGGCCCCAAGATGCGAGGTTGATGCCCATTTTCCTGATGCTCTCGTCCGAAGGTATCGCCAAGTTCCTTACTCTCCGTACAAGAAAGTTTTATTTGGATGGTATGTTCTTGCACCACATTCGCTCAGACCAGTTGTCGCACTGATCCTGGGGGGTCAAGATCCTGCAGAAGTTATTTGCGGTGAACATCCCCGAGAAGGAAAGAGAAAACACGCACTTTTCCAGCTCAAAGATGATGTGGATAAAGTTGAAAATGGATTTCTGATCCTTGTCCAGAACGGCATTAAATAAATTTAGAAACGATCTCGCCTCCTTGAAGGTGATCGAAGGTGTCAGACAACCCGGAAAACCAAGTTCGGAGCCTGCCCAGTTGCTGCTCCAGAAAGGGATGCTACCATCTCCCACAATCCAGCGTGAATAATGTTGTAGGTTCGAGACCAAGGGTAAATCGTCTTCCAGAAGGGTGTTCTGTGGACTCTTCTACTTTCTTTACATTTGATGAAGTTGTGCCACATGATCCTCCCCTAGAGGGTCTGATTTCCCACAATCTCCCAGGCCAGCTTGTCGTGCATGCAGTGCACTATTCCCTTGATTCCCTTGACGTTAATGCCCCCCTCCTGAATCGTTCGAGCCATTCTCCCCCACTAGACCCAGTGCCTCTTCCCTTCCCCAGCTGCATCCCAGAGGAACCCTACCAGTACCTTGTCAATGGCTCAGAGAACCCCTTTTTCACTAATGAGGAAGCCAAATCATGCACTGGTATGGACGACAAAACACTATTGATGAGGTCAATGTATCCCCCGAAAGAAAGAAAGTGGCTTTTCCAATTTAGAACCCGGCCAGAGATCCTTCTCACCAACTCATCATAGTCTCGTACTCGCATTCTTATTGAAGAAATTGTAGGTCCCAGATATTCCATTGGGAGAGACCCACCTGCATGTCCATCCTCCTACATAGGTCATCAGCCCGCCTTGCCGTGCATTTTTTGGAAAGGTACAGGTTGCTTTTGTCGGGGTTAATCAATTTCCCACTCTAGTGGCAATACTCTTTCAAGATCCTCCCAATGGCCTGCATATACCTCCTTCTAGCATTCGAGAAAATAATTGTGTCGTCCGAAAACATTAGGTGCGATGTGTGAGGATGGTTCCCCTTCCTCCGGAAAGGTGTAATACTCCCATTGGAAATTCCTCTGTTAAGATGCTTGTTAAGAGTATCCTGCATAAGAATGAAAATACTCAGAGAAATCGGATCTCCTTGCCGTAATCCTCGGGTAGCCTTGAAGAATCCTTGGGTTTTCCCCATAAATGACACAGTCATCCATGGAGAGATGAAGTATCTGAAAACAATATCCAAGGCCTTGGGAGATATACCCATGCATGTGAAGACCCTATTGATAAATCCCCATTCCACTTTGTCATACACCTTGATCATGTCCAGTTTCATGACCATATTGGAACCGTGGGTCTTGTTGTTCAGGTCCTTGAACATCTCCTGGGCCAGAGCAATCGCCCCTTGTATTGACCTCCCCCTAACAAATCCATGTTGTTCAATGGATACCCACCGAGGGAAAAACTTTCCCAGTCTCATTTTGATGATACTCGCAAGAATCTTATATGTGAAATTACACAGGCTCACTGGACGGTACTGGAGTAAAGAGGTAGGGGCCTTCACCTTCGGGATGAGAACCAGGGTCGTAGAGCTAACCACCTGAGGTAGAGCTCCTCCTTGAAAAAAATCCTGGATAGCTGAAACAATATCCTCCTTGAAAACATCCCACTAAGCTCTGAAGAATGATCCAGGGAAGTAGTCCGGCCCCAGAGCGCTACCCAGGTCAAGATTCAGCATTGCCGCATGAACCTCTGGCTCATCTGGAATACTTTCTAAGCAGGTGTTATCCTCATTAGAGACTCAGTTGGGAATTATGTCCCACAGATCAGCTCCCCCGCTCGGGTACCCGCCATCCATACAAGGGTTCCGGCTAGAAAGAAGATCTTCAAAGTAAGACGATGCCATCCCACCCACTATGTCATTATCATCCGTGTACGTGCCATCTTCTAGCCTGATGTTGGGGATGGTCGGTCATCATTTCTCCCTGATGCATGCATGGAATAATGGTGTGTTCTTATCTCCCTCATTTAACCACTTTATCCTTGATATTTCACAGGCCATGCGTTCATGTTTAAGAATTAACTCCACCATACGATCCTTCTTAGCTGAAAGGTCTTCAAAAATCAGGTCGCATGAAATGGTGATTGATACAAAGAGTTGTTAATAAAATGGTCGTAAAAGACTATAACTAAATAATATATGGTATGATATATATTATTATATTTATTCAATATATTTATAATAAATATATATTTATTATAAAGTAGTTTTAGACATGTATGAAATAAATCATACTTATGATAAGGGTTTCTCATCTCACTTCAACTTTCATGAGACGTATGCATATTCACCACTTATTTCTTTTCTTTGGTGTATATATTACCCTTGTTATATATTATATCATGAATCCCTTTATATTCATGTTATTTAATTTATCATTTGAATTTATTTCTTTAATTAGGTATATGGTTCAGAAGTTAATAAAATGGTAAAGGATTATATTGAAATTACATTTTTTATGGATTATTCATGATTAAGTTTCCGATGATGAAATATTAAAATCTATATTTCAATAAAAAAATTAATTTCTTCCTAATATATTTATTTCTATAGAATACATGTTTTCCTCTCATTTTCCCCTCTTTAATAATATAAGAGACTAAAAATGTTTATGAAGAAAATTGATTTCATTTCTATCTTCAGCCGTAAACCCTTTTTCTTCCACATTCATGTTTTATAAAATAAATTTCATGAATTTTTTAACATTATAAAAATAATTTATTAAATATATTTTTACCCATATTTAAATTTTTATAAATTAATATTTTTTTTCTGAATGAGTCACTTTTTAAACTTTTATAACATTGTAAAAGGAATTTTTTTTAATTCATGTAGAATGTATAGAATTACCATCCATTATGACCAATAATTAATTTTAAGCTTCCATTAAAATTTTACAAGTACACTTTTAAATAATTATTTTCCCTTAATATTCTGGAAATTTAGAGTTTTTAAAAGTCATTTTCAAAGTGGAAAATGATAGTTTCTTCAAGATGTTTTTAATTGAATTTTTATGGAATTTCTATTCATCAATGAAAAAACCATTATTCAAATTATTACCCACTAGGAATATATTGTAATGATACCATCCTTATTATTTATCTATATGGTTTATGATCATTTTGACATGGGATGTACTATTTTGATACCATTTTTCATATTATAATGAATGGTTTAGGATTATGTTTATTGATTTGGGAAAGTATTAAATTTATTATTCTAGTTTTTAAATGTGAGTGTTTATATTGATCTAGTTTCACCCCTATAATATGATGAATGCATCGGACTAATTAATTAATGTGAGGGTCTTACTATAGCCCCTTGATGCATCGGTAGGTCTTATGAAACAAACTATCATGGGTATTTGGTTGAGGGATTTCTCGTTTATATAATATATCTTGGAACGAGCCCTTGATAGTCTAGTTACGATGTCTAGATTGATGAATTATCACATTATGAGATTGTTTATTTATGTCCATGTGAATATTTATGGTTAATTTTCAATATCATGTGATTATTTATATGTAATTATTTGATTATCATTTATTCCTATAATATTATGCTCAAGTAATTGATTCGATGGTGTGTGTTTTAGTTATTTACCTTGCCATATTAATTATGACTTATTTATTTTTGATAGATTTTATTGTATGAATACCCTTAATATGAATTATATATCACCCCTTTATTATGTTTCCCTTGATTAGTATTTCAGGAAGTGTTTTATGATTGATATGTTGTGATATGATAAGTGGAATAATGGTGTACTTAAATAAATACTATGTTGTATTTTATGTTTTAAACTATAATATGAGATTCAAGTATGTATCTAGTTTACTAAGACAACTAAGATATTCCATCCTTCAGGATGTGATTCCGTGTATCTTATTCCAATGTAATAAATAAAACATTGCATTTGTTCTACTAGGGTTAGGGTCTTTATAGTTGGTATCATATGAATTTTATTAATAACCTTTGGAACTAGATTTTTTAAAACATAACCCTATGATAAAATTTGATGATACGTTTAGGATAACATCGTAATATTTTGTATGGTAGATATTATGGGGGGGTTCTAATCAATACACCCATTCCAAGATACTACAAGTGGATGTGGCTCTATAATATTTTTACCTAGAGGTAATTATTATAAAAAGGTCACATTGGTCTTCGACTTGATCTTCGCCAGGTTCATGAAAACAATCCTTTCTCCAAAAATTGTTTGAAACACCTTCTGGATATGATTATAAAAATTTAAAATTTATTCACAAACCATTATCAAGGATTTGAAAATATTTATATGATTTGAAAAATATCCCAAAAACAATATTTATGATTATGATATTATATATGCATAAATGTTTCAATTTATGTCAATTATGTCACTATTTTTGGGTTATAAATTATGTTTCATAATGTTATGATCTAATATAGTTTATGTCATTATTTAGAAATTGCGTTTAGAGGAAAAAATCAGAACCATATCAATGATTATAATCCATAAATGTATTTCCCTCCTAGTAAAGATAATGAATCTGGAGTTGGAGTTATAGCTCAAACAGATGCAATTATAAAAATATTAAGTATCTGACATAGTTTATTCCCAATAAACTTTCCAATATATAGTAACATTATGATCTAAAATGTGGTGAAACAATGCTAGTATTCTTTATTCATCAGCAACCTTCATCATTCAACGAAACTATGTATCTATTTCTACATGAACAATGGATTAGTTACATAGATAATATATTTCTTACATTAGGAATTACTAATATGAATAATGTTTTCATAGAATTTTATCATCTCTCAGGGGATGTAGGTCAATGGTATCCATTGATTCAAAACACTAATGATAAATAAAAATAGAAAACATGGAGTGTATTTATTTTAAGGTACTCTTCTTGGAAAAATATTTCCCTCCTAAGCAACAGGTGAATTTAGTGAGACAATTACAAAGTCTAAGAAAAAATTAAAAAGAATTTGTTTTTAGGTTTGAAGCTATCTTTAAAAGGTTAACAAGGGTTGTTTTGGACTAATTAAGTAAT
This sequence comes from Viscum album, assembly GCA_963277665.1. Taxonomy (NCBI): domain Eukaryota; kingdom Viridiplantae; phylum Streptophyta; class Magnoliopsida; order Santalales; family Viscaceae; genus Viscum; species Viscum album. The sequence continues at coordinate 417,317 of CAUJRU010000567.1, forward strand.
CCAAAGAGAAATAATGACTATTTATTTGAGGGTATTAAGTCAATAAATTAAAGGGTGAGATTATCCAAAAAAATCATCATGTGATGATATAGTATAATGTACTATCAAGATAGAGAGTGAATTATCCAAGACCTACGGCTTCAAAATGAATGAAGATAAGAAGAGGATAACAGAGAAAATGGATAAGAAGAATAATGGAAAGAATTATTTTCCCATATGTTATATTTATGGAAATAAAGACTATGTATCTTCCTTTAAGGGAATGGAAGGGTTCTTAAAGTATGGATAGAAATACTATTAGGATAATGAATGAATGGGTAATAAAGAAACCTCTAATGTTCATTGTTTCAACTGTAAGGGTATGGGGAACTATGAAAAAAAAATCCCCAAGAATCAAGGAAATATACCTTAGAAGAAGATAAGGGGTCAAGGTCAATCTTAGGAAATTAAAATAACCAAAGAGGAATGATTAATTTTCTAGTGTTTTTGGATTCAATAATTATATTATAGAATTATTTTTACCAATGGTGTTTTGGTTATTAGAGTCATAAAACATCTAAGGATCGTGTTAATTATGGAATCATATATGTCTTTATTAACATAAGAGTTATGAATACCTTTCTGGATTTACGAGTTTAAGTTTGATCATAATTTAAAGGTCATAAAAACCCCTCTTTTAGTTTAATATGATGGGATGTTATCAATATTAATGATATTTTGGTAGGAATTTATACCAATAAAACCTAATTGTTTATTATATGTCTTATTGAAAAGGTTATTCAAGGAATAATGCCTTTTCATTTTGGGGACATAAGATTTAATGTACTAGAAACCTTTAGGTTTTATTTTATCTTTGATGTTGAAGAAATTATGGTTTAATAATGTTTAGGAACGTTATAGTAATTATATTAATGTATTTTTTTTAAGGAATACCTTGATGCTAGGTGAAACCATGTTTCATCCGGTGAGACCAGGGGGCTTAAACCCACAACTAAAGGGTGATAAGAGTGTAACTCCAACCACTGGCCTATGTGATTTACTGGTTAGTATGACATTGTTTTTATTTAAATTATTTGACTGGTAGATACTTATGGAATCAATGAAGTTGATTTTGGGTGTTACTATTGAGTTTTAGAGATTAATTACTTTTTTATAACTCATGCTAAACATTTTAGTTTTGCTAAATGTTTAGGAAAATAGGGAAGGATTTTTTATATTTTATGGATCTTGTGATTTTTTAAAAGTTAAAATTAGTTATTTTGGCATAAAAATTTCATATTGGATATTAATTTCTTAGAGTAATAAATGAAGTGGAAATGGTATAAGTATAACCAAATAATGAAATTGTACTTATGAAAATAGAAATATATCATGTAATTATATTATCTAGTGTTCTCTATATTAATATTAAAAGAATCCTTCAACTCTAGGAAAATGATATTGGAATAAAAATAGTGTCCTATTTCCTTCATTTAAGATGAAATAATGGTCTTTTCACTCATCAAAAATATTTTTTTTAGTTATTAACTTATTCATTATCATTTACTTTATTGTGATTAATGATTTCAATAACCCTTCATCATTACTTGAGTATTATATTTTTTCTTCCAAGTCCATATCATCACTTCACACCAATGTTATCCTACATGGAAAAAATTTTATGTAATACTCTAGATGACCATTAATATTTACCTTTCCTTATTTTAAGAGGAAGTTTTTTTTATCTTTTTCTTATGATTTGGGTTTTCAATAAAAAAATATTAGATGGAAAACCCTTGATTTCTAAGCACAAGTTCAAATTGGGAGGATGAAATTTACTGAAGATGGAGAGAATATAAAAAACTAAGATATTAAAAGAATAATATTGTGTTTGATAGTGTCTATGACACATAACACCGAGCTTAAACAACCCACAAAATATATAATCTCTAAATTTAATATTTTTGATAGCTTTTGATACATGTAACCCCGAGTCTAAAAGAACTATAAAAAAGTTTACCATTATAACCAAACCATTAAATTGGAGGGTATGAATAAGAATAACTAAATTAGGAAAATAATCTAGTTTAAATATATATAAAACTAATTAATATTTTATTTATTAATTATAAATAAAATAATAATCATTTTAAATAAAAGGAAATGTTTTCTGAAAAAAAAAAAATTGTATTTTTCTAAAAGATGGTCTTGTCAACTTTTTCACACAAACATTAAAATTAATTTTTACCACATTAAAAAAATTTATTTTAAAAAGTGAACATAAAATTTTTAAATAATCAGGTTATAATTACCTTATAATGGATTTTTTAGAATTTTTTGAAAAGGTTAGTTTTTCGATGAATAGTGAAAATTACTTGTTATTATTGAAAACTCACTTTTCATTTAAAGAATTTAAAGGTTAAAATTTGATCTAAAATTATTTTAAAGTAATATTAATTCAGTTATATTATTATAAATATAGTTTAGGTAATTTTAATCAAATTAATTTTTTTCTATTAAAACTTTCTTTACTTACGATAATTTTCTCTTTGGAAAACCGCTTTTCATCGTGTCAGCAAATTTAATCTTAAATTAAAATTTTCCGCTTCTATGGATGAAATTTGAAAAAATGGATTCCATATTTTTAATAATGGTGATTAATATTATATAATAACATTAAATAATGTATTTTCATAATGAATAGTAAAAATAATAAATATTAATTACCACTATTAAGGTTAAAACAGGTTTATCAGGGGTTAAAATAAAGTGATAAGGGTTAAAATGACCTATAAACTTTCCCAAATTATATTGTATTCCCATATTTAGACTTTATATCATCCATGGTTCTATAATGAGACATTTTTTATCCTTTTTTCATGTGAAAAACATGTGTATCACTTTTTCTTTTCAAAACATTCAAGTGTATCCTCTCCCCCACTTATAAAAGGTCACACCCTCTCCTATCCTATTTAAACTCCCAAAGACTTTTGGTTTTGAAAATACCAACCCAAATCACTTCATTAAATCCCTCTCAACTTCCTAGTATCATTTTTTATCATAAATTCAATCTAGGAAGTCTTTAGTTAAAAATCTAAAGAGGTGTTCTGAAGAATATGTAAAGTTCCTAACTATGAGTTTTAATTTAACTTCTTATTCTAACTCACTAAAATATTCTAAAAATATGATAAAATTATAAAAAAAATTATATAATACATAATTAAAATTTATTATTTTAATTTAATAACCTATATATTTCTCCTCATCCATAAAATGGGAAACAAAACTATCGACCATGTGCATGATAGAATACCACCTCACAAACTGATATAAATCATTTTCCATCACCAACTCTCACAACTAGATATAATGATTCCTTTAACATATTTATATAATATTTTTGAAATTAATATACTTATGTAATTTTAATATCACATAGACCTTATTACCTTCTAATCCAGTGGAAAACAATAATGTCGCTCATGTGTACCTATGCACTTCCACCACCATATAACGATGTGAAATGTTGTTCATTTTATTTTGAAATGGATGGTAATAAGGATATTTTTAATTAATATAGATGAAATATTTAAAATAATAACGGTTTTATAAAGGTGAAAAATTATTTACCTTTTTACATTTCATCAATTGGAAAAATATAAACAGTGTTCATGTGTACGTATAGCCTACCATCTCCATAAACGATGTAACTCATTTTCACATATCTACCTTTTATGCACTATTATAGAAACTTATATAATGATTATGTATGATATTTACATAATTTTTTACATTATGAAGATTATTTAACCATGATAAATGTAAAATTACCAAAACTACTGAACCGAAACATTCCTGAAAATGAAGGAATTATCACTTGAAACAGTGATTTTAACAAATAATTGTTAATAAACATGTCATAAATGACTATAAATAAATAATATATGGTATGATATATATAATTATGGTTATTTAAAATATTAATAATAAATATATATTTATTATAAAATTTGTTCGTACATGTATGAAATAAATCATACTTGTGGTAAGGGTTTCTCATCTCACTTTTAATTTTGTGGGATGTATGTCATATTCACCACTTAGTTTTTTTTTTGATTTATCTAATACACATTTTATATGTAAAATCTTGAATAAATTTATATTTGAGGTATTTAAAGATTTAGTTTAAGTTTTTTATTTCATGGGTCTTATGATTTAGATGTTTTCTAAGTGGTAAAGGTTTATGTTACAATCTCATTTTTATCAGGATTTTTCATGATTAGGTTTCTAATGATGAAATATTATGACCTATATTTCAAGAAACTCTATAATTTTATCAACCCATTATTATTTTAATATAATAAATTCTTTCTCTTATTTTCCTCCCATTAATAACAAAAGATAGAAAAATAAAGTTTTTGAAGAAAACCATATTCATTTCTCTCTTCGGTCGAAAACCCTTTTTATTCCAAATCCTTGATTTCTAAAAAATAATTATTTAAAAAAAATACCTCAATGATTTATTAAAGAAATTTTTACCCACATTATACTTTTTACAAAATGGTTTGAAATGAATCTTCTTATCATTTTATGAATGAGGTAGTTTTTAATAATTTTATAATAGTGTGAAAAGAATAATTTTTTAAATTATACAACATGTATAGAATTATATTCCATCATAACCACTCATTACATTGAAGATTCAATTACAAGTTTATAAGGATATTTTTAATGTAATTTATTTTCTTAATATTCTAGAAATTTTTGGTTTTTGAAAGAGATTTTCAAATTAAAAAGTATATTTTCCATAAGAATGGTTTTGATGATATTTTTACAGTATCTCTATTCATAAACAATAAACCCCTTATTTAACATAAGACTTATTGGTAAAATATTGTAATTATAACACCCTTATTATTTATCTAGATATTTTATGATCATTTTAACTGGGTATGTACTATTTTGATCCCATTCTCCATATTAATCTGAATAGTTTTTGAATGTGCTTATTACTTAGGGAAAGTCTTAACATTTCATTTACTAGTTTTTCAATATGAATTTTTATGTTGATCATGTTTCACCCCTTTCATATGATTAATGCATTTTAATTAGTAAGTAAGGGTGCCTACTATATCCTCTTGATGTATGGGTAGGAATCATGAGAAAAACATGCTTGGGTATTTGTATGAGACCTTACCCATTTATGTAATATGTCTTGACATGGGGATTTGATGGTATGGTTAAGATGTATTTCATTAGTAATTCCCTAATTATGAAATTAGTTATTGATTTCCATGTATTATTCAATTAGTTTGAATATCCATGGTTAAGTTTCAAGCTCATTTGATTATTTATATCGAATTATTTGATCATCATTTATTCCTGCCATATTATGCTCATGTAATTGATTAAAAGGAATTTTTTTAGTTATCTACCTATCTATATTTACTCATCCTTTTTTATTCATGAAATATTCAATGGTACACATACCCTCACTAAGAGTTAGAGCTCATCTTTTTCTTATGTTTTCTTTCCCTAAATATCTAAGTGTTTTATGATTGATGTGCATCGATATTCTAAAGGAAATCAATATGTACTCAAAGAAAATACTATATTGTATTGTTTGTTTTCAATTATAATATTATATTCAAGTGTTTATATAATATGACAATACTACTAAACTATTCATTTCATCAGGATGTGATTCCTTGTATATTATTCCAATATAATAAAGTAACCACAAACTCTAGGATACTAGGGTTAGGGTCTATACATGATGTTATACTCCCCACTATATGGATTCTCTTATATCTATCATTGATATCAAATCATAAAAGGATCCATAATCACATGTGTGTTTATTTTATTTATCCATGAACATCCTATCCTTGGAAACCCCAAATGGGGAATAAGCTTATATTAACAATACCATGGTACTCTAACACATTTCACATGTTACCTCTTTATATATAGGTAACACTTCCAATCATCATCAAAATCTAGGGTTTCTCTACCAATAAACAATGTTAAACAGTTAAGATGGTTCTCAACTACACCCATTGATCCCAAGTCATCAAATTATCAGTAATCATCTCATTTCTTGGCTTATAAGGCTCCCTTCAATAATAATCCACTCTAAAAGGATAATTTGGGAAACGGTTACCCCACTATAGAAATCTCTAAATGAATCCCAAATCAATTGTTCCAAACCATTTAACCACAAAAAATCACATATATCTACTCAAGACTAACATCAAACATACATCCATGAGTTTAAAAAACTGATGTTCTCAAAATAAACTTGTAATGCCTTTAAAATTAATAATTTAATAACCCATATCATCCTTATTTTACTGTTAAAAATAAAGAAAACCCAATCTACATAGGCACTATTTTCCTTTAAAAAACTCATACCAAATTATTTCACATACTTCTACCTCACTGGTTGCTTTTCAAGAAAACCAAGCATAGAGTCCAAAAATAAAATTCATCATCTATTCCATTTCTAGCCATATCATTGAAATGAAAGTAGTACAGCTCATAAAAATATCAGTTTCTTATTAAAGGAATCTCAAAAAAAAGTTTCAAACAATAAACTCAATCAATTTTTCAATAAAGCCAATGGAATCCATGCTTTTTTCACCAAAACTAAAATTTCAAGAATCTCAGGCTAGTACGGTTCTCTCCTTTCATAAAAACTGATAATATTTTAAAAATTTATACGAAACCTAGTTTCACTAAATTGTTTCATAATATATTCTCAAAATTATAAATCTCTAAACCATTTTAAAAAACACTAAATTTATTATCTATTTCATGTAAAACAAAATTATAAAACCATTTTACACACACCTCATGCCACGCCTAAGTTTTATATTAAAAATTAGGTTTTTCTCAAACACCACACATCAAAGAAAACATTTACCTATGGTGTATAAGTAGTCACACTCAATGAATTAATCAAATAAGTACCTAAAGTCAATATTAATCCACTCATACATTATAATTTATTCAATAAATAATTGAATATATTATATGTCGCTTAAATTAATTAACGATTTTAGTGACAAAATATATCAAACAATGAAACTCATAGGTCAATATATCATGTACTGGTCATGACACTATCATAATGCATGAATATATCATTTTCTTCTAGTTTATCCCTACAACTCATCCATATTATCATTTATCCCACTTTAGGATTATCGGACCAACACCTCACTCATGATAAACTAACTAGTCCCAATACAATATATCCCATGTAAACATAGGTTTCAACTGAATACAAGTCATCTAAGCATGAAACTGGTCTAAGTCTTGAGTCTTTATAACCTATATCTTCCTCAAATTAGAATGGTATCATCCTAAACACATGCACTGATTCCATATTTTAATTGCCTGGCCTTGATCACCTAAACAGAACCCAAGTAGGGGTTATCACGTAACCTCAAGCATAACTCTATATCTTCTAGATCCTACCAATTATAGGAGAGGGACTAAAATAATCATCGAGGTACTATTCTCTCTAAATAAATCCCTAGGACATTTCATGAGACAATTGAAAAATTGGCATGACCCATCCTTTTAATGGGAAGACCAAAAACCTATAGACAATAAATAAGGAACCAAGAGGGCCCCTAGAGTCTATAATAGAAAACAATAATTGTATATATGATAAATCAAATAAAATAGAGATATAGTAGAAAGTAAACTTGTATAATTGGAATCATGTATTGACAAATATGTTGGTACACTAGCTAATACCTAAGAAAAAATATCTAAAATAGCTAGTTTTCCTCCAAACTAACTCACATAATCATCCTTTACAAATTATCATCCTCTATAGCCCTTTATACCCAAACCACATATCTATCTCCAAGGGATAACTATGCCCTAGAAGAAACCATGATGATCTACCCATAAACATCAAAACCCATGTCATATACACATATAGGGTGTGAGTCTAATAACTCTATATAAATCTCTAATTCCTTAATATTATTGTTTTTATGATCAAATATATATTCATGTGGTTCATATAAGGGTTCATGTCATGATCATACATCACACCCACTTGGAAACATAATATGAAATGCCCATACATGCATATGTGTTTTTTCGTTGTGTGATAACTAGTCCACAATGTCATCTGACCTAACATGATTCCTAAAATATCAATAAAATAAGTCCTTAAAATAATAAATCTTGACTCATACCTAAATATTCAAGGTAGGTTATCTTACAATGTAACACCCTAGTAATTTTGAAAATATATTTCTCTTTAATAAATTTAAAGTGTTTGATTACTTTCCTTACATGAAACACCAAGCTTAGAAAAACCAGGTTATAATATTGAAATATATATATATATATATATATATATATTACATAATATAATGAATAATTAATTTTAAAATTATTATCAACTAGTTATAAAAGAAGATAAAATGTTTTAAATTTAAAAGATATATTTTTCATAAAACTAATTTTTTGTGCGCAATATATTTTCATATTAATAGATTGAATTAATAACTATTAAAAAATTATTATAATGAAATGATTATATTATATTATGTTAAATCAATTAACATAAATTCAATTTTTTCAATAAATAAAGTAATGAGAATAATTTTACTTTATGATTTAAAAATAAATTTTCTTCCAAAATGGTTTATTGCATATTTATCCAAGATGTTGCAATTAATTTCTTCCAGTGTTGGAAATTTTATTTGAAAAAATGGACATAATATTTTAAATAAGTGTGTAAAAAATATTTTAGAGTGAATTTTTTTAATTTTTCTAAAACAGTTGATTTTTTATTGAATAGGAAAATGTCAATTTTTGCTAAAAAATTCATTTATTTTATTTAAATAAATTAATTAAAAACTATGAATATATTTTTAATTTTGTATTAAAGTAAAATAAGATCTGTTTTATTAAACATAATCTAATTAATTCCATAATAATCCTCAATTTATTTTCTTTTTGTGTGAGTTTATTTTTATTCTTACATTTTTCTTCTAAAAACTATTTTTCATTGCATTGTCTCTAATTATTTTAAAAATAATTTCTTCCACTTATAAAAATTTAATATTGAAAAATTAATTTTAAACTTTTAATTATGAGGTTCAAATTTATTAACAAGATCAATTTAATTTTTCATAATGAATATCAACCTTGGAAAAAATGTTGTCACCATGGTAAAAGGGTAAAATGGGTTAATTATGATTAATTTTTTGATATAGTCTGAATATCTCATATTAAATCTTATTAGATAAGGTGATTTAAAAACATATAACCTTATCTTATAATTTTATTTTATTTTGTTCTAATTTACCTGGAGTAATAAAATTTTAATATTTCAATGTCAAGAATAATTTCAAGTGTACCACTCCCCTCACTAATAAATGGGAACCTTCTCTTATAACTTTTACAAACCACTTTATACCTTTATATCAAACCAATACATATCCAAATACTATTCGAAACACCCTCCACATAACGTATATGTATTTTTATCACCATAATACCCACCTATAAGGATTAAGTTATAATTCAAAGGAGGTTTTCTGAATAATAGGTATAACTCTTAACCAAGTAATTTCTTGTTTATTTCTTTTTATAACTCATTAAAACCTATCATGAACATCATTTTATAATAAAATAATTATATCCAATAAATTTAAATGTTATTATTTTTATGTTACACTCATTTTTATCTCCTTTTTTATCCTCTGGGAAATAAAAACATCGTTCATACGTATATGTGGACTACCACTTCCACGAAGCGATGTGTTTCATTTTTCATCACCTTATCTCATTGATCATTATAGATATGGATATATTTGATATATTAAAATTTTATAAAATGTTTATAACTCTTTAAATATAAAATTTTATCTTCCTTCTTCCCCTCTCATTTATTAGAAAATGAGAATGTCGCTTATGCATATGTGTGGACTACCAACTCCATAAAGAAATGTGATTCATTTTTCATGTCCAATTAAAATGTACTACAATAACCATAGATTTATGGAATATATATGTTATTTATGATATAATTTTTATTCTATAAATATTAAATATTATTGACCTTTCTTTCATTCCAACCATTGAAAAATAAAAACATTACTAGTGCATATATATGGACTACCATCTCCATAAAGTAATGTAATCCATTTTTCATCACCACCCTATATGAATGGTTATAAAATTGTATATAAGGAATAAATATTATATTTATGACATGATTTATATTCTGGGAATGATGAAAACATATCCAATGAAAATTTTCTAGAACCATCGAACCAAAACATACCTGCAAAAAAGGACTAGTATTCACTCGAATAATGATTTTACTGGAAAAAAAATTAATGAATAGGTAGTTGGAAGTTATAATGTAATTATATATATTAATATATATGAATATAGTTCTGTAATGTAATTATAATAAATTTATATTAATATGTCATATTTTTTAATTCATATGGAGAAATATGTGACTTGAGGTAAGGGTTTTCGGTCTCAATTTTATTTCAATGAGACATATGTCATATTCACAAATTTTTTATTTTATGTGGTATATATACTACACATTAATTTATTTTATTATGATTTTCATGAAAATTATGATTATTTAAAAATCCATCTAATATTTTATCTTTCATTAGGTTTTGTTTTAGAGATTACTAAAATGGTAAGGGTTCTTCCTCTCAATAATATTTCATTGATACATATTTGATGTTATGTACATATTTGTGTTTATAGGAAGTATATACTTCAACTATGATATATTATATAATGAATATCTGCTTATTAATTTCATTTAAAGTTATATTTTATGTTATTTATTTAAATTACCTTATGATTCTAAAGTTTCCAAAGTGGTAAGGGTTTATGCTACAATTTCATTTATTTTTAGGATTGTCTGTGTTAAATTTCCATTGAGGGAAATTATATAATAATTATTATTTAAAACCAATATATATTATTCTCATATGGTTATTTATGGTGTTTTTATGTTTTCCTTTCATTATATGTTCTTTGGATCTTAAAATTATCAAGAAAATGCTTTTAATAAAAGATGACCTTATTTATCCTCTTTAGTTGGAGAATTTTTTATTCCTTTTTTATATTATTTAAAATTGTTTAAAACAATGTTATTTTATATAATCTAATGATTGTCTAAATTATTCTTCAACCGTATTTTAAATTATCTTCAATGGTTTTGGAAATAAATTTTTATAATGATTTTTAAATATGTTATTTATTAATTTTTACAAAAATCGTGAAAGGAACATTTAATTTAACATTTACCGAATGAATGTATTTTTCTACCATCATGAAAAATCTTTGATTTGAATAATCCTTTTCAATTTTCCATGGTAAATTTTGAAGAAAATATTTTTCTCAATATTATGGGAATTTTAAGTTTCTAAAGATACCGAATGAAAAAAAACTATTTTCACATATTTTCAAAGAAATGTTAAAATGCTCTTTTAAAGGTAATTTTCATTTATCTTGACATACATTGATGATTATTATGCTCCAGTGGGGGTAAATTATAATGATTCGATCCATGTTATTTCTTTTTATATCTTATGATGATAATGTTTTAAGAATGTTTTTATGAAACTAATTTCTTTTAACATGAAAATTAAGCTATGATGAAATAGTGAATATTTTTATGATACTATCCACTTAATTTTTATAGATAGATTATGATTATGCGATGATGAAATAATTATTAAACAATTTATTTTTCATTGGTTATACTATGATGAAAGGATGAATGTTTTTATGATCTTATGGAACATTTATTTATGGTTTTAATTATATTTTGGGGTGTCCTGGAATTATATATCCCTATAATGAATTAGGTAAAGAATGATATCTCATGATATAATATGAAATGGAATGGGGAGTGAAACAAGTTCTATATAAAATTTTATCCACTATGATAGACTTAAAAGTGAGCCTTGACTAAGGAAATAATGGAATAGTGAGTGAAAATAATCCATTATGGTATTTTGTCCATTGTGATAGTATTAGTGGTTATCCTTGACTAAGGAAATTATTTTATATGTTTATATGTATTCTAAAAACTTATGTTTCATCATTATGATATGATCTCATGGTTGATGGTTTATTATTAATGAATCTGAACTCTAATGAGTCTTTCATTTTTTATTAAAAGTCATATTCAATGACTCGTTATTTATGGTCTATGATATTTGGGAATGTTGTTTTATGTTATTATTATTTTCAAATACCCAAATTATTATCATATTATTACTTATGATCATCAATTAACATCTCCCATGTTTAACCATACTAAACATCTGAGCACAACCTTTCTTAAGTTTCTATTTCCATAGGTTATGAAGAATGATATTTTTTAAGATATATCTAGAAGGGTGTAATTTGTGGAAAATGTTTTGGGAAATTTATAAGTCTTATTAGGGAATAATAAAATCTCAATATAATGAAAAAAATACCCATTTGATGAGAAAGGAAAAAGTTTTGTCACGTAAATTGTTTTTCCTACTTCTCTGAAACTATAAAACTATAAGTTATTAGGAATTTAAATGACTCTATTTTGGTTATTTATTTTATAACATTAAATTGCTAAAATTGGTTCTCTTCAGTTAGTATCAAATCCAGTATATAAAAAAGTAAGTTTTTAGCATTGGATCCAAGTGTATGGGTCTTAGGTTGTCTCATACCAAGCATGGTCACTGCCATATTATTTAAGGTGTGTCCCATACCAAACCTCAATTACATTACAACTAGTTTTTTCTCAATATTATTACTCAAGGTAGGGTTCCATAATAAAATTTTATTTCATAGATCATGTTAGACTAGTTCCATCTCACTCAGGGTGTCCCTTTACATCACTTTATCACTCAAGGAAAGTCCATGCATCCAGTTCCTCATCAAGTACAATCTTGTATCCCATATTAGGAACTAGACCATCCTTTATCACTCAAGGAAGGACACTATCCAAAATCCATTTCAAGTATCCTACAACACCTTATCACTCATGTTTGGTCCCATATCACATCCTATCCACTAACTTCTTGCTCAAGGTAGGGCCCTTTATCAGATTATGACCACTACATTCTCACTCAAGGTAGGGTACTATATCACATCCTAACCACTAACATCTAACTCAAGGTAGAGTCCTATATCACATATTGACCACTACCTTCACACTCATGGAATGGTCATTTATAGCATTATGACCACTACCTTCTCACTCAATGTTAATAATCATATCACATAATGAACACTACCTTCTCACTCAATGTGGGGTCTTATATATCAAATTTTCCAATACCTTATCACTAAAGGAAGATACCTTTATCACATCCACAATCCAAAATCCACCCACTCAGGATGGGATAATAGTTAAAATATATCACATCGAAATAAAACAAAATAATAAGGTAGTGGAAACTAACTAGTACTAATCCAAAAATTCATCTCGGACACAAGTGTACTGTAAGGATATCCTATTAAATTCTACATTACAAAAACCTAAATGTTTCTCAAATTGACTATATGTATGCACTAGAAACCTTAAAAACTAATATTTTATCACCCATATTTTGATACTTTAGGTTACTCAAGCCTAAACCTTGCTTCAATAGATCTCTCTAGACCCATATAACCAAGGATGATATCTCTACCTATATTCATGTAAATAGACCTGATTTTCTAAAAAACAAAACCATTTTACTTATGTTGATCTTATAAGGGAAATATTACATCATTTCAGACCCACCTAGGAACCTTGATATCAAAAAAAGGACACTATTAGGAAAACTAATGTACTCGCATGTGAAATTGTCCATAAAAACATATTTAAATTTCATAACATTGTAAGTGATTCATAAAAAATCAAGTATCATCATGAAACAATAATAATATACTAGGAAACCATAATCATGATGTAAATAATCATACAAGATTTAGAAAATATTTTTTTTCTATATGGGGTTAAGGATATAAAAACTCTCAAATAAAGAGGTTATGACATTCATTATAAATTAAACCAATAATCTTTAAAACCCCATTTATAAAAGTCATGTCATGCTATTTTTAGTCATGTTAAGACCTTGGCTAAAATACCTATGAAAAAATTGTTTAAAAATACCCACATTAATTTTGAAATATAATTTCAGAACCATCATTGTAAATCATTCCATTCACCTTTGAATTTAACTTTAAATTATTAACTTTAAGAATATACCTTTAAAACCCCTTTTTAAATCCACATTTCAAAAGGAAGTCCCATCTTAATTAATTTCCATTAGGAATTAATGTTATATAAAACCCCATTTTAAAATCCATGTTTAAAATAGAAAATTCATTTAACTTTTCAAACAAAATCAAGCTACCAAACAATATATAAATAGACCAACTATAAATTTTTCAACTAAAGTGGCACCAATGAACTATTTAGTAATCTATACAATGCTTTTTGACTATTATGGAAACATGGGATCATCCCCATTTATGGATAAAATTACACAAGTCAAGAAATTATTCTCACAATAATCATAGTGAAAGCATATAAACCAAAAACATTTAATGAGACAAATACATTAGGATGTTAAGTATTTCTACCTCATTCAGAAATAATAAAACTATACTTGCTGAGAAACACAAGTTAGTCTTGCTAATATTATAATATATATGATAATCATCTTTAAAAATACCTAAATTTGGGTAAAACCGATATAAAATTAAGAAATAGTGAGAGAAATCATAAATAAACACTCAAGGGTATCTAGCCTCACCCATGACTACTCCTTCCAACATACAATGTGAAAATTTTGACATCAATCAATGAATATCTCACTAGGTATGAAAGGAGAAATCATAGGGAGTTTATGAAGTGTATTAACTGCCTTCAAGAAAAAATAGTCAACCCCCCCCCCCCCACACACACACACTACTATTTCATTTAAATTAATAAATTAATATTTTAATGAAAACTATAAAACCCCACCACTCTCAAATTTTTTCCAACTTGAAAACATTATGTATCACCTAACCAATATATAACATCCAAATAAAAAACATTATATACCAGGACATTACCAAAAAATCCTTATGTAACAAGATAATACTTACATATCATAAGTAAAATTCTTATGTATAATCATAAGTAGTATTTTCCTTCATATGTATGATTTTTCCATTACACAAAATTTATATATGATACATTTTCTTCTAATATGTAGGGTTTTATTCATATGGATGTTTTTCCCTTAACTAGAAAATCAATACATAATATATTCTTCATATTTATATATTTTTACTTAGCTATAAAAACCAATATGTAGTGTTTTCCCTATATATAAGGTTTCCCCTTTAATAAAAACCATATATATGTATATATTACTATTACTATTATGTAAGGTTTTTCACATAAATATAAAAAACAATAATATTTTCCCACATATATAAGGTTTTTTCCTTAAATTATTTTTATCATACTCTTTAATAAAATCCATACGAATTCCCTAAAAACATAATTAGATATGTGATGTTTTTTCCTTGAAATAATTTTAGTAGTAACTATAATAAAAAAAATATGCATGATCTAACAAATCATATATACACAGGGAGCCTCAACACTTCGACACATTTCACATAATAAGGTGACTTTAACAAATGGTAAACCTTTGTTATGGGGAGTTATCTATTTTTTTTAAATATTTTCTTTAACTCCCAATATTAGTAATAGCATGTGAAGCACACTAGTATAACCCTACAACTAAATAACTAAATTTCCAATATTCCCCATAACTCATCACAACATTCTCTTAATGCCTTGATACTTCCATTTAACAAATATTTATGACAAAACAACTCAAACATTGTTCCAATTATATAATTTCTCCCACAATCACCTGATCCACATCAGAGGCCTTTGAAAAAATTCAAGAACATATTTTGAAGATGATTCAACTATAAAAATATCAAAACAAAAGACCCAAATTTAAATGTCATGCCTTACCCAAAGATAGAAAATTGAATTTACCTTAAAAATAACAACCTATAAATTTGGGTATCATTATAACAGCCACTAATTAAAGTCGTAAAAATTGTATATAATAATAAATAGGTAGAAAAAAACATCCTAGAAATTGAATTTATACAACTTTATATAGATTATATCATCCTCTATAAAACATCCTATATATTCTATAATGACTCCATCTGTTAAAATGTTTTCCTCGATATCTTTCACTTGGAATATAAACCTTCCAAACTATATTAATTATTCCACCTATGCCACACTTCCCACTAACACATATTGACTTCTCCCTCCTTATATTGAAGTATACCTATAAGGTTTGTTATTCTCCCACCATAATTTGATAGGTGCTTTTTACATGGATTATTTTGGTCTTCTAGGTCTTTACATGTAATTAATGAGTCCTAAAAACTTTATCAATGACCATGGATTTACATAAGTTCAATCACATATTCTACATTATTTCTATCCCTTAAAGATCTATAAAAGGTTATTTGTGAGGTTCTGGGATTCATGGATTTCATATTCTGTTGAATAGTTTCCTTCAGCATCAAAAATGGGTATTTCTACTTATTTTGGCATTAAAAGATGTAATATGGGGGTGTTGTAGACAATGAAAAGTTCTTTTCCTTGTAATTGGATCACCAAATAATCATGCCATATTGTTCATAGTGTGTTTTTAAATTTTTATTATCTTGAATGTGTGCCATAAATCAACCCTGAGAATAGATAATCACAACACTACATATGTTGGGCATGTTTAACTAATTTTTTTAACTAAACATGTGGTGTTGTGGAGATTTCATTGTCCTTGTAAACTATAACGACCCAATCTTTTATTAATGAAAATTATTCTTGATCTAATTAAATGTATTATTATGTAAGATGGTAATATAACATATGATCTTCATTTGTTTTATGTTTTTGGATTTCAAAATACCGTTAATATTTTTTAATGTTTCTAATATAGTCATTGAACAGTGGTCACATTTTTAGTATAAATATAGGTCTTTAACAAATCCAATATACTCAAAAAAAAGAAGTGATGACCTCATCCAATAGAATTTCTCCATAAAAATCCCATTTTTCAGAGCTGGGAAAGGAGTTGGCATCATTGGGCTTCACTCTTGACCAATCCCAAGCCGAGCATCATCATTTTAATCTTGAACGGAACCTCCTACGGGAAAAGTGGAAGTTGATAGTGATTACCACCCGAGCGATGTTATCTGAGCCACCCCAAGAGTCTATCACCATCGCACACCTTACCATTTGGTCTTATACGGGTTTTATAAGGTTTTATGTAACAAGACCTTATAACTATGATTATGTGCTTTATTTTTTTGTATATAATAAATAAAATACATTCATTTTATTATTGTTACTTTGTAAATGGTTTTTAAAGCACAAATAGTATTTTTTTAATTTATACTCAATTAAGAAATATATTTTGATTAATTAATGGATTTTTAAATTAAATAATATTTTAATAAAATATAATTAATAAATTAATTTTTAAATATAAATTATTGTATAAATTGTAGGAATACAATTGTAATTTTTATTGAGGTTTGAAAGACATTTTTATCAAAACCCATGAATTTTTAATAAATGTCGGTTTTTATTTTAAAAGTAACAATTCACATCTTTATAAAATTATTTAGATAAAATAAATATTATTTTTGGAATCAGGACGTCGAAATTATCTATTGGTGAATTTTTCACAATTTTCTGAGACATCCGAATTTTTTGGTAAAAATTAAATAATATTTAATTATATAATCTGTTTTATGACATAATAATGACCTAATAGTGATGTAATAAAATACTATAAATGGAATTTTCGGCCAATATATGTTTTTCCATTAATATAATATGATTTTAGGTTTTTTTATTTATTTTACAAAGCTTTAGTGGACCCTCCAAGACTTATAAAACATTTTAACTTATTAAATTGATTTACTTGAGAGTGTGAATCACCTAAACATAAGAAATCCTAATATTTTAAGAAGTTAGGACATAGGACATATAAAATAATGTTTTACACTCCCCTTTTTCAAAAACTATGGGAAAAACCATGGTTTGGTTTGTGGTTTTGATTAGTTTATTTAGTGGTGCCTAAAACCTAAATAATAAAGACTTCCCTCTATTTCCCTATATAAACCCACCAAAGATCCCACTTCCTATTCACTAAAATCCTTCAGAGCTCGACCAACATCTACCCTACTCTCTCTAAAATCCTCCCTAGGTGCCCCAATCTCCCAATAAGCCTCTCTCAAGCCTCTCCTAAGCCTTTGGGATCATGCTTCCAAGTAAGGGATATCTTTCATTCTCATTTTATTCAAGTTTTTTAATATCATTATGCCCTTTTATTTTCAATTTTAAATGTTGGGGTATGGTTTCTCACCTCCCCCATAATTCCCTATTTATATTTTAATTATGATATACCCATTTCTACCATATTAATTCCCCCCATGTACACTCGTTACCATGTCGAAATTCCGTAAGGAATTTCTCTCTTCTCATTTACATTCAAGAAATTATATTGTATTATGAATATAAATTCCATTAGTTTTTTTGGGACATGTATCTATATGAACCATTTATTTTAAATTTCATGTACATATGATGATACATCCATTTCTCTCTCATCAACCATTTTTATGAATTATTATGTCACACCATTATGCTGCCGAAATTGAACCGCGATTTTCCAAGCCAAAGCCATTATGTAGTGAATACCATTACCATTTCTCTATCAAGGGTATTCACCTTTATGAAAATTTACATATTGATTATATAGGTTTATGTATATATTCCACATTCCTTTATCATGGAATAAATGAATAATTTTAATTATTCCATGTTATATGATCCATGTGACACACTTATGCATGAAATGAAATTATTAAGAACGGTGCACCCTGATAGTGCTCTAATGAATTGGGTAAAGATTAATATCATGATACATCAAGATAAATGAGGTTTTACTCATTATAATTAAATTTTAATAAGGTTTTACTCATTCTTCATATGCAATTATCCTTATATCATGCTAATATCATGTTAAATGTTGTTTCCATATTTCCATGTTATGCTATATCATGCCTTTAGGTTCATGTTTATCTTATTCTCCATTGATATTATTATTACCAAACATTTATTGTATTATTCATGTTATTACTTGTTTAATCCCTTATTGGGATTTATATCTTACCCCTTTTTATTCATGTCCTCAGGTTATCCCATGCAAATCTAAGTACGAGGGATTGTAGTGGTCATGTAATGGAAGGCTTCAATAAAGATGTTGTGTTTCATGTTTTAAGTCATTATTTAATGATTCTAAGCCGCAAATACACTAGAACTATTGATCTTTTATGTTGTATCAAGTGAATGTTTTATTTAATAAATCTTGTTTAAGTGTGTAATAAAGATCATAGTTGTTATAGTTTTTATCAGGGGATAAGTTTAGTTATTTTTTGGATTAGGATTAGAAAACCCTAGTGAAAGCCTTAGGGATAAGTCTAAGTATAATAAAAACATCCCTAAATTTTGGATAGTATTTAGTAAGTAGTTTATCAATAAAATACATCCATTTCTATATACGAGCAGGTAGAGGTGGCTCTGGCATAGATGTATCTAAAGGTAAAACCCGAAAACACCACTTTGAGCTAGACTTGAACTGGAACTGGTGCACAACAACAGCCCTTACTTCACTCTTGGTTACAACACTCCAAGGGGATATGCTTTGGTAAATTCATAATATTATTATAAACCATTATTAAGGGAATTAAAAAATTCCCCTAATAATATATGGTGGGAAGTAGATCATGGATAACATATATGGAAGCCTTTAGATTAATAAGTTAACGAAATAAAACTTCTTTATAAGTCATCTGTTTTTTCCTTGGATTACCCTTTATGTGTTACCCCTAACTTTCCTTTTATTCCATCTAATGGTCGTTAATAAGAGTACTCAGGCTAGAAACCGATGTGAAGATCAATGTGATGACTATTCTAATGAGATTCCCGATCCAATGGGAGCGGGAATCGCAAACTTTGTCACGATACTCTCTCAGTTAACTCAAGCTTTGAATAGAAACATGGGTCAAGAGGAACGTTCAACCCCCCCCCCCCACCTCCCAAGAAATAACAATTCGTAATCGAGAGATTCATGATAGAAATTCCTCTTACTTTTAATGGATCATATGATCCCTCAATTTTCAAACAATGGATCAACTCCATTGAGAAGATATTCCTCATCGATCAATGTTCTAAAAAAGAGAAGGTACTTATGGATTCTTATTGTATGGAGGGTGAAGCTGATCAATTGTGGAGATTGATCAAAAATAAAAATCCTGAGGGGGAGATTGAGGCATTGGAATGGAAGTATTTCTAGAAAAAGAATTTCAAAAAAAAATTCCTCACACTTTCCAACTTAAGATGGAAAGGGACTTCCTTGACCTCAAGCAAAAAATATGGAGAATACATCGAAGAATATGTGGAAAACTTTACAAGACTTGCACAATATGCCTCTATCTTTGTCATTACCCCCGAATGCAAGGTTGAACACTTCTTTTGTGGGATGAAACCTAGCCTACTGAAATCCCTAGTGATCCATGACTTTGATAGCTATGAGGAAATTGTACAACGTGCCCTCAAAGAAAAAATATAGATTTCTGAATCATAGAGGTATCATGGGGATAAGAAGTGTAAGATGGGATTCTATTATGGTGGTCCAATGGATAAATCCAACAGTGCTAAGAAAACCCAAAACTACACTTTCTAAAGCTGCGGAAAGAAGAACCCTGTAAATTTCTTATAGTGGATGAGGAAATGTTTTAGGTGTGGATGAGAAGAGTACCTAGATGTTAACTACCGACAAGAAAAAACTATGTCTACGAAAGAAGAGAGGAATGCTTCATTCAACCCTCAATGCATTTTTCATTGCTTAAACTACAAAAAACTATGGTACCTTGAAAATTGGTGCCCTAATCGAAGGGTTTTCATAGGCAACCAACATCCTCCATGGAATAAAGGGAGAGATTTTTCCATCACTACCTCCGAAGTTAACCCTGACAACAATGTGGTAACAGGTACGCAAATTATTCATTCAATAATAGTGAACATACTTTTTTATTCTAGTTCTATGCATTCTTTTATATCCTGAAATTTTAGTAGAACAATCCCAACACCACCAAAATCGTGGTAGTAAAGATTTTGGTGAGTACAGAAAATGAGTCAATCATTACATCCCATGAATATAACTCCTCCTTATCACAATATGTGTATTGAACTTTCTGGAGAACCTCATCATACTCCCCCTAGTATAATTTGATGCAATTATTAGCATGGATTAGATTCCATTATATAGAGCCAACATAAATTGCCGTGAGAGGGAAATCACTCTCTATTTGGAGAATCGACCCCTGATTCTATAAAAGTGCAAGGAGGAAGATGGATATTATTTATCACCATCATCTCAAGTGAGGATATTAATTCCCTATGAGAACATGTATCTTGATTAAATGACTGAGTCCAGGGAAGTAACCATCATTGAAGACATGCCTATGGTGAAGGAATTATCTGAAGTGTTTCCTTAGGAATTTTCTAGTCTTCCTCCTAGAAGAGATGTTGAATTCCCAATTGACCTTATACCTAGGGAATTGGTAATATCCAAGACTCCATATAGAATGGATATTCTGGATCTTGAGGAGATGAAGAAACAACTATAGGATAATCTAGACAAAGGGTTTACATGCCTAAGTGCTTCACCATTGGGTGCACCTGTCCTCTTCATCAAGAAGAAGGATGGTTCAATGTGCCTTTTCATTGATTATCGTGAGATCAAAAAAATCACAATAAAGAAAAAGTATCCTTTTCCTCGAATTGATGACTTGTTCGATCAGTAAAATAGATCACAATACTTATCTAAGGTGGATTTACAGTCGGGATAATACCATGTAAGGGTGAAGAAGGATGATATCCCCAAGACTTCTTTTCATATAAGATACGGGCACTATGAATTCATAGTAATGCCTTTCGGACCCACTAATGATACAAAAATATTCATGGACATGATGAATAGAGTATTTAGAGAATAACTCAAAAAATTTATGGTATTCTCTATAGATGATATTATAATATACTCCAAAACCAAGGAGGAGCATGAGAAGCATATAAGAACCCTACTAGAGACCTTGAAAAAGGATAATCTCTATGAAAAGTATAGCAAGTGTGAGTTCTGGTTGAAGGAGGTATCATTCTTAGGTCATATCATCACAATAAATGGGATAACTATTGATCCCTCCAAGACATCTGTAATTGAGGAATGGTCGAGGCCAACATCAGTAACTGATATCTGTAGCTTCCTGGGTTATTATAGATATTATTGTTGATTTGTGAGAAATTTCTCCCGATTGTCCAACCCTATTACAAAGCTAACTCGGAAGGGATTCAAATTTTCTTAGAGTGATGAATGCAAAGAAAGTTTCAAGGGGTTTAAAAAGAGTCTTATCACTACATTCATGCTCACACTACCCACAAGAGGAGATCTTTTTGTGGTATTCATTGATGCTTCTAAGAAGGTCCTAGGTTTTTTAGTGATGCAAAATGAAAAAGTAATTCCCTATGCTTCAAGTAAATTGAAAGGTAATGAGAAAAAATATCCAACACATGATATGGTGTTAGCTATGATGATCTTCGCATTAATAATTTACTGACATTACCTCTTTGGAGAGAAGTGTGAATATACTCGAATCACAAAATCCTCAAATATATATTCACAGAGAAAGAGTTGAATATGCACCAACAAAGATGGTTAGAGATGATCAAAGGCTATGAATGCTCAATCCATTACCACCTTGGGAAATCAAATAATATGGTGGATGATCTAAGTATAAAGGACCTAGTGATTTTATCAATGATGAGAATTGAAAAGGATCAAATCTTCTAATATTTGATGAAGTTGGGCATGGGAATCATAAAGAAGGGAACATCATCAATCCTTTCACAAATTATTTCTCAACCATCTATTTTGGAGAGGTTAAAGGATTCTTAAAAGGATGATGTGGGAATTACTAAGAAAGTGGAAACTATCAGAAAGGTAAATCCTCAGATTTTGATGTTAATGAAGAAGGAATTGAGAGATTTGGGTCAAGACTATGTGTTCTATAAAATCTTGAGTTGAAAAAAGAACTTTTGGATTATGCACATAGTTCGAATTTCTCTATTCACCCTGGGAACATAAATATGTATCGAGATCTCTGAGAGCATTGTTGGTGGGATAAAATGAATAAGGAGATCATTGAGTATACATCAAATTGTCTGGTGTGTCAGTAAGTGATGGTTGAGAGACAGAAGTCTAAGGGGATGATGCAAACATTACCCATACCAGTATGGAAATGGGAGAACATCACCATGTACTTTATCCCTATAATTCCTAAGACATCCAAAGAAAACAATACTATCTAGGTTATTATGGATCATCTTAAAAAGAATGTACACTTTATTGCAATTTAGGTGTATTTATCACTAGATCAACTGGAATTGATATATATCAGATAAGTGTTAAGGCTATATGAAGTACCACTATCTATTGTATCCGATCGAGATCTAAAATTCAACTTTAGGTTCTGGAAGAGTCTCCAACACTCTCTTAATACTAAGATGAACTTTATTACGGCTTATCATCCTCAAACCGATGGCCAATCGGAGCAGATTATCCAAACCCTAGAGGACATGTTGAGAGCATACTCAATGGACTTTAAATGAGGATGGGATCAACATATACCTCTAGTTGAGTTCTCTTACAACAACATTTTACACTCAAGCATACAAATGTATCTTTATGAATCCATTTATGGGAAGAGGTGTAGAACACCGACATGTTGGGATGAATTTGGGGAGAGAAAACTCATAGGTCTGGAAATGGTCGAAGAAATGGTGGTGAAGGTTAAGACTATCCAGCAGCACATTAAAACTACTCAAAGTTGACAAAAGATCCATACTGATAATCGTCGATGAGAACTAGATTTTGATGTTGGAGACATGTTATTCCTCTTTATATTACTGTGGAAGACAGTTATGAGATTTTGGAAGAAGGAAAGGCTCAGTCCAAGGTACATCGGCCCTTTTGAGATCCTAGATCGCACTGGAGCAGTGTCCTATCGACAAGAACTCCCACTAAACCTATCTCAAGTACATGATGTATTCCATGTATAACTCTTGAGGAAGTACATACCTGAACTATCGCATGTACTAAATCTAGAGGTGGTACCATTGGAGAATGACCTCTTCTATGAAGAGAAGCCGGTGAAGATATTAGATTGTAGAGAAAAATTTCTAAGAAATAAGACAATGTCCCTCATCAAGTTTTTGTAGAAAAACAACAATTTTGAAGAAGCAATGTGGGAATCAATGGAAGTAATGCACCAAAGTTAACCACTTCTATTTTAGTGTGGGAAAAGGAAATTTCTAGGGTGAAATTTCTTAAGGGGGAAAGATTGTAACGACCCAAACTTTTATTAATGAAAATTCCACTTGATCTAATTAAATGTATTATTATGTAAGATGGTTATATAACATTTAAACTTACATGGTTTTATGTTTTTGGATTTCAAAATACTATTATGAATTGTTACCATTGATAATATATCCATTGAATAGTGATCACATGATTAGTATAAATATAGGGCTTTAACAAATCCAATTTACTCAGACAACGGAAGTGATGGCCTCATTCAGTGGACTTTCTATATACAAAGCCCATTTGTCAAAGATCAGAAAGGAGGTGGTGTTATTGGGATTCACTCTTGACCAAGCCCAAGCTGATCTTCAACACATTAATCTCAAATTGAACCGTATATGAGAAAAGTGGAAGTTGATAGAGATTACCACCAGAGCGATGTTATCCGAGCCACCCCAAGAGTCTGTCACCATCACACAACTTACCCTTCAGTCTGATGTGGGTGTTATAAGGAGTTATGTAACAGTACCTTGAAACTATGATTATGTGCTTTAGTTTTTTATAGAATAAATAATATACATTCATTTTATTATTGTTACTTTGTAAATGGTTTTTAAAGCACAAATAGTATTTTTTTAGTTAATACTCAATTAAGAAATATATTTTGATGAATTAATGGATTATTAATTAATTAATATTTTAATAAATTATTATTAATAAATTAATTTTTAAATATAAATTATCGTATAATTTTTAGGAATACAATTTTAATTTTTATTAAGGTTTGAAAGCCATTTTTATCAAAAACCGTGAATTTTCTATAGTGATCAGTTTTTATTTTAAAAGTTAAAATTCAAATATTTATAAAATAATTTAGATAAAATAAATATTATTTTTTGAATCAGGACATTGAAATTATCCAACAATGAATTTTCATAATTTCCTGAGATAGTTGAATTTTTGGGTAAAAATTAAATACCATTTAATTATATTATGTGTTTTATAACATCATAATAACCAAATAGTGATGTAATAAAATACTATAAATGGAATTTGCAGACAATATATGTTTTACCATTGAAATAATTTTATTTTGAGGTTTGTTTGATTTATTTTACAAAGCATTAGTGGACCCTCCAAAACTTATAAACCATTTTAACTTATTAAATCGATTTCCTTGGGAGTGTGACTCACCTCCACATAATCAATACTAATATTTTAAGAATTTCGTCCAATCTCCTTATAAAATAATGTTTTCCACTCCCCTTTGGCAAAAACCATGCACAAAAACCATGGTATGGTTTTTGTTTTTGATTAGTTTATGTGTGGTTCCTAAAACATAAATAATAAAAAATTCTCTCTCTTTTCCAATATAAACCCACCCATACTCCCACCTTATCTTCACTCAAAGCCTTTTTAGATTGAATAAACTCTTACCTCATTTCTCTAGAATCCTCTCAAGGTTCCCCAAGCTTCCAATAATCATTTCCCAAACCTTTGGGATCATGCTTCCAAGTAAGGGATTCCTTACTTTCTCATTTTATCCAAGTTTCTTAATATTATTATGCCCTTTTATTTTCAATTTGAAATGTTGGGGTATGGTTTCAAACCTCCCCCATACTGACCTATTTATGTTTTAATGATGAGATACCCATTTCTCTCTCATTAATGCCTCCCATTTACACATGTTACATGCCAAAATTATGTAAGGAATTTCTCTCTTCTCATTTATATTCAAGAAATTATATTGTAATATGACTCTTAATTCCATTACATTTGTTGGGACATATATCTATATGACCCCCTAATGGTACATTTCATGTAAATATTATGATACATCCTTCTCCCTCTCAGAAACCATTTTTATGAATTCTTATGTCACGTCGTTATACTGCTGAAATTGCACCACAATTTTCCAAGACAAAGTCATTGTGTAGTGAATACCATGTCCATTTCTCTATCAAGGGTATTCACCTTTATGAACATTTACATATTGATTATATATTTTCATTTATTTATTATACATTTTTTATCATGGGATAAATGGCGATGTTGAATCATTCCATATTATATGATCCATGTGGCACACTTATGCATGAAATGAAATGATTAAGAAGGGTGTGCCCTGATAGCACTCCAATGCATTTAGTAAAGATTAGTATCAGGATATGTTAAGTGAAATGAGGGTTTAATCTTTCTAATTCAAGTGAAATGAGGTTTTACTCATGCTTCATGTGTAATGAGCCTTGGCTCATGCTAATATCATGTTAAATTTCATTTCCACATTTCCATGTTATGTTATATCATTCCTTTATGTTCATGTTTCTCTTATGCTCCATCGATATGCCTATTCCCTGACATATATTGTATTCTTCATGTTATGCCTTGTTTACTCCCTTTTTGGGCTTTATATCTCACCCCATTTTATGCATGTCCTTAGGTTATCCCATGAAAATCTAAGTACGAGAGAGTGTAGTGGTCATGTAAAGGAGGTTTTTAATAAAAATGTTGTGTTTCATGTTTTAATTCATTATGTAATGTTCTTAAGCCCCAAATATACTATACATCTTGATCTTCTATGTTGTATCATGTGAAAATTTTATCTAATAAATCATTTTTTATATATCTAATAAAGAACAAGGTTGTTATATAAACAATATATATTGTATTATTATTATCATTTATTAAATTATCCCATTTAGTTTTATGTATTCACATACATAGATGGAAGTCATGGATTATCTATGTAGTGATTTGTAGCATGGTAAGTTTCATTGATATTTTTTCCTCTATGAAATCTTTTCATGAAATATCAAACATTTATCACTATCCTAAGGTGTAATGCTGGAAGTATTATTATGTTTTCATAATTTTGGGAAGCAACATAGGTAACACCATAAAGATCCCACAATCCTAGTGTATAATATAGGTAACATTACCACATTATTATAGGGTTTACTCCTAACATAGACAAAATTCCTTTCACAGCCAAAACAGATCATCACAACACTACTTTCATCAACCTTCACACACTATCTTGATTAGTGGAAAAGGTTGCTTCATAAATATTTTATTTTAATGGGGTTAAATACAAGTATAATTTGTTCATGTTCACTCTCTTGGGTTGTTCCATAGAAATGTACACTACATTTCTGATATATATATATATATATATATATATATATATATATATATTATCCTGGTTCATTTTGGGTTTTGATCTACTACACTTATCAAAATTTTGTATCCATACACGATAATGGTAACCAAATTTTCACTCTCTTTAAATTTTATATGGGAATAATATAGATTTTATGTTTTCCACAACATGTTGATTCATTATAAAATAGTTTATCATTTTCAGTAATATGTCCATGTCACAAGCTATAAAAATATCTAAACATCAACGAACCCTTATTTTCCTTTACTTCCATGGATTTATTGGAATTCATTTTATCAACACATGATCAAATCAAAGTGTAATTAATACTTAAGCATTTATTTTAATAAAAAAAACCAAATTTATTGATGAATTAATCAATATATCCAAAATAACATGAAATAAATATCTAATTCCAAAACATTACAAAATAAATATTTTTAAAAAATGTGGAATAAATAAATTTTATACTAATAAAATATATTCAATAATTTTCACTAATAAAATCCCCAAAAAATATTTCATTATAATCATAGATAAGATAACATCCAAAATATTGTCCAAAAATATTCTCATGTAAAACCAGAAATTAGAAAACAATTTTCTAATCCATGTTATCCAAAACTTATAGAACCTCATTAATGTTATAAATTCCAAACTATTTTTCTAATAAATTCAATTCATATTAACCTTTCATATATACCCAGGAGTATTTATAAATTCATTCCAAGTAGGATTAACCACATTGCTAATAGAATAATTAAGTAAGATTTTCCTCTTCTATAACTCATTAAAGAGTCACTAAATATGTTCTGACTCTATATGGACTCCACTAATTGAGTCAATATCTTTTATTAATCATAATTGTATGCTAGGATTTTATATGGTATAATTTTGTTAGATTATATTTTGAAAAAATTGAAACAATAGTAGGGTTTTCTCTTTATAATATAAAAAACATGATTTTCATTTTAGAATAAAAAATGTATTCTCACTAAATCCCATTATAATGATTCACTTAACACCATTCTAAAAAATTATTTTGGAGGATTACACTTTAATAATTTTAAAATAGTAATGGATTTCTCCTCTATTCTTTAAATTTTTTTCTCTTATATATTTTTTTATATATAACTTTTTCCTTGGAGATAGAAAAGGGTCTTTAAATTTTAAAATAAATGTGTCAACGATTCTACCCATATAAAGGATAACTCCACAATTATCTTTCTCATTATATGATTTCTCCCCTTACTACACAGAAAACATCCTTCCCCTACACTTTATTTAATTATTATTTTTTATTTACTTAAGATAATGGTGGGAAATGGATTTAAATTATAATTTAGTTGCCTAAAATGTTTATTTATAGATTTTAGGGGATGAAAAAAATTATGTTTCCAATTTTGGAATCAATTGAGCTTCCATAGAAGGATTTTAAAAAATTAATTTTATATTCATCTAAATAAAGACTCAATCATAAAAGTTTTGAAAATTATTCATCAAAACAAAAATATAATTATTCAAATATGTATTAGGTATCTTAATTAATGAGGGCTCTATTAGACAATATAAAAATGTTAATATTCCTATCTAGAATTTGAAATTAGAATTGGTATTTATCTCATGGAACGATTTCAATAATCGATTCTTCTTTCAAGAATATTTCAATTTTTTAATCAGTAATTAAGTTCTTCTCATCCTTCATTTGAGTTTGTTTACTCAAATCATACTTGTTCTTCACTAAATATGTGATTCTAAAACATTCATATTTACTCAATAAGCTAAAAAAATTCAAAACACACAAAAATATAAAAAATATAGATCAAAACTTTTAAAATGAAAACAAATAATCCTATAAATACTATAAAGGTACTCAATGAAATAAAATTATGTATATAATTTTACTATTATTTTCATTTTTATAGAATTTAATACTAAAAATTATTTTTTTTTAATGTTTTAGGTTTATTATGTATTTTTAAAGAAATTAAAATAGACTGGATAAATTTGAATCTAAATAATAAAAAACACATCACAAACCATTTCATTGAACAATGATTAATTTATTGGATTTAAAGATGGAAATTTAGAAAAAATAAGAGAGAAACACATAAATATCATTTTAAAATGTTCTTATATCTTTAAAATTTTAAAGGATTTGATAAAGGAAAATTTTCACCTTGAATCTAATACATTACTCCACAAATAACTCATATAATAAAAAGGTGAGGATTTTTTATAAAGTATGAGTCAGAAAAAGGATCAAATTGTAATGGATAAGGAATAATGGATAGATGGTATTTTATTTTATTATTAGAAAATATCAATATCATTATGGAACAAACAATTTGATATATATATTTGATATTAAAAATCATGATCAAAAATTTTGTGAGTTTGTACTATAATTTAAAGGGATCAGATGGATAAGATATATGGAACTAAAGATTATGAAACATTCTAAATCATTATAACATGAAACATGAAAATATAAAATTTTAAATAAGATTTAAACTGGTTTGGTGGATAAAAGATATGGGAAACTTAATTTAGATACCCATTATGACATAATGACTATCTTTTCACCCTGAATTTTTAAAGTATATAAATATTTAATGGTTTCAAATTAGGATAATTACTGAGACATGTTTTATTTTCTAGATCAAATTTGGATATTATAAAATCAATAGGTAAATACTTGAGTCAAGGTTTTTTTATAATTTTAGTTTCACTAGTAATTTTGAATAATATCATTTATATTTATTCTTCTATCATGTTTCTATATCCTTTAATATGAATTCTTTATTGATTATTGGTTTCTAGTAAGTCATGGGTAAGTAATCGCTGAAGGGATTGTGAGTTAAAATTATATGGGTGGTTATTTATTTTAACTGGTTTAATTTTCTTATTGATAAATTTTGCTGATTTATTATTACATTAATATTAATTTTATATATCATCCATTATGGATTATTTGATAAAAAAAGTATATGGGATGTAAGAACCTGGTTCTTATTTTTGAGTTACGTGTTTCTTCTTTTCTATTTTCCTTAAGCGTTTTTGAGAAAATAAGGAAAATTGGGAAAATCCTAAATTTTGAGACTACATGCCATGTATTTTTTCACATGTCGTGTACTTTAACCGTGTGGGAGGAGTACAGAGGGTGTGTAGCCATGCTGGCAATGAATGGTGTAAAAAACCGACTACACACCGTGTAGTGGGTATTTACACGCCGTGTAGTCAGTCGGTAGGTGAATAGTAAGGCGGTGGAGGCAGCCGCCAGTGGAGCAGTAGTACACGCCGTGTAATCAGAAATACACATCGTGTACTCATGTTGACGGATGAATAGTGTGGTGGTGCTACCAAGGGAACAGTTAAATGAGAAAATTACATGCTATGTAGTCAATAGTACACACCGTGTAGTTTGTTTTTTCACTTAAAATGGGTAGTAGTCAACCTTGTTCACAGGATTGGCTTAGAACTGGAGGAAGGAGTCGAGAGAGGAGGTCGGACCTTCAAGGATCTCCAGATCGAGCATCGGGAATCCATTTTCACCTCTGACGATCTCGTTGGAACCGCACGGGTAATCCCTCCACTCTCCTTAAGCCATTCATGCCAATTCTTCATCTAATAGAAGTTATTTGAGTTTGAACGGGGATTTATTTCACCTCATATCTACTTTTTTATTAGACGATTCGAGGATCGTTGTTCATAGATACCGTTTAGGGGCGTTTAAGGTAGGTGGATTGGTGCTTAATTTCCAACTTTTGTGTGTTTGTGTGTACTTTTGTGCTATGAACCCATGTTGGGGTGTCGTGTGGCTGAGGCCTTGGATTTTTAAATACCTAGGATTGTATAGGTAATTAAATGTGATAATAAGGTATTGTTTTGGATCGCTGCTTGGATCCAGGACCACCCCGTGGGTGCGTTCCTCTGTTTAGCCGTTTGGCCAGGATACCCAAGGGTATGCCATTGTAATAATATTTGTTAAATTTTCTTTAGAGGAATTGAATGTGAATTGGTTATTTACATTTTGGGCATGGCCCAGTTACTTACACCCGAGGGCAGTGTTCTTTTTAGCCTGAGGGCATTGTTTGTTTAGCCTGAGGGCAAGGTACTTCTTAGCCTGAGGGAAACGTTCTATTTTTCATGAGGGTAACTTTTCGTATTCTTGAGTGCAGAGACTTTGTGCCTAAGGGTGACACTTCATACGCCTGAGGGAAATATTTGTTATGCCTAAGGGTAATGCCTGAGGGCAAGATTCTCATTACCTGAGGGTAAGGGTTTGTGTGTCTGAGGACACTGACTATTTACATAGAAATTCACTAAGATGGTTTCCTTATAATGAATGATTTAATTAATATTAAAATGGAAATATAACTGGTAAAGTTAGTTAATTTTGAGTACTTCTTAGTTTATTGCATTTACTTTTGCACATTGTTGTTTCATGTGTACACACAGTTGAGCACGGGCCTTTGGTGGGTTCCTACTGGGAATTCTTTTCTCACACCCTGTTTGGGTCATGTCTTTGGCCCAAATAGATTACATTTCTATAGGTTTGGATAAGGGCAAGGGTCCCTATACAGGTACTTGATTGCTGCTGAGGAGTAGGGGAGCATGGGACCGGGCTTAGGCTCGCAATGCTACCGACTATTTTGTTTTGTTTTTCTGTACTCTGTATTGTATTGTCCTGTATTTGTGTGTAACATGTTATGGCTTCTTTCTTAGAACTTGAGTCATGTTTCATCATTACATATAAATGTTGGTTATCTTTTAATGCAGTTTCTTTTGTGTGTATGGTTTATTGATTTCGCTATTGTTGTATGTTTTATCTTGTATTTCGCTGCGCTACACTTTGACAAATGAGTGCATAGTTTCCCCACTATCATACCTGGGCCCTGGCTACTAGTCGGTAGCCTCTGGCATTTGGGGAAACATGCTTGAGGCCATGTGACCAACCAGGTTTGGGGCACCCATAGAGTGGTACCCGGGTCTGGGATGTTACAAAGTGGTATTAGAGTGGTTCTTTTCTTTGACTTACTATTTGGAGCCTTATTCAGGGATTGGATGGAAACGGTAGTTGATAATAAGTTGTGCCCGAGTGTATCTAACCCGTGTACAAGAAAAATCCAGTACCTCATATTTTTTCAATTCTTCTGATTTTTCAAATTTTACAGTTGATTTTATTTCATCATTGGGTGATGCACTTGTGACTGTGTTTTTTATATTTTATCCATGGGTTTTATTTAGTTGCAACCCAATGAGATGAGGGTATTCCATATCATGCATCATTTAGTCACATTCTAGGAATCACATTCCATGCATAGTTTCCATGCCATTTAGGTGCATTAGAAATTTCATGCTGTTGTGATAGTTGTGGTGCTAGAAAAAGAATTCTGTTGTGATAGCGTCTTTGATAAAATACATTCTATGTGATAGGGTATCGTTATATAAGCTTGTTGGTAGAATGGACGCCAAAATTTTGTTTTTGGGGAGTATGGGCCCTCATTGACCAAAATTTGGGGGATCATTGACTGTTTATATTGTGTATAACATGTATAAGATGTCAAAATTTGATTCGTGGGGAGTATGGGACCTCGCAGATCATAATTTGGCACTTAGGTGTTGTTTTTCAGTGTTTTTTGGGTTCCAGAGTAGCTTCAGAGGCTTCCGGTTCGGAAAACCCAGGATACACGCCGTGTAGTTCCTTGGACACACGTTGTGTGTTCTTCTGTTCGGGAAGAAAAGAAAACTTTTTAAGTACACGTCGTGTACCCTCTGTACACATCGTGTAGTCTCTTTATGTTTCATATACCATGTGGGCGGGGACACGGGGAAGGGAAATGCTTAGGAAAAACATGTAGTGTTCCGAATGTACACGTTGTGTAGTGTTTACCCGGAGTTCGCTCGTGTAACTAACAACACGGACGGAGGAGACCATATTACATACACGCCGTGTCCACTATGGAACACGCCATGTAGTCTAACCTAGGGACCCGGCTGAGTAACTAACAATGCGGGTCGTTGTAATCCTTTCGTGTACACGCCTTGTGTATATAGAACATGCTGTGTAGTTTGAGCCATGTATCCGGTCTTGTAACTAACAACACGGGTCGGTGAAGCACGTCTAGTACATGTCGTGTACCTGTGGGACACGCCGTGTAGTCTTGAACAAGGACAGACCGTGTAGACATGACCGTGTGACTGGGAAGACGGAATGGTGTACACACCGTGTGAGGCTGTAACACGCCATGTAGTATCAAGCCGAGTAGTCGACCATGTCACAAATGACATGGATAGTTGGAAAATTACACAATACACACTGTGTAGATTATATACATTCTGTGTAGTTTCGTTCAACGGGAGTTGTGTGGCTTAGTCATGTAGAAGGACCTGGGCAGGGGAAGAGAATTCAGGTACACGTTGTGTAGTCAGTATACACTTCATGCAGTCTTGTTATGAAAATCTTGAATGCCTTCTTCCTCCTGTTCCCCTTTTGGTCCCTTCGTTTATAATCTTGATCTAAGGTGAGCATTTGACCTTGTAGATTCATGCAGTCGAGACGACCACGCGTTGTTCTCCCGGAGATCGTCAATGA
Source organism: Viscum album (assembly GCA_963277665.1). Lineage (NCBI taxonomy): Eukaryota > Viridiplantae > Streptophyta > Magnoliopsida > Santalales > Viscaceae > Viscum > Viscum album. Next base: position 451,572 of record CAUJRU010000567.1, read on the forward strand.
TTATACTCCAAAGATGGTAGGCCATGGGCTACTAGTGGATCCTCCAGTAGAGACAGATGTAGCGCTAGCCATTATACCGGACATAGGTGCAGAGGTGCAGTTCCGTGAAGGCTTTATGCAGTTCATGCAGACCTTTCAGGGAGCACAGTCGGCTGCCACATCTATGGCCGAGATGACTCATATATTCCAGGAAAAGTATCTGCCTACATTTTCAGGGGATGGAGGACCATAGGCTATGGAGTCTTGGATGGGGTCTATGCATACTATCTTCGAGCATCTTGAGGAACTTCCAGGGTGGAGGGTCAAGATCACGACGTATATGCTTCTTGATTCCGCCAAGAGGTGGTGGGATGTTAAAAACCAATATCCTCTGCCGAGGATTGATGATCTTTTTTATGAACTTCAAGGTGCACGAGTGTTATAGAAGATTGACTTGGGATCAGGATATCATCATCTGCACGTGAGTCCATCGGATATCCCGCTTACAGCTTTTCAGAGCAGATATGGTCTGTACGAATACTTGGTTATACCGTTTGAACTCACGAACGCACCAGCAGTTTTCATGGCTCTGATGAATCGTGTGTTCCATCCTTATCTGGATTATTTTTGTTTGTATTCGTGGACTATATCTTAGTGTACTCTCACACTCCACATGACCATGACACCCATCTTGAGATCTTATTGAGTACACTGAGAGAGCATAAGATATATGTTAAGCTCTCAAAGTGCCACTTCTGGATGGACCAGATTCACTTCCTGGGTCATATAATATCATAGGCAGGAGTTTCCGTGGACCTAGATAAGGTGAGAGTAGTAGTTTCCTGGGAGAAGCCTAAGAATGTGTTTGAAATGCGGTGTTTCTTGGGGTTGGCTGGTTACTACAGACGCTTCATCCAGGACTTCTCCCGCTTAGCAGCGCCGTTGACGGGTTTGACTAATAAGGGTGTGAAGTTTGTTTGGTCGGAAGATTGTGAGACATCCTTTCAAGATCTTAAAGGAAGGTTGACATCAGCACTAGTATTAATACTTCCAGATCAAGGGAAGAGTTATACAGTTTACTATGATGTATCAGGTATTGGGCTGGGAGAAGTGTTGATGTAGGGCGATCGAGTTGTTGTGTACAGGTCTTGGCAGTTGAGGCCACATGAGAGGAATTACCCAACGCATGATCTCGAGTTGGCTGCAGTTGTTCATGTGTTGCGCTTTTGGAGACATTATCTCTTGGGAGAGCAGTTTGTGGTTTTCACCAACCACAAAAGTCTCAAGTATATCTTTACTCAGTGTGACTTGAATCTGAGGCAGCGAAGGTGGGTTGAATACCTTCAGTCCTTCAATTTTGAGCTTGCCTATACACCTGGTAAGGGTAATGCAATTGCTGATGCACTGAGCAGGAGGGTTCAGATACAGGCGGTTCATGAGGCCAGTGGTGAGTGGCAGCTTATGGCTTTGTTCTCTGAGATGCATTTGGAGTGCATGACAGTCAGGGGAAAACCTATCTTTCATCTTTAGTTGTGACTTCTACCCTCATAGATAGAGTGAGGATGAGATAGTTATCTGATTCAGAAGGCCTAGTTCTAAGGGAGTCGGTGGCAAGTGAGGACCCTCCTCCTCGTTGGACGATAGGCAATGATGAAATTCTACATTTCCATGGATGAGTATGGGTTCCAGGGGATATATGCGAGGAGATGATGCGGGAGTTTCATGCTTCAGCTGGGCCAGTTCATCCTGGAGTTACCAAGATGTACTGTGACCTGAGACATCAGTACTGGCGGCTGGGTATGAAGAGGGAAGTAGCTGGTTTTGTGACGAGGTGTTACACCTGTCAGCAGGTGAAGGCGGAGAATCAGAGGCCAACCGGACTGTTACAACAGTTACCCATTCCATAGTAGAAATATTATGATGTCATGATGGACTTCGTGACTGGGTTTCAAAGGTCCCCTTGAGGCAATGATGACATGTGGGTCGTTGTGGATAGACTTACGAAGGTAGATCACTTTTTTCCAATCAAGGAGACATTCGGTGTTGACGAGCTCAGGAAGCTGTATATCCGAGAGGTCGTACGTCTTCATGGGGTCCCTCATTCTACTGTTTCAGATAGGGACGCCCATTTTACTTCTCGTTTTGGGCAGGGCTTTTAGAGGGAACTGGGTACACAGGTGCTTCTAAGCACAGCTTACCACCCTCAGACCGATGGTCATTCAGAGCGTACAATACAGGTTCTAGAATACATGTTGTGCGCATGCGTCCTAGACTTTGGGGGCTCCTGGGAGAAGCAAATTCCCATATTTGAGTTTTACTATAATAATAGTTTTTAGGCAACTATTGATATGGAACCTTACGAGGCTTTATATGGTAATCCATGCTAATCACCTTTGTGCTGGTTAGAGGTAGGTGAGGCAGCTTTACTAGGACCACGTCTCGTGTAGGAGACTTCTGAGTAGGTCTAGTTGATTCGGAAGCAGATGGCTACTGCACAGTCTCGTCATAAATCTTATGCTAATCGCCACAGACGACCCTTGGAGTTCATGGTTGGAGATCAGGTTTTCTTGCGTGTTTCTCTGAGGTTGGGACACAAGCGGATCAGGAGACAGGGTAAACTTCCACCGAGGTATGTTGGGCCATTTGAGATTCTGGAGAGAGTCGGGCTGGTTGCCTATCGGTTGCAGTTACCACAGAGGTACCGGGCCATGCATGACGTCTTCCATGTATATCAGTTGTGTTGTTATCATTCAGACCTGTCTCACGTCTTTCATCCAAAGGAGGTTGAGCTTCAGATAGATGCATCCTTTGAGGAGCATCCAATTCATATCGGGGATAGGAGCACTAAGGTTATCCGAGGTCGGTCAGTTCCTCTCATACTGGTGCTATGGCAGCATGTTCGAGTGTAGGACGAAACCTGGGAGCGGGAGACCGTCATACGTGCTTAGTGCCCAAAGTTGTTCTGGGATTTATCTTCGCCGCCCTTGGAAGGGAAATTCAGGGAGGAATTGCTTTAAGGGGGGAAGTTTGTAAGAACCCGGTTCTTATTTTGGATGTACGGGTTTCTTATTTTCTCTTTTCCTTAAGTGTTTTTGAGAAAATAAGGAAAATGTGGAAAAAATCTAAATTTTGGGACTACACGCCATGTACTTTAACCGTGTGGTAGGAGTACACAGGGTGTGCAGCCATGCTGGCAACGAACGGTGTAAAAAACCAACTACATGCCGTGTAGTGGGTATTTACACGTCGTGTAGTCAGTCGGAAGGTGAATAGTAAGGCGGTGGAGGCAGCCGCCAGCGGAGCGGCAGTACACGTCGTGTAATCAGAAATGCACGCCATGTACTCATGTCAGCAGATTAACAGTGCGGCGGTGCCACCAAGGGAACCATTAAATGAGAAAAACACACATTGTGTAGTTAATAGTACATGTCGTGTAGTTTGTTGTTTTCGATTAAAATGGGTAGTATCCAACCCTATTCACAGGATTGTCTTAGAACTAGAGGAAGGATTCGGGAGAGGAGGCCGGACCTTCGAGGATCTCCAGATCGAGCGTCGAGAATCTGTTTTCACCTCTAACGATCTCGTTGGAACCGCACGGATAAGCCCTCCACTCTCCTTAAGCCATTCTTACCAATTATTCTTCTAAGGGAAGTTATTTGAGTTTGAACTAGGATTTCTTTCACCTCAGATCTAAGTTGTTCTTGGATGATTCGAGGATTGTTGTTCGCGTATACCGTTCAGGGGTGTTTAAGGTAGGTGGATTGGTGTTTAATTTCAAACTGTTGTGTGTTTGTGTATATTTTTGTGCTACGAACCCATGTTGGGGTGTCGTGTGGCAGAGGCCTTGGCTACTTAAATACCTAGAATTATATAGGTAATTAAATGTGATAATAAACTACTATTTGGGATCGCTGCTTGGATCCAGGACCACCCCGGGGGTGCGTTCCTCTGTTTAGCCGCTTGGCTAGGATACCTGAGGGTATTCCATTGCAATAATATTTGTTAAATTGACTTTAGAGGAATTTAATGTGAATTTCTTATTTACATGTTGGGCATGGCCCGGTTACTTGCTCCTGAGAGCAGTGTTATTTTTAGCCTGAGGTCATTGTTTGTTTATCCTGAGGGCAAGGTACTGTTTATCCTGAGGGAAACGTTCTATTTCACCTAAGAGTAACTTTTCGTATGCCTGAGGGTAGAGACTCTGTGCCTGAGGGCAACACTTCGTATGCCTAAGGGAAATATCTGTTATGCCAGAGGGAAATTCCTGAGGGCAAGATTCTAATTACCTGAGGGTAAGGGTTTTTGTGTCTGAGGACACTGACTGTTTACATAGAAATTCACTGAGGTGGTTTCTTTATAATGAATGATTTAATGAATATTAAAATGGAAATATAACTGGTAAAGTTAGTTACTTTTGAGTACTAATTAGTTTATTGTATTTACTTTTACACATTATTGTTGCATGTGTACACACAGTTGAGCATGGGCCTTTGGTGGGTGCCTACTGGGAATTCTTTTCTCACACCCTATTTGGTTCATGTCTTCAGCCCAAACAGATTACATTTTTGCAGGTGTGGATAAGGGAAAGTTTCCCTATACAGGTACTTGATTGCTGCTGAGGAGTAGGGGAGAATGGGACCGGGCTTAGGATCGCGATGCTACCGACTATTTTGTTTTGTTTTGCTATACTATGTATTGTATTGTCCTGTATTTGTGTGTAACATGTTATGGTTGTTTTCTTAGAACTTGAATCATATTGCATCATTGCATATAACTGTTGGTTATCTTTTACTGTAGCTTCTTTTGTGTGTATGGTTTATTACTTCCGTTTTTTTTGTATGTTTTATCTTGTATTCCGCTGCGCTACACTTTGAAAAATGAGGGCATAGTTTTCCCACTATCAGACCTGGGCCCTCGCTGCTAGTCGGCAGCCTCTAGCGTTTGGGGAAATGCGCTTGAGGTCATGTGACCAACCAGGTTCGGGGCACCCATGGAGTGGTACCCAAATCTGGGACGTTACATGGGAGGAAAACTAATGTCTTAGAGAAGGATTTAAGTTATGATTGAAACCTTGAGACTTAATTTAAAATTTATATTATAACATAATGAATTTTAGTTTAAATAAGTCTGTTTAGTCATAAGAAATTGAATTTTTTGGGATAATATTGATTAAAATTGATTTAATAGGTGTTTATTACCATATAAATATTGAAACTCGTTAGTTAATTTTTTCCCATCGGTCAATTAAATCAAAAAAATTAAATAATCCATCCTTCAAAATTAATTTCCCACCTCTACATTGTGTGTAATAAGTAATTACAATTTTTTAATTTTTATACTAATTTATAGTTTAATTTCAATTCAAAAAATTAATGATTCAACAATAGAAAATATTCATAGGTTAGGATTTCTTATAGTTTATTTTTCTCAATGGTTTAAAATCAAAATTCTATGCTATAATAAATTTATTAATTTTTATTAAAGTGTTTAATTGATTAAAATTTAAAAAATTATCACCCATCCATGTGAAGTGATTACTCTCAAAGCTAGTTTAGTAATTGTAATGCCCCAACCCCAGTTACCTAGATTCGGTGCATTATTTTAATACATTGGCATGATTACAAGGAATCAAGTCCAGAAGGACCGATCAGTTTAGCAGTCTTGGAAAATAGATTACATACATGAATGTTACATTACATTAAAAAATTAAAAACAACCAAAACATTGTCTCTATTGACCACATTAATATACCTTAGACTATCCTTGCAGGTCAGTCATAATATACTTCTTCGCATCCTTGGAAAAATAAAACATATAATGGGGTGAGCTCAGATGCCCATTAAGGATAACAATATAGCGAAAACATTCATAAATAAGCATAAATATTTAAGGCAATGTATAAAAATTAAACAAAAGCCTTTTAAACATAAAATTCAGCATAATATGGAAAATATAAATCAAATAATTCCATTTACTTAATCACTTGGATATTATAATAGTCGAATAATCACATATAATATCAATAGCTAATTTCATAATGATAGAATGCATAACACCAGACTTCATAACCACAAAGTCAAGGCCTTGTGCCAAGACTACAAATAATATTTTTTAAATTCCTTGTGCCAAGAAACTAATTTGTCTTATGAGACATAATGATGAATTAAGGAGCTATAGCAGGCTCCACCCATTACTTACTAAGTCCAATTCATTCCTCATACGAAAAGGTTTGAACATAACATAAACATTCATATTAAAACTAGCATATGAAATGTCAATACTTTATCATTAAACCGTGAATGGTATAAAAATAAAACATCCACAATCAAACATATCACAGAACCTTCAATAAAATTTGGAAGATTTTTATCATAATAAATCAACCTCTACCAAGAATAATATCTCGTAAAATATGTTGACATAGTTGAAAATGATCAGTAAAAATCATTGATAGAAATATCCCTTTTTCATGAAATAATTTAAAAGTCACATAATTTATAAAGTAAGTAATTTAAAAATAGATTTTAATCAAAGTTTCTCGTCCCACTTTGAAACTTTTTAAAGGAATTAACATTTTAAAACATCCATGTCCATATTAATAAATCCTTAAAACCATTTTAAATACATGGACATTAATGAGTAAGGTTTAGAAGAATAAATCATTAAAACATTTGAAATGATGTTTTAGTAAAAAAATTACCTTTAAAAGAATCCCTTTGAAAAAACATTTATTAAACATGGACATGGATAATAAATATGTCCCTATAGATACTTACGTAAAAACAACCTTAGATAATGAAGATATTGTAGAATTAACCATTACCATGCACTTTCCTTTGGTCGAGGGTACGTTTAACCTCCTGTATAATGACCATAGTATGTTATTAAATTATACCATAACTATATTAACATTTATTATATCATATACTATTAATTTATGACTTTATACTACCCATTTAATAATGATTTCCATGTTAAATTAACATTTAGGGTAATAATCACTTTCTTTGTCGTACGTGTTTTAACTTGTTATTCTTGATCATGTAATTTAGATAATAATTTAAATACTTACAGAATATAAACAATGATTTATATATCATATATATTTATAATATAAATATTTATAATATATATATATATATGAAATGGAATTCACCGTTTATGGAGACAGTAGTTCATACGTACGCATAAACATTGTTTCTGTTTTCATATCGTATTGAACGGAAGTATGTGAATAAGGTATAGGTAAGTACATACATACATACATATATATATATATATATATCTAGTAGAATTATTATTTCATATATTACATAATTTTTAATAATATATATTTTTATAATCATCGTTGAATGGTGAACGTGAGAATTAATCTTATCGCGTCGTGGAGACAGTAATCCGTACATACGCACAAGTGACAATATCATTATACAGATGGTGAAATAGTATTTATTTGGATGGTATATCACATATATAGGATAATTAATATTTTATATTTATTATTTAAATTAGTTATACTCATTATTATCTCCATCTAAATAGTGAAGTGTTTGAATAACAAACTACACTATGATGAGAAGATGGAAAGTCGTACGTACGCACGTATGGTGACTTTGTCATTTATAGGATGGATTGAATAACAAACATGGTTATTCCATATTTATAGTAACATCTCATTATTTAAGAGGTACTAGATTTATTATTTTGGTATGGAAACAACAAATAAAGAGGAAGTGGAAGAAGAAAAGAACTTGAAAGAGGGTGGAGAAATTATTACCTCTTCTTCGGGTGTTTCCTTTTGAGTTGTTCAAAATGGCTCCTTAGGTTGGATTTATGATCAAAGTAAGGACTCTAAGTTTATGTGAGGGAAGTTGGGAAGATATTTGGTTAGGTGTTGTCTAAGCCCAATGGATTTGGAGGTGTGATTTTGAGATAAGTGGAAGTGCCCTTTTATAAGAGGGGTGAGGGTTACTTTGGGAAAAGATTAAAATATTAATTTATTATACAATAATATTCGGTTTATAATGGCTCCAAATGAATTTATTTCAAAAATTAGGTGTTTATGGGTCTAAATATTCTCAAACAATTGGTTTTTGACAAATTTGGGTTACCATTTTAACCTTATCTTTTAGATTTAACTCGTTGTTAAATAGTTTAACTTTTACCGTGTCTTCTTGTATTCTTACACTATATGGTTAATTAACATACTATAAACAACCAAGAGAACATAAAGTGGTTCATTAATGATATATATAATATTATTTAAGACATTTGGATGAACCTTAGATTTTTTGGAATATTATATCAACCAAAAATATAGTATTTGTTTTAAAAAATAATTTATGTCAATTTTGACACTATTTGGTATTTTGATTTTGTGAAAGTCATAACAACCTTATAACTTCAAAAAAATTATCTAATAAACCCTAAAATGTCATATTAACCTATAAAATTAGTTTAATTAATCAGAAGTCTCAATTTATATTTATTTGGGTATCTATAATATCAATTATTTTAATATTTAGGTAATTACTACATCATCCTTGTGTCATAAATAAATTAAATTATTTAATTTCTAAAAATTATAAATAAAATACCATTATGTAGGAAATATTTTTATATTTATAATGAATATTTATAGTCTAGTTTATATTGTGTTTAACTATATATTAAAAATGGTTTAGTTATTAAACATTGAATTTAACACTTTTAACTCTTCTTTAAATAAAATAATAATAAATGTACTAATCTAAACCAAGTTGACCGAAGAAGATCATATTTAATCCTAAAGTTGGTTTGGGTCTAATTACACTTATCCTATTGAATTTGGACATGTTTTAGGGTAATTATAATATCATATTGACCCTTAATTACCTTATTTACTTTTAGTCGTGGTAAATAAAAGTAAAAAGTTACTACTCCCGAAAAATTATTTTCATCTTATTGAATGAAATTTTAATTGCTGATGTCAATATTTTCTTTCATATTTTTTAAATTCAAATCACATAAGTGGTAAAATTAAGTTTTATGCAAATTTGCTAACGTGCCTAGAAGGTGGATAAAGAGGTTAAAAAGTTCAATAAAATTTTATACATCTAATTTTGTTATAAAATGACTCCAATGAGTTACATTAAACTTATATAGGTATTTTATATCTATTGTTACTTAAAATAAATTTAAATAAAGTAAATAATTATTTAAATAAAAAGATGGTTTTAAATAATAATGCAGTGTTTTTCACTATTCATCAAAAATTGAAAGTTTTCAGAAAAATACCAAAACTTCACGCTAAGCTAATTTTGATATACCGAATCCCAAAATAAATTCTATTTTACCAAATTCAAAACATAAAAGTTTCATTTATTAATTTAAATTTAATTCCCATTGTCAAAACCAAAAAGTGGGTTTTTAAGAAGTAAAAACTATCAAAAGATTGACATGTGTTTATGTCGAATATAAATTTGAAATTAATTATAATGACATATATTGTATTAAATGATAAAAATATAATCTAATTATACTTCAATGCCTTTCAAATTCATAATTTAACACTATAAATTATTTCATTTAAAAAACTTTTTTTCAATTAAAACATAGTATTTTACACTATTCGTAAAAATTTGAATGTTATTATAAAAGTACAAAAAATTTATCCAACTAAATTTTTATGTCCTGATTCTAAAGAAGAATTTAATTTCATTAAATTTAATTTATAAACATGTCAAATATTGGTTTTAAAAAGGGTTCTCAATTAAAAGGCGTTAAAACTGTATTTTTTGAAAAGTACTTCTTTTATCTGAAAAATGAATGTGTTCTTATATTATGTCTAAGAAACAAATAATATGAATTTTAAAATTATATAGAGTATATAATATTTTAAAATGAAATTAATACTATTCATAACCTCTTTTTTAACATCTAGTTTGGTAATTTGTGATGCCCTCGAACTCAGTGTTGCGTATAACACAAACTATTGAATTACTTTAATGAGATAACGTACTATGAAGTTCTGGGGTGTTACATTATCCTTTTTTTCAATAAATTACGTCCTCAAAATTTGAAATTTTTCTTTAAAAATAAAAGGTTAAAAATAGAAAAATACCTTTGTGTAAAACCCACATCGGAAATTGGGTTAATAAAATTTAGTCTTAATAAGAGGGAAAGGGAATGAAAAAATTCACCACCAAATTATGATCTCTATTAAGAGAATATTGGTGGAAATTAGAGACACATAATTGAAGGGAAAATGTAAATATTTATAGGGAGTTATTGAGGTCATCAATCACAAACAAGTGTAAAATTGAGGGCCTCAAATCCATTAATATAAGATGATTTAAAATATCATCAGTTCAACAAAACATAAAGTATTAGGATAACACAGTTTTGGTTTTAAGATCCCTTACCTAAAGTTTAAGAATTAATTTCCTCATAGAATAAGAGAGAGAAATGTATACTTGACAAGTATAGTTCCATCCTTCAACTAATTTCTACCACAAACTCATCTTTCACTCTAAAAGATAATAGAACTTAAATATATTCTATTTATCCTAATCGTATAGTGTTCCCAAAAATGAATTTATAATTCATCTATTAGACCTTTAAAAAAACTACATTATACAATCCAGGACATCACGTGGGCCAGTGGTAGGTGATTCACCCTTGTCTCTCTTCGGTTGTGGGTTCATGTCTCACGACATTGTTGGACGTGATGGGTTGTCGCCCAACCTCCGGGTTGTCCTTTTTATAACAATCCAAAAATAATATTAAGAAAATATTTAACCTTAGCAATAGTATCCAATGTTAAAATTAATCCATTCCAATATTTATTCTTATCAAAAATACTTTTGTCCAAACTCACAATCCAAAATTTATGAGGAAGGTAAATATAATGAAGATCCTTTTTTCCACGTAATATCATGTGAATACCTTCATCGTGTATTCTTTTAAAACACTGTAACACCCTGAATTACCATAAAACCTTATTGATTACATTCATTCTCCCTTATTCGTTATAGAATAATAGATATACTACTTCTATCCAAAAATGTTATAAACTCTAATAAGGATGGATTATACAAATCATTAATCATTTTCAAGGTAGTCAAGAATATCCAATATAATTTATCCAAATCAATCATATATTATTCAAAAATCACTACCTCAGTATTAGAACCATATTATGGTTTATTTTTCTCTCAGCCATATATTTTTCAAAAAAAAATAACCTGTTATTGAGTCACTTTTCTTGGTTCCACATAATCTCAAGTCCTTAATGAAATATTACTGTAGTACAATCCTTATATACTTTATAATTCTTATAACATGTACATCATTAATACAATACACAAATGACATAGTACTTTAATAACAACATAATAACTCTAATCATTCCTATTTATCTTCAGTAGTATCATAACTTTATTATTATCCAATAGCAGCATTTGGGGTATACTCTGATGATTTTGACATTGATTCACATAGTGTCTCAACTCCTTGTAGATGAAGCATTGTACATTTGAAACCTCTTTCTTATCCTTGCAATCACATACTTGGTGTCCTTTTTATCCACACTTATAACAAACTCTCATTCCCATCAATCATTTACCAAGGTTATTCTTTCCATAGTTATCACGTATAGGAAAATCCTTATTTCCCCTCTTCCCTTTATCCATATTTATTGCTTCCATCCTTTTTATCACTTACTTCCCTTTAAAGCCATGAGACTCATAGAATTATTTACTTATCTTATTAACAAATGATATTATTTTTTCATATGATGAGAATACGTGGGATACTATTTCTCTTCTAAATGATGTCTTAAGATTATGAAATATATGATCCTTCTTACCCTTTGGATCATGCATATTGTTGGAGTTCTCATTCCTTCTACTGGGCATCATTTCTCAATGATGACACACACTAGGTTAGATCATATCATACTGTATAATCTGAAAACTAGAAAAAATATCAAATTTAATTGAATATTTTCACACATCTAGTCTCATAGTCATAAAAATGGTTTCCTTGCTAGAATATTTACTCATATATCCTTCATAATGGTTTGTAAAGAAATTTTGAATTATCCTAAGCATATCCCCTAGTAGTTTCGTAACCAAGAGTGCAGCAAGGCCCATTGTCGTGTACTAGGATACCCTAGGTCAAACCCGAAACTCCTTGTCGGAGTTTTCACTCCTATGTATATCTGTTCAAGAGCTGCCTCTATAGGCTCATATCCAAACAGGGATGTATTGCTTGGTAAACCCACATAATATCTACATTACCAAATTTTTTGATGTTCTTCTATACTAATCCTCAAAGTCTATCTTAGGGTAATATTTCCTAATCAGAGTTTATCTAAATCTAGTTTCCATGGTTATTTCTAAACTTCCTCTGATAACAACTGTAACGCCCTAGCCTCAGTTACCTAGAGTTGGTTCATTATTTTAATACATTGGCATGATTACAAGGAATAATTTCCCAAAGGACCGATTAGTTTAGCAGTCTTGGAAAATAGATTACATACATGAACATTACATTAAATTATAAAATGAAAATCAAAAACAACATTGTCGCAATTGACCACATTCATATCCCTTAGACTATCCTTATAGGTCAGTCATAATATACTTCTTCACATCCTGGGAAAAATAAAACATAGAAAGGGGCGAGCTCATATGCTCAATAAGGATACCAATATAGAGTAAACTTTCATAAATAAGCATAAATATTTAAGGCAATGTATAAAACTAAAACAAAATAATTTTAAACTTAAACTTCAGCATAATATGGCAAAGATAAATCAAATAATTTCATTTAATTATTCACATGGATATTCTACTAGTAGAATAATCACATGTAATATCAATAGATAATTTAATAATGATGGAATAAATAATTCCAGACTTCATAACCACATAGTCAAGGCCTTGTGCCAAGACTAAAAATAGGATTTTGTCAATGTCTTGTGCCAAGACACTAGTTTGTATCATGAGACATACCGATGCATCGATGAGCTATAGCGGGCTTCATCCATCACTTACTAAGTCCAATGCATTCCTCATATGAAAAGGTTTTAACATAAAATAAACATTCGTATTAAAACTAGCATATGAAATGTCAATACGTTATCCACAAACCATGAATGTTATAAAAATAACACATCCATAGTTAAAAATATCACAAAACCTTCAATAAAATGTAGAATATTTGTATCATAATAAATCAACCGCGATTAAGAATAATATCTCGTAATGGATGTTGACATAGTTGAAAATGATCAGTAAAAATCTTTGAGTGAAATATACCTTTTCATGAAATCATTTAAAAGTCACATAATTTATAAAGGAATACATTTAAAAGATAGTTTTGAATAAAAGTTTCTCATACCACATTGAAACCTTTGAAAGTAATTTACATTTTAAAACATTCATGTCTATATAAACAAATCCTTAAAACCATTTTAAAAACATGGACATTAATGAAAAAAATTTAGAAGAATAAATCTTTTAGAAATTTAAAATGATGTTTAAGTAAAAAATTTCATTAAAAATATTACTTTGAAAACACTTTTATAAAACATGGACATGGATAATTAATATGTCCTAATATATACATAAGTAAAAACAACCTCAGATAATGAGGAGATTGTAGAATTAACCCTTACCTTGCAATTTCCTTTAGTCGAGGATACGTTTAACCTTATGTATAATGACCATAGTGTGTTATTAAATTATACCATAACCATATTAATATTTATTATATCATACAGGATTATTTTATGACTTTATACTACCCATTTAATAATGTTTTCCAGGTTAAATTAATGTTTCGGGTAATAATCACTTTCTTTATAGTACGTGTTTATACTTGTTATTCTTGATCGTATCATTAAGATCATAATTTAAATACTTCCAGAATATAAAACATTATATATATATCATATATATTTAGAATATAAATATTTATAATAGGTAGATATATGAAATGGAAGGCACCGTTTATGGAGACTGTAGGTCGTACGTACGCATAAACGTTGTTTCCGTTTTCATATCTTATTGAATGGAAGTAAGTGATTAAGATATATGTAAGTATATACATACATACATATATATATATATATATCTAGAAGCATTATTATGTCATATATTACATACTTATTAATAATATATGTTTTTATAATCATCGTTGAATGGTGAATGTGGGGACGAATCTCATCACGTCGTGGAGACGGTAATCTGTACATATGCACGAGCTACAATATCATTATATTAATGGTGAAATAGTATGTAATTGAATTTTATATCATATATACAGAATAACTAAAATTTTATATTTATTATTTAAATCAGTTATACTCATTATTATGCCCATCCAAATAATGAAATGTTTGAATAACAAACTACACCACGACATGGAGACGGTAAGTCGTACGTATGCACGTATGGTGACTTTGTCATTTATCGGATGGATAGAATAATTAAAGTGGTTTTACCATATTTATAGTAACATCACAGTATCTATTAGGTACTGGAGTTATTATTTTGGTATGGAAAAAAACAAATAAAGATAAAGTGGAAGAAGAAAAGAACTTGAAAGTGGGTGGTGAAATTATTACCTCTTCTTCGGGTGTTTCCTTTTGAGTTGATCAAAATGGCTCCTTAGATTGGCTTTCTGATCAAATTAAGGACTCTAGGTTGATTTGATTTAATTTGGGAGGATATTTGGGTGGGGTATAGCTGAGCCAAATGGATTTGGAGGTGTGATTTTGAGATAAGGGGAAGTTTTCTTTTATAAGTGGGGTGAGGGTCACTTTAGCAAAATATTTAAATATTTATTTATTATAGAATCATATTCTATTTATAATGGCTCCAAATGAATTTATTTATAGAATCAGGTGGTTATGTATCTAAATAATCTCAACCAATAGGTTTTATACAATTTTTGGTTACCATGTTAATCTTATCTTTTAGATTAAACTCTTAGTTAAGTAGTTTAACTTTTACAGTGTCTTCTTGTATTCTTACACTATATGGTTAATAAAATTACTCTAAACTTCCAAGAGAAACTAAAGTGGTTAATTAATTATATATATAATATTATTTAAGCCCTATGGATGAACCCTTTATTTTTTGGAATATTATATCAACCAATAATATAGTATTTTTTTTAAAAATTAATTTATGTCAATTTTGACACTATTTGGTATTTTGTTTTTGTGAAAGTCATAAAAACATTATCACTTCGAAAAAAAATTCTAATCAACCCTAACATGTCATATTAACCTATAAAATTAGTGTAATTCATCAAAATTTTAAATTTACATTTATTTGGATATTTATAATATCAATTATTTTAATATTTCAGTAATAAGGTAATTACTGCATCATCATTGTGTCATAAATAAATTAAATTATTTAATATCTAAAAATTATAAATAAAATACCATTATGTATGAAATATTTTTTGATATTTATTTATTATTTATAGTCAAATTTATATTGTGTGTAACCCTGTATTAAAAATTGTTTAGTTATTAAACATTGAATTTAACACTTTTAACTCTTCTTTAAACAAAATAATAATAAATGTCCTAATCTAATCCAAGTGCATCAAAGATGACCATATTTTATTCCTAAATTTGTTAATGGTCTAATTACACATATCCAATAGAATTAGGACATGTGTTAAGGTAATTATAATATCATTTTTACCCTTAATTACCCTATTTACTTTTAATTGTGGTAAATAAAAGTCAAAAGTTACTATTCACTAAAAATTGTTTTCATCTTATTGAACCAAATTTTACTTAATGATGTCAATTGTGTCTCTAAAATTTTTGAAATTCAACTCATAGAAGTGCTAAAATTAAGTTTTATGAAAATTTTCTAATGTGCCTAGAAGGTGGGTAAAAGAGGTTAAAAAGTTCAATAAATTTTATACATCTAATTTTATTATAAAATGAATCCAATTAATTAAATTGAACATATATAGGTATAATATATCTATTTATAGTTAAAATAAAATTAAATAAAATAAATAATTATTTAAAAAAAGTCAGTTTTAAATAATAATGTAGTGTTTTTCATTATTCTTCAAAAATTGAATGTTTTCAGAAAAATACCATAAATTCACCCTAAGCTAATTTTGATATTCTGAATTCAAAAATGAATTCTATTTTACCAAATTAAAAACATATAAGTTTCATTCATTAATTTAAAATTAATTCCCGTTATCAAAACTAAGAAGTGGGTTTTTAAAAAGTAAAAACTATCAAAATATTGACATGTGTTTATGTCAAATTTAAATGTGAAATTACTTATAATGACATAAATTGTATTAGATGATAAAAATATAATCTAATTATACTTTAAAACCTTTCAAATTCATAATTTAAAACTATAATTTATCTCGATTAAAAAAGTTGTTTTAAATTAAAACATATTATTTTTCACTATTTGTCAAAATATGAAAGTTATCAGAAAAGATCCAAAAATTTATCCAAACTAAACTTTTTTGTCCCACTTATAAATAAGAATTTAATATCATTAAATTTAATATATAAAAGTTTCAAATATTGGTTTTAAAAAGGGTTTGCCATTAAAAGGCGGTAAAATTTCATTTTTTGAAAAGTACTTCTTTTATCTGAAAAAATGAATTTGTTCTTATATTATGTCTAAGAAACACATAATATGGATGTTAAAATTATATAGAGTATATAATATTTTAATATTTATTTAATACTATTCATAACTGCTTTTTGAATGGATAGTTTGGTAAGTTGTGGTGCGCTTGAACTCGATGTTGCGTGTAGCGCAAGCTATTGAATTACTTTAATGAGAAAATTTACTATGAAATCTTGGGGTGTTACAGTAATTCCCTCTACTATACTTAATTTATGAAGTGTCCTTAACATATATTAAATAATTAGAAACTTTCTTCCCAATTAATGGTCAAATAAAAGTAATATATAGATATGTATGTCCTAATGAATAATTTGTAATCTTCCATAAAGAGTGTGATCTAATCCATCAGTTCTTCTATAATGATCCCATAGTACTTCATCAACATTTAACCATTCATATTGAATGGATTTTTTTATCTACCTACATTAATTTATATTTCATTAAATTATAAATAATTAGTAACTAAAAAATAACCATGCCCATCTATAATTAATCTTACCAAGCATGATTTTACCTATGGTGTTGTAAATAATAACTTTATCTCTACCATGAAAGTACCTTTTTTAATAAAATTATCATGGGATACTATTTTATTTTTTTTATAAATCCTTAAATTCTAAAATCCTTCCCTTCCAATTTCCTCTATATCTAATATCTATACTTTAATTTGATTTTCAACTTCTTATATACCTATGGTCATATTCTTCACTACCAAAAATAATCTATGTTCTATTTTAACTAGAATATATAAAGCCTTAAAAAAAACAAATAGGAACTTAATACTATTATAGTTTTATGATAATTTATATAATCCCATAAGGTATATTTTAACCTTTAGACCCAAACTTTCTTATTTGTATTTAGAATTTTCTCAAAAATATTATTTACCTAATAATTTGATGCTTCTACATAACTATAGGTTTGTAGGTGGTGAGGTGTATATTTCTTGTGAGTCACTCCATATTAACTCATCAGGGAATCCATTATTAAAGGGAAAATTTGAGTCCCCTCATTATTGATGATAACCCTTTCAATTCTAGATCTACTAAATATATTAGTCTTGAAAATTTTATAAATAAAATATAGAGTAATTAGATTTTTTGACCGTTTCCATAATTAATTTAGACACACAATCAATGAAAAGAAATATAAAAGAATTTAAAAATATATGATAAAGGATATCCTGAATTTCATTCCCAGCATGTTAAAATTTTCATAAAAATAAAATGATTTTGGAGTAATTATTATCATTTATAAATATGTCTAGTGTACTGATATTGTTGATAATTATTACAAAACTCATGTGAATATAATAATTTTGTTAGACATTAAAATATATACTCAAGAACTTTCCATGTTTTTTAAGGACAAAAGAGTCCTCCATATTTTATTCTAATGGAAACTTTGAGCCATGATAGTTCAACATGAACGTCACTATAAGAATTCCTTCCAAAGTAAGGTTGTCACTGGTATTTTCTACCAGTAATTCTTCAAAATTAAAATTATTTTAGATGTTAGGAAGTAGATAACATACACAACTTTTGAGGAGGAATTATTTTTATTCTCTTGGAATCTATTACATATTTAAAATGTTTTCATGAATCCTTCATAAATCAAAGCATGGTACTGGATACCCATGTGTCAATAATTTGAAAAAATCCATTTGACTATGTGATCATTAGTATATATCATAGGTCATGCATATGTATCTTATTAATTAGTGATTTTATAGTTTATAACCATAATTGGACACTATATAATTTATTTCCATCTTATAAGTCAGTTAGTGTTGGGATGTTACAATCGAGGAAATAAGAGGGGAATCTTATAAATCTTTGTTAAATGAGTCAAAATACATGTAGTTAGGTTCATCTTAATGAGATAGTTCATAAATTTTAAGGTCATATGACCATGACCAAAGTGGATAATATAAAGGTTTTGATTCCATGACCACATCCAAGCAATTGAAATTCCTACAGAATGGACAACTCTGTAAAAAGTACCTGACAATTGCTCATGTGAGACTTATGCTTAAGCAAACCATTCTAGTTCATCATTTTGTTGGTAATTAAACAATAGAATGTATAGTCATTTATTACAAATATTATGAGGACTATATGTGGATCTATACCCCTCCCCCACCCTTATATTGGTAAAAAACATAGTGAAGGAATATTGGAAGGTATTTCAGGTTCCAAGAGGAGTACCTCATCTCAAATCATTTTGGGTAACTAAGTGGAGTATCTCAAGTAAACGTAGATGAGGAAAACTGAAAGGATAAGGTAAAATTTAGTAATATGTTATATTATTCCTATGCTCATGACATAGGGTAAAATTTTTATTTTAGTATGTCGGGTTATAACCTCATAGAGGAATTCTACATATTCTGTTCAATATGAATCAAATTCCATATAGTTTGATGCACGTGATTTATGGTCATATAATAGTAACAATGCATATAGTTTATCATAATTTGGTAAATATTTACATTTTTATATCAATAATTATAATGAAATTATCAACTAAAACCTTTGATACCATGTGATTCATGCTCATTGTGAGAAATAAGGGATAATAGAAGGTTGGATGTATTTAATCAGAGTGAAAATTAGGCGATTGAGTGGTGATTGTGAATTGAGAAACCCTAATATTCCTGAACAAATAAGTGACTTGGGGGAAATGGAAAAAATTTTGGTTTTACACCATGTATTATGGATATATATATTAATAAACCTCCTATCTATTGGTATCAATATGAGGATGTTAGACTATAAATATTGGTGCTTACACTTAATAAAAGTACTAAGATATGAATCACCCTAGAAAATGAGTTAGGGGAACCTGTTTTTGAGTGAATAGATAAATATATCAACTTAATTAATATAAATAATCCATTATGAGTATCTAAACTAAAGGTGCATATGATTAAACTAACCAGTGTATATTAATACAAGGTAAATATTTTAACTAAGAGAAGTATCTCAACTCAAGGTGTTTATATGAACTAATAAAAGTATCCCAACTCAATATTTTTATATTAACCAATATGAGTATCTTAACTTGAGGTTTTTCTAGGGTAGAAGTTGATTTTTTAGATATTATAACACAAATTAAAATTAACTCATCCTAAAACGTTTGTGGAGAAACTCATGATTCATTATAGGGGTTGATGATGGAAATAAATGGACTATGAAAAAGGCTGAGACAAAAACCCATCACTAATATCGACTAAGGGTGAGGGGGTGGATCCTCCATGGTATATACCCTTATAATGAGGTAGAAATATACTTTTGGAATCCTTCCTAAAGGATCCTCATGGATGTGGCTTCATGAAGGAGCAGATTTCCACATAAGAGCCTTACATGGGGTTGTCTACATAACACATCCATGTAGAGACATCTTATAGCTAATATATGTAGGGTAATATATGAGGGTTATAAAAATACTATTTTTGGTAAAATAGGTCTGAAATATAGGATTTTTTGGAGGTTCTATGTAGGGATGTCTTGGAGAGGTCCTCGTATAGTGGCCTCATGGAGGGGTTCTCATGTAGTCGCCTGACAGAGAAATCCTCATGCAGTAGATTTGTAGGTTTACCTCTTAGATGTAATTTCATAGGATTCCTTTGTAATGAAACTCCAATCTTACCAATTCAAACATGTGAATTATTTTAGGGGTTTTATCAAGGTCTCTTCCTTTCTAAAGTATGAGTTTCTTTTTTCGATATTAGCTATGGTATTTATAAGTAATATATTCCTAGAAAATATATCCCATGAAGGAACTATATGTTCATAGAGTTAGAAAATTTTTATGTCATAGTATAGTCATTTGGTCATAAATTACTTCCATTTAGGAAGGGAGGACCTGATCTGATAAGATATCTATCACCCAATCACGTAGGAAGTTCATCCATGATGGGAGTGTTTGGACATAAAGGAAGTGTGAAACTATGAAGTAAGTGTGTGTATAATAAGTAAGTGTCAAACCATGAAATAATACTACAGCTATTTTGGGAAATGTTTGACTATTAATAAGTTCATGTCAATTTTCACATTTTCATTTCTTTTATACTGAAATAAATCCATAATTAATGCATCCTTAAAGTTTGACCGGAAAGTTTTTTATGGATCTATGACCTATCAATTTAAAGACCATTATGTGAACTACACCACTAAATATAGAGTTTCACTATATCATGTGTTTTAAAAATCTAAAAATTCCTATAATATTATAAAAAAATGGGGTTTAAGGTTTCAATTCCCTTTCCCTTAGCTATTTATGAAGTCCACAACCTACTCCTAGTTAGAGGTTCTCACCCCCGCATTAATAAATTGGGAAGTTTTTTTAGGAATATTCATCCCCTAGTGTGTGAGTAGTCATGCAGAATATAAAAAAAATAAATTTTATTCTTATCCATGCATGGATATTATTTTCTACTTAAAAATGATTTTTGTTGTCTGTGTAAGGACCATGTAATGGATTTTATAGAAAATTATGCTACATAAATTTCTTAATTCCAAAATCATGCTAGTCTATTATATAAATTAAATTCGGATTATTTATTTAATTTAAGAAATAATTTTCTAATTATTTTATCATTGAAAATTCTTTATAGATATTGATTATACAAAACATTATACTTTGGTTAAACATTATGTTGTTGGATTTTATGTTTATTTTTATTTTTTAGTATAATGAATTGAAAAGATAATTATGTAGATATATATACCAAGATATTTATTTAAAAATCAATTAAATCTTCTTACTTGAGATTGTATCATTCATGGGTAATTTTTCTAAAGGTTTTACCTCTATTTTGTGGGGTAATATACTCATGTGCTTTTCCACCTGATTCTGTATGAAAATTTTTTCATCAATATCTGCATCAATTTTCTATAAAATCATATTCTATATTACCAACATTGGATTTTATTTAGCTATATTCTTTATGTTATTAATTATTGCATGGTTAGAGACAATAGTTACTTTAATTCCAAGTAAGTGGATTTCAAATTTCTCCAATGAAAAAAAAATCCAAGAACTCATTATATTTCAATGTATAATTGGTATTGGTAGCATCCAAAGTCTTAAAAGCATAATAATTCACATATATTTTTCATAAATATTTAAGGAAATGAATGCACCCATAACACTATTTGAATAATCATATAGTAAATCAAATGGTTGCTTATAGCATGGTAGTTGAATGATATTAGGTGTAGTCAATATAAACATTATATCATTAAATGAATTTTTATAAGAGCTATTACAAATAAATTTAGTATCCCTTTAAAATAAGTTAGATAATAGAAATAAAATATTACTAATTTCTTTGATGAACCCCCTATGGAATCTTTCATAACCTAAAAATGACCTTATGTATTTCAAAAAAGTTTTTTGAGGGAGGGAATTGATGATATCAGTATTTGATTTAACATCTTATATCCCCTTTGGTGAAATCACATGAACAAACACAATTTATTTTCAAATATAATATTTCATTTATAAAAATTCAATACTGTATTCTTTTCACTATAATTTTTCAATAATTTATTTATATTTGACTAACACTATTCCAAAGTGATTATAATAACTATTAAATAATCTAAAATAACATACAAAAATTCTTTAATTGGGTTCAAAAAGAAACTTTTCATGTGCCTTTTATCATAACCATTAAATAATCTAAATGGAATTATTTTATAAGAAAAGGTTACATAAGAACAAGTAATTTTGGTTTTCTCTGCGTATCTTAGTGTTATAAGTACTTAAAATTATCCTAAAACCCCATCAAGGAAATAGTGGTGGATATTTACTTTCAATATTTATAAAATTTCATTATTGAATTTCATTAGAAAATTATCCTTCTTATTTAATTGATTTAATATCCTATAATGCATATATACTTCACAAAATTTTTAAACTCTCATAGGGCCTAACACTATTTTCATCTTCAATAATTGTAAGCCATGATTGTTTAGGCACTATGTGTATTAGACTAACCCTATAAGAATTAGTGACCAACTATAGTATTACTCCATACAATAAAATTTCAATTTATTTATTTTCTAATTCTATAAATATAGTATTCATCCTTATATGTGTTTGACTAAAATATTTTTGATTCATTTTATATAAAAAATAATCAATGAAAATTCCAGGATTGAGTTTATGAATATCTTCCATGATATATCTAATAGAACTCATATTTTCTCTAAAAATATTTTTTGATTTCATTTATTAACCTAGTAATAGATTAATTTCAATGATCATTAGTATATTTTCTTCACCCATTATAAATATATACTAAATATTTGGTTTAAATGTTTTGAGCTCTAATTTTGGAGATAAAAATAAAGAAAGTAAAATATTATTCCTACAAGCCACCATAGTTTATAAATCCATCATAGAAAATGAACTATAAATTTCATTTTCATTAAAAAAATATATATCCAATTTATCAAGAAATTATGAATTACATTTTTTTCTACCCTATAAAGTTTCTAGTGAACTCAAAATATCCTCTCATTTAATTTTTATTGATTTCTATAAAGTTTATATTTTTCAATATACTTTCTAAACTCAATATTTCTTTTAAGAAATAATTTTTTTCATGTGGGTTATATTCCAAAAAGTGTGAGAGTATGAAAAATTAATGATTCCTTGGTGGAAATCTCATATCATCATACATATTTAAATGCCTAGTATTTTCCTTAAGATTCATTTTCATAGTTCTTACATGAACTTTTTTTTAAACAAGTTTGATGTCTTGTCACCTTTTTTCATTAATATGGTGAACCCCTTTTTAACTAGTTTAAGAGGGAACCCATTAAAAATTATATAGGTCCAGAGGCACAAAGATTATAAAATAAATTCTCCTAAGGTCTAAGATTGGCCTAAAGACCTGTTGGGTATGAAACTCATTACATGGCTTGTAGTCCCCAGACTCGTCGATCCATTTTTGCTTTAACCTGCACATTTTCTACCATATTCTCAATTATTTCCATACCATAAGAGGCAACAATTGTAACACCCGAGATTTTTTTGAGAAATATTTTTTTTTTATGTTATATAAATCATCAAAGGAATCTTTCACTATAAACAAAACTATCTTGGCTTGTTTTACATGCAATCGCGACCTTCCTCGATAGCTTGCGTTGTACGCAATTTCGAGTTTCACTAAACAACGATATGCTATTAAAATATTTTTAAAACCAGCCATTATGAATAGTAATACCCACTTTTTGAAATTTTATAAATTTTATCTTTCAAAATGGACTTCATTTTTGGATTCAGAATTTTGAAATTATCCTAGGCTGAATTTTTTTTATTTTTCTGAAAACTTTCAATTTTTGATGAATAGTGAAAACATTGGGTTACTATTTAAAAACTGAATTTCTATTTAAATAATTATTTATTTTATTTAAATTTATTTTAGGTAAAAATTGATACATAATGCCTATATAAGTTCAAAGAAATTCATCGGAGTCATTTTATAATAATTTTAAATATATTAAAATTTTATTGAACTTTTCACTATCTTTTACCCACCTCCTAGGAGAGTTTCAAAATTTACATAAAACATAATTTTACCACTTCTGTGAGTGGAATTTTGAAAATCCGAGAAACATGGTCAACATCAAGGAGTAAAATGTTGTTCAATTAGATAAAAATAATTTTTGGTGAATAGTAACTTTTTACTTTTATTTACCACGGTTAAAAGTAAATAGGGTAATTAAGGGTAAAAATGGTATTATTATTACCCTAACATATGTCCTAATTCTATTGGATAAGTATAATTAGACCCAAAAAAACCTTATGGATAAAATATTACCCTTTAGGTCCACTTGGATTAGATTAGTACATTTAATATTATTTTATTTAAAGAAGAGTTAAAATAGTTAAACTCAAAGTTTAATAACTAAAACATTTTTAATAAAGGGTTATAAATAAGATAAATTCAACTATAAATATTCATTAGAAATATAAAAATATTTCCTATATAATGGCATTTTATTTATAATTTTTAGACTTTAAATAATTTAATTTATTTATGACACAATGATGATACAGTAATTACCTTATTAAGGAAATATTAACATAATTGATATTATAAATACCCAAATAAATGTAATTTGAGACTTTTCATGAATTAAACTAATTTTATAGGTTAATATTACATATTATAATTGATTTAATGTACTTTTTTTGAACTAATCATGTTGTTATGATTTTCACAAAAATCAATTACCAAATGGTGTCAAAATTGACATAAAATAGTTTTTAAAACAAATATTATATTATTAATTGTTATATTATTTCTAAAAATATAAGGTTCGGCCAAATGACTTAGATAAGGTTATATATATTAATAATGAACCACTTGGGATTCGTTTCGCTTGTTATAGTAAGTTTATTAACTATATAGTGTAAGAAAATAAGAAGACACGGTAAAAGTTAAATTATTTAACTTGGCCCGTATTGTTAGCGACATGGCTTGACACACGGTCCGTGTGCACTTGAAGGAAAACCATGGCCCGTGTGGTTCGTTACACGGCCGGCTACATAGATGACCCTTACACGGTGTGTTCCGAACAAACACGGCATGTATAGGAGAA